>CM016568.1:21387795-21858147 GCA_003412495.2 Echium plantagineum | reverse complement strand
TAGTTAGCATGTACTTTGATGATCTATTAATTATATATTTTTATTTAAACAAGTAATTTATATCAATTATAAACTTTGATACATAATGAGGAGAATAAAAAAATAATGTTCATTAACAAACATAACTTAGAGCATTCGCAGCAGGTTACCTATTTTTTTCCCCCTAAAATCAACTATTTATACTACTTTATCAAATTTAGGAAGTATGTTTTAACTTTTGCACAAATTCGGATTCCCTATTTATTACCTACAACATTTAATATGAAGAACAAAAGTAGTTTGGGGAAGGTGTAAATATAAGGCACTCTCTATAATATTTGAGAAAATTTTTAAAGATAGGAAATCTGCTATTTGATACTTTTTTGTTTTTTGTTTTGTTTTTCCCTATTCTAAATATGAAATAGGAATAAGTGCTTTAGGGCATATGTTGCGAATGCTCTTAATGAGAGTAGTTTATTATACACATGACAATGGCAAATTTAGTTCGCAAACCAATCACACCTCAACCAACTAGCTTGACCTAGTGGTTATCGATCATATGCCTCCTTAATGGAGGTCATGAGTTTGAGACATGGCGAGAGTTCAAATGTTTACGGATGTCTCTACACTGTTATAGTATAAATTCCCCTCTCCAATAGTGTATGATTTCTATTAGAATATTATTAGCCCAATATATAGGATTGTTAAGCCAACAAATCCTTTAGAATACCTTTATAAGAAAAATAATTTAGTCTTCACAAAATTGGAAAGAAACACCAATCCCTTAGAATACGTTTATATATTATTATATATATATGTACATTATTCATTATACATAAATATAGATATAGATAAGTAGATAGATAGATAGATTGATAACTTGTCTTGATTGAATCAAAACGAACTTAGGTTGTGGATTATGAACAATTGGCTATATAATGTCTTATTAATGCTCATTTAGTAAATGAGCTGAGCCTAGCCAACTAAACTCAACATTCAGCAGATGAAAGGATCACTGCTATTCACCTTACATAGCAGCTACATAAATCCATCACGAACCACCTCTCTTATTGAAGAGAATTTGCCACATCAACCACGAACCGATATCGAACATCCGCCTTGCCTAGCCGTTCCATGGCTTCATTGATATAATCCATGGGAATTACTTCAACATCTGCACTTATACTGTGCACCGCGCAGAAGTCCAACATCTCCTGAATCTCCTTTACACTTCCCGTGTCACTCCCCCCGATAAGCTTCCTCCCTACAATCACCCGCCAAGCTACCATTAATGCAGGCCAAGTCTCCAACAAATGGATTTCAATTCAAACAAGTCTGATTTTAGAAATATACTGAATTAGTATGAGCAATATCAAGATTACCAAGTACTACAGAAGAAATCGACAGTTCTAGGGGCCTGTCGGGCATGCCAAGACAGACTAGTTTTCCGTTCATTTTCAGGAGACTAAGCAATGAATCCAAAGAATGAACTGCAGAAACTGTGTCAATAATGTAGTCCATACTACCCACAGCTGTCTGCACCCGAACACAACAATCAGTAAGTAATTCATATGATTTCAAGCAAACTTGAAGCATCGATTACCTGCATACACTCTGGAGCAGAACTCACGAGGAAAGAATCCGCCCCAAGTTTGTGAATTGCCTCGTCTTTCTTCCCCAGAGAAGAACTGATGACAGTAACTCTCAGCCCAAAGGCCTTCCCGAACTTCACAGCCATATGACCAAGTCCCCCGAGCCCTGCCACACCCAAATGCTTCCCGGGCTCAGTCATTCCATAGTACTTCATTGAGCTATAAACAGTTACTCCCGCGCATAACAAAGGGGCGCCAGCATCAGAGGGAAGACCATCAGGAAATCGCAAAACATAGCGTTCATTAACAACAAGCGTATCAGAAAAACCACCGTATGTAGTTGAACCATCCTTGTCAATGGAATTGAAAGTGTAGATCACTTCAGGACAGTAAATCTCCAGTTCCTGCTTGCACGGTTCACATGTCTCGCAGCAGCCAACAACCACCCCAACTCCAACTCGATCCCCTATCTTGAATTTCGCCACATTACTCCCAGTGTTTGTCACAACTCCAACAATTTCATGCCTATATCAGAAACAAAAGTCCAAAAACACAAAATTCATATGTTATCAAGAACTGAAAAATATTGATACAATGAGGACACAAGATTAATCATACCCTGGTACAATCGGATAAATCGAACCACCCCATTCATTTTTTACATAATGCAAGTCAGTATGACAAACTCCACAATACAATATCTTGATTGTGACATCATCTGCGCATCCTTCTCTGCCATATAACAACAATGGAACTAGAACATTAGCACACAACCCTTTAAAAAATAAACCATTAATCGACCAAGCCCCTGTGTGACAGACTCGATCAAGAAAGTATTAGTACCTAACGGAGAAATGGAATGGGGATAGAATTCCTGAAGTGTCTCTAGCAGCCCAACCATAAGCCTTTCTTGAATCCTGCATATCTCTATATTCTTTTCCCTTTCTTTTTTCACTTATTCAGCTACTCAAGTTTATTAAAGCTTATACAATTTGCAATATATGGTTCAATAATTCAACCAACTTTAGGACAAATATCTTAGCCACTCCATTAAAACTAACCCTTTGTCTTTTATCAAATATTTCATATTATAAATTCGTGTGGGACACATTACAAGTATTTAAATTGAATAACTCAGTACTAAACATGAATCAATTATTGTGCATGATAGTGATAATTTATACAAAAATGAATTATTATAGTAAACTATCCAAAAATAGGTGATTTTAGTTGTTTCTTCTTTCCATCATTTTGTGTTTGTTGTCTAAAAGCTACTCCGTATAATGCAGTGACTCAATAAAATTAAAAAAAAATCGGAACGGTTACAGTTCCGTATAAATATTTATCCGTATAAATCCGTATATGTATAATTTTTACACCCCTAATCCCTTAAAAAGATACGGCACCTTATATAAACCCCGTACGGAAATTTGTACGGATGATGTTTATAGGGCACCTTAACTTTCTACTTTAAAATAACATACGTTGTAATAATGTTTCTTTTTCATGCATATGATGATATGAAATACTCATGTTTTTATTTATATGTCGTTTTAGATTTTGGCACATGCAACAATTAAGAATTTTGTACTTTTACTTGTACACCCTCATTAATGGTAGGAATAAACAATATTATCTTAAATAGCAAGACAAAAAAAATGAATCATGCCCATTTAGTGACAAGGTCATAACAAACAAAATAAACTATAAAGTGTCTATAAATTATAAAACGAACTAATATGGCAAGTAAACAAAAATGGGGAAAGCATTATAGTCCAAGGCAACCTGTAGGCAGTTAGGATGTCGGTTTCATTTTTTTTTTTTCAATTATGTTTCTTTATTTTAACCTAAAAAACAAAGGTAATCTACACCATATATAATATGGGAAGGGGGGAATTAGTTACTTTATTTGAAGCCCATGATCTATCTAACCAATCAGAAAATGACATTTATTGATATTAAAAATAACATCTATTTTGTATTTTAATTATTCATCATGTAATTTAACTAATTGTATATTTTTATATTTAATATTGCATTTATATTTTTTCAAATTCATTTTTCAATTGTATACAATTTTTTTGATATTTTATCATATATGTTACAAGTTTTTTTTTTTTTTTGTAAATTAACGATGAGGAGAGTTTCGACCCCAGGACCTTCTGGTCACTATCAAGAGCCTTTTCCACTAGGCTATTCGATTAACTCCATATATGTTACAAGCTTTTAATAATAAAAAATAAATTATACAAAAATATAATATAATGGTGAATAATAATGAATTTCCACAGACTGGACTGTGTATAAACGGCTAGTTAGGGAATAAACGCTAACCAATAATCCAATTCAACTTGTAAGTAAGTTGAGCATCACATACACTTGGAAAATTACTATTACACCTGTCTAGCATTTGTTTTGTGATGGGAGTGATCATATATCATAATACTGTAGTAGTTGATGATGAACAATATTTTCCATCAACATAAATCAAGAACTCGATTCTCGTAAAAATTCGTCCATCAAGATAAGATGGGAAAATTAAATTATTAAGAGAGAGGCCTTGCCAAATAATAAGCCATTTTCTCCTAACAGGTTTTCGCCATTTAGTGCAACATTCGGGCTACTTCACCTAACAACACGATATTTGAATTGCTTTCCCACAAGTATAAATAAATCGGGTTCGAGCGGATAACATATTATCCTGTCGGGTTTCAATTTTACCGAATCGGGTAATTACCCGGTACTAACGAGCCGAGTAGCAAACTTATTACCCTAGTATAGCTCGATAATGACACGAACGGGTTTCGTGCCGATTTTTTTGAGCCGGGCGACGAGTGGGTGCCGGGTTACCCCCAAATTTCTATTTCTAATTAAAAAGAAATATATTAGGTTATATCTTCAACAAGATTTAATTGTCGAAATGCAACCCTGGAAATTCTTTTTATAATATTAGTCTTATATTGGTCAATGAAATTAATTATGGTTAAAGTATAACATATATACTATTATATAAATATAAAATATAAAAAATAAACGTGCGGGTAATCGAGTAAAAATAATTACTCGAGTATCGTTCGATAAGGATACGAGCGAGAAAGGATCCAAGTTTTCCGAGTCGGGTAATGAGTGAGTTATGAATTATCCGGTCCTTTAACGATACTACCCACATGCTACAACCCCGTTTTCACGGTTTAAACTGTTCTCATTTCACTTGCGATTACTATGGAATCATTTTTGCTTGCAACGAAATTTTATTCTACTTCAAATAAAGTTCTAACTTGACTTATTACTACTTATTATATGAATTACAGACTACTTAAAAATGATTAAACTAGCAATTTCTCGTTTATATTTGTCAACGGGTACAGTTGTTGGTCCATTTAATTTGAGTAAATCAATGTTTTGAATTTTATCTTGAAGAGATAATCGAGACATACATGTAAATGCTTAGAGTTACAACTTTATTATTATAAGTCAAATTGTCGTTGCAAATATTATTAAAAGTTGATTTGGTTAATAAGCTAAATCAAAGTGAAACTTAACAAAATAACACTTTCACCTTCATGCATGTATATATATGCACAACTATTCTCTATATATATATTATCGTCCTCGAGCATAGCTTAACTTGTAACAATTTGAGTATTAAGGCCTTGTTTCCTTACGTAACATAAATTTTAATCTTTTAATAAGGAACACATTTTGTGTTAAAGTAGTTGAAAGGTAAACTGCGCTCTACCCATGATTATCCAAGGTACATTTTACGATTTATCTCATTAGTATACTAAAAAATAAAGGATTTTGATTTTTCCACTCCAAAAATTTATTATCACACTCCTTTTTCTCTATTTTACCCTTTAATTTACTCTATAAAATTTTCTAAAAAATGATAAAGTGGAGTGTGGTTATGAAATTTGGAATGTAAAAGTCAAATACCAAAATAAAAATACATGGGAACCGTTAGGACGACGGTTATCCCTTTATTATTCCATACATAATGTTCGGTTCAAATAATGAAGCCATTGTATATACACTCAAGGGATACTAAATGAAAGGTGATAAATTATTGAGGACATACATCTTCTATAGTCAAAACCATATTTCTCATCACCATTCACCACCATGTCTACTAACAGTGTTCCAAAAAATGCTCAGGATATATATTTATTTATTCATTTATTTATTTATTCTATCTTAAAAGAAGCCAAAATCGTTATTGGTCCCTTCACCACAAAATCAAGAATCTCTTTGTATTTCCACTTTGCTTTTATTTGTCACCATCACTATAAAGTTCCTCATGTGAACAACCAAATTATGCTTATAAATATCCCACAAAATAGTGGGATTATTATTAAGTATTACTTCATTATTATTAGAGATATATAGAGATGGGGGGAAATTTTGATGGGTTATTTCAAATAATTTGCATGGTTTTGGTGCAATTATTATTAGCTGGAAATATTATTATCTCTAAATTGGCAGATAATGATGGTATGACAATGAGGGTTATGGTGGCCTATAGATGGGTTTTTGCAGCTGCTTTTATTTGCCCTCTAGCATTTTTTGTTGAAAGGTAACTTATTATTTACTTTTCTTTTTGAAATGTTAATTGTTCTAATATTATATGTGGATCATCATTCATTGTTTGAATGGATTATGGCTTTAGAAACTCATAATTCTTAATTAATTAATTTGATTCCATTAATTATTTCAATATTATGAATGTGATGTTGGATCCAAGATTCATTTAGTCCAAAGTAACCTAGTTGTTTTTTTATTGATAATTTACGATGAGGTAAGTTTTGAACCGTAATTTTTTGGTCATTAGGAATAAATTTTTCCACTAGGCTATTCGATTAACTGTAATTGTTGTTTGATATTGCCCAAGAGCAATTAATAGTAATGAAGTAGTTGGTCTTGGAGTTTTTTCACTTATGAGTTATGACATAAATTCTTTATAAAGAAGATGAGTATAGTCATGCAATAATAACCAACTTCATTATTATGACATAATCTATTACGTCATCTTCACTTGAATAATCCATCAAAATATTGTCAATAATGCTAAAATCCAATAAATAAACAATAATTAGTTTCGATTGGACTCATGAATTTTGTGACAATATATTACTAGGAACAAAAGGCCAAGGTTGACATGGATGGTCATATTTCAGGCATTTATATCTGGTTTACTTGGGTGAGCTTGATTTTATTAAAATTGTACATTTGATTAAGAGAAAATTGTCAAAATGGTCCCAGTAAATATGTGCAAGTTGCACTTTGGTCCCCGATTATATTGGGGCTGCGGAAATGGTCCCTGATATTGGTAAAAAAGTAGCGTTTTGGTCCCTAACCGTTACTTTTAAACGGAAAAGAGTTAGGTTGGGGCAGAAATGTAAGATCAGCACAGTTAAGCCTTAAAAATGCGATTATAACTAATTAATTATGGGGCAAAAATAAAAAGTTAACAAGTAATTTATGTCTACTCCCATCCCAATTCCCTCCAAAATTGTTCCCTCCAATTATTATAAATTAGTTGTTAACTTTCTATTTTTGCCCCATTATTAGTTATAATCGCATTTTTAGGGCTTAACTGTGTTGATCTTACATTTTTGCCCCAAACTAACTCTTTTCCGTTTAAAAGTAACGGTTAGGGACCAAAATGCTACTTTTTTACCAATATCAGGGACCATTTCCGCAGCCCCAATATAATCGGGGACCAAAGTGCAACTTGCACATATTTACTGGGACCATTTTGGCAATTTTCTCATTTGATTAACTCATTTAATGAATTTAACATGAATTTAAATTATTTTGAATGTGTTACAGGGGCTCTTTGTTTTCCAATTTATTTTTTACAGGTGTAACCTTGATATCTCCTATTGTGGTTACTGCAATATATAACCTTCTCCCAGCAATGACATTTGTGCTAGCATTAGCACTAAGGTACTATCATTATTTCTCACTTATGCATTCTTTTATATCAATTAATCAAATTAACGACGAATATTACAAATAACAGATAATGTAACATTAGAGTCGATGCTTCAAATTCGTTGTGAAATAATATTCCTCTAGCAGAATTTAAATTCGAGACATCTTTGTAGAAGCTCGGTTAAATACCACCAGACTACTAATCCATCGTTTCGTGGTACAGATTGGAGACATTTTCAATACATACAATGAGTGGTAAAGCCAAGGCAAGTGGGACAATTGTATGTGTAGGAGGTGCAATGCTTCTCACATTATATAACGGAAGTGAATTACATATTTGGTCTACCAACATTAACTTGTTACACAATACTCATCATCTTCAACCTCCAATTATTGCTCACATCATCACCTCCTCCAAAGGGTCTAATGAGCTCTACATTCTTGGCATCATATTGGCATTTCTTTCTTGCATTTCATACTCCCTTTGGTTGATACTTTTGGTAAGTTATTTTTTAATTAGGAGATGAAATATTGAGCGAAATCCTAAAAGATAACGGAAACCAGAATTATTTTGCCCTTCTTATTTAAAAACACGGCATATAATAAACCGTATTAATTTTCTTTACGTAAGTGACATTTTAAGGTTAAAGAACAAGATGAAAGCGTTCTATTACAAAAATAAATTACAAATTAAATTATACATGATCACTTGATAATCCCTTTGTTCTAAACATTCTTACTAAATTTTTTCCATTATATACAGGCAAAAATCAGTAAAAATTATCCATGTCCCTATTCAAGTTCAGCACTTATGTGTGTAATGGGAGGCTTGCAATCAGTTATATATGCTCTATTTTTCGATAGACAACAAGTGGAGTGGAGACTTGGTTGGGACATAAGGCTGTTTACAGCTTTCTATTTGGTACATGGGCGAAAATCAAATTAATTGTCGATTTGATCTAAGATAATAGGACACAGTAGCACTTTAGTTCCAAATAGTTACAATATTGTAGATTATTCCTCATAAGTGACACAAGTATTACAATATAGACCCCAAAAGTGACATGTTACATTATGGTTTCCGAAAAAAAAAAAAATTTAATGTACAACGATTGCCACTTTTGAGGACTATTCAACAATACTTGTACCACTTTTGGAGATTAATCTACAACAATGTAATTATCTGAGACCGAAATGCAATATCGTTCCATTATCCGAAACCATATTAGCTTATAAAACTCGGGGTATGTAATGTAGGGAATTATGGGGTCAGCTCTTCCAGTGATAATGATGACATGGTGCTCAAGAAAAAGAGGTCCATTGTTTGTATCAGTATTCAATCCATTGACTCTTGTTTTTGTGGGATTAGGAAGCTCATTGTTACTCAATGAGACACTCAGATTAGGAAGGTACTAATTATCCTCATCCAATTTCAATACCAAAGCATTACAACTTTGATTACTTTACAATAATAATAATTGTTCAATTTTTTTTTCATATAACTATTACAAATAGTGTTGTGGGAGCAATGGTGATAATATGTGGATTGTACATTGTGCTATGGGGCAAAGCCCTCGACCTTCGTCTGCACAACCATGGACCAAAATCGAACCCAAAACCTTTAGCGTCTATTGAAATCATCAACCACTTGGGAGCGGAAAGAGATCAAGGTAGGCAATTTCCTCATCCAATAAGTTCATAACTCCTGAATTGATTTTTAATTCTCCTTTCTTGATTTTTCAGGTCCTTCAACTAATGGAATTTCTAAGCAATGATGAGTGGAATTCCAATAGAGAAATTACACGAAGTTTCAAGGGTTATCATATTAACGGATAAAAAATTTGTATTATGTAATTCCTAATCAAGGAAACATCACTAGCACACGTTATTTTTTTCTTGCTGATCAAATGAATATGGAAGGTTATTAATCAAATAGCCTAAAGAAAAACGCTCTTGCAAATAACGTGAAGATCCTGGGTTCGAAACTCGCATCACCGCTAGTTGTGTTATTGCCTATAAGTGCCGCAGATCGTTGTTGTGAATCCCATCACACACCAATACTAGAATTGTGTTATCGATCTAAACCAAACTAAACCTTATTTCACTACATGAGGTCGACACATAAACGCCTGCAATATAAGTTGCCAAAATCAAAACTCAATATAAAGTTAGGAGTTCATGTTATCTTACAAGAGTAAGCAATTCTGCCAACCACTCATGAACAAAACTGGCAAGCATTTAGACCACTAAGTGTGCTTGTTGACACGAACTAGTGGCTGACACGATAAACAAAGGGAATCGATACAAACGAGGGAATATGCCGTGAAATCCAACAAGCTTACTACAATCTGCCTCTACTATTTCACACATTCATTACAAACCGGCAGTATATTCATCGGCCAACTACAAGCTGCAGGGTTGGTTGCACAAGAACTTATCTCACGACTGTACAAAAGAGGTCGGTCTGCACTTCAAGCACCACCTGACACTACAGATACAATAATTAGCTGGTCCTTGGCTTGCCAATTTAGAATCGATCTTCACAATATCCACATACAGTTAAGCATATAAACGACCAGATCACCACCAAAGATGTGGAAGTAGATTGAACAACTAATTGTATGTGGTGCACATCATTTATAGGGAAACATTTCAAACGCTATGGAGCACATTCTAAACAGAAAATTTACTTAGGGAAAAGGGAAGTTTATATGTATATATCAAGTAGAGTGGGCAATGAAGGTGATATGCAACAACAAATAGAGCAAGGCAGACTTCTCAGATCCATTTGTTTCGATGAACTACTCGTTATACTGTTATTGTCTAGACCTTTATCAGAAAAGAACTGAAAAGAGGATATATAAGCTAATGCAGTTACTCGGCAAATTTCATGTGCCCAAAACAAAAGAGATAACCCCAAAAAATGAAGTTGATTCAGCGATCTAGGAGAGGAGAGGAGAGGAGAGGAGAGGAGAGGAGAAACAGAATCTTACTATGTTACAGATTCTTACCCAGGCATCGCAACTGGAAATTTACAGCATAATTCTGTAGGCAAATTTGATAACTAGTGATGGGTAAAAGCTTCACAACTCCAAACAGTATTGATTCAAAATGTCAAAAGACTGCTCTTGGCTCAGGCACTTTCCGAAAGGACTTGAGAGGAGATACATGATGAAAGCAAAGATCCTCTGAACCCTTCTTCAGATGTTTGAGTATCCATCCTTTGATCAGACAGCTCATCTACAAAAATATTACAACCGAGATTTATCTCACCATCAACGGGTACAGTGCGAACTTTACAGGCAAAGCAAAATTTAACACTGCTTCTTTCTCATCGCAATTAAGATCAGAAATATATGTTCATAAGTTTTCTGAAGTATGATAAGAGCCAGGTGAATGCCACTGTAGCTAACTTTTGATTAAAAGATGCCCACAACGGAATGCAGGACATGGAACATATGTATTCCATAAAATTTCTATCCTCGATCATTTGAGACGAGCCCTACAAGTTGAAAATTATAAACAGTGTATTACCAGCAATATCACGATTTTCATGGATCTTTGAGTCCATCACCCAAAGGACATCTCCAGGGAATATATTGACGTCAGCGAGACAAGTAGATTCTCCATCAATGACGGTAGTCCCTTTGTGAAGAACCTGGTTCTCTTTGACAATCTGTAGAAGTCAACATAGTCAATATTAGAATTAGCTAAAGAATGGAAAATAAGCAATGCCACATGCAGCCAGACTCTACCAACTGTCGGTAGTTTCATTTGACATTCTTATACACGGTTTGGTCGAATTTTCCACCGATAGTCTGCCAGATGCTTTGCAGCAATTGTAATGATCACACAAAAAATTAGATTTTAGAGAAACCAAGTGGGGGTATACTGCTATAGAGACTAGTTACTGGATCCCTTAAACGACACGAGCTAAATAAAAACTGAAAGACGGCCTAACAATTTCCACAAGAAAAATAATGATATCATTAGCAACACAAGAGAAACAATCTGAAACATGATGGAAATACCAGCAGCGGTAATATTTGTTCAATTAACAAGACAAGAACATAAGAACTCTGCACTATTTAAAAACATCTCATCACTTAATTTAGCCGTTAAATTGCATTTGTCCTAATCAACTCAACAAATATAAGGAGAAAGGGTTTGGTCAATGACATTTAGATTTTAATTGGTTAATATTATTTTTATTGTAATTTTTCATTATATAACTAAAATATTATTCACGGTCAACCCTTCGCCTCAAGAAAAAACTCAATTAAATATAAATAGAGAAAGTGACGCAGGCGTATCAGCAGACATATAATAGAATAATCCACAACCCACACTGCCCAAGCATGTACATCATGTCTATTCACATTATGGAAAGAATTAAGTTCAAGTAGCTTATTTATTTGAAGATAGAGCAGTAATAATTTGTCATGCTTTCTTAATTAGTACTACAAACAATAATAATTCTAGTTAGCTTCAAGTCAGAACAACATATCAAGTTCCACCATCTACCCAAAACCCTCTAGAACCCCAATAAATAAATCATGATTTTGTGTTTAATAAACTTTTATAGTTAAGAACCTGATGCAAGAAAAATCCATATTTCAGCTGCATGAATAAATAACAACAGATAAACAAAAATATGAACTAGCATGAAAGGAGATTCCCACATTTAGCAATTGACAGAAGATGATTATATATCAAATTGGTAGACTGTTGGAAGCATACCCCAAAAGATTCCCAGATCATCATCTTGAGTTGGTAAACAGTTGTAGAACAAGAAACTTTTACATTTACTACTGAGTTCCCATATGCTGCCTTCCTAGAACGCTTGGAAGTTCTACGATTTGCCTCCAACAGTTTCCCTGATGCTTCTAAAATTGATTTTGGTGGTCTTTTTCCACTAACAAAGCAGACAGATATATCTTCATTTGAATAGTTGAGTTTCCTCAACAACTCACAGCTCTCCCTATTGCCAATACACTCTTCACACACCTAATATATAGCAGACCTAAATTGGTTAGTCACCCACAGTATATATACAACAAATCAAGCAATATAGATAGTTACAGCACAATGCTATGCCCGACCACACCCCTATTATGTGCTTCATAAATAACATAATATGTAAACAAGTCCATCCTAATAGCATAATATGCCAAAATACAAGCAGATTACTGTAACTAGCCAAGTACTCAGATTTTTTAACTAGTAGTTAAATGGAGTAATTATTGTTCTTTTGATCCTCTCTCATATCTTTCAATGGAACAACAACAACGAACATATTTCAATATTTATGGGTTCTTACATTAAGAAAGCTGTTATTCAGCAAACAGTTATATTACTCAAAGTAGTTGACTTGATAAAAGTTCAGTAATTTCTCATCTGATTTTTAATAAAATGAATTAGAATTTTTGTTTTAGTATAAAAGAATTCGTCAACACAGAACTAAACTTTAACGTGTATCTGCAAAAACATTATGTTACAAACAATGTCGGTCACAACTCAAAAAGAAAAAAGTATATGCCTTGGCAGTCACGAATCCTCAGAAAATGGAGAAGATACATTTGTACTTCTGGAACTGAAATGGATATTGCCACCTTCAGCTTACCTAGAAGTCTAGAATTCAATAAAATTCCAAAAACACCTCTTTTAGCCCACAAGGTAAGCTAAAAAAAATTTGTAGGCCCTGAAAAGAAGAGCATAATGAATGGTAGATAAGTAACAAGAAAGAATTTACCTGAGGGTAAGTTTTAATAACAAGCTTCCTAGACTCGGACCCAATGTTCACTTCTTCATGCGTATCAATATGCTCCTCAGAAATTGGCATTTGCTCACTAGAACCAACTAATATTTCCTCCAAGCACTCATTGAATTCAATCTGAGCTAAAACTCCGTTGCCCTCTATACCATCCCAATCTTCACAGAACAACCTCCAATCATTCTCAGTAATGAATGTTAGTCCGTCTGCCTAAAATAATGAGGCAAAAGACCTAAGTTAATGTTTAAAGAAAAAGAGATCTCTAATGTTGCACCATGTAACATATGACTCGAGGTTTAGTCACAATAACTCAATCAACAGGGACTCAATAGCATGATATAAAAAAGTTCACTAACTGCCAATCAAACTGTATAAGGAATGGCAATGTTCGCAGTAGTGAAAATATGAAATATCCCTTAAAATCTACAAAATTAAGTTTCCAAACGAATTTGAGATCAAGTTTCAAGAAATCCAATCCTTACAGTTGATGACTTCTGAATGATCTGTCCGCGCTTCCATATAAGATCAGGAGGCCTTTCAAGTAGTCTTCCATGCTGATTTTTAGGAAGAGATAAGGCAAGCTGCTTAGTTAGGGCTCGTGACAATAAATTTTAAGATTCTGTTAAATTAAACTTAATAACATAATAAGTCATTATCTACCCGTAGATCTGAAATATCTTCTGCCATTAAGTAATACATATGTTATTAAAAGTTATTTATTTTTAAGTAAACATCAGTATATTAAGAATATAGTTCAATAGATGAAAAACTAGGATCTAAGTAATAATTTACAACAATTGCTCAGGTAAGGGACTATTGATAGAAATGAGCACCTTCTCACACAGCAGCGAGTCGAACACAGCACGCAATGTCTCAGGTTCTTCGGGAGATGTGTTCTTTCCATTTGCATTTATATAGCTTTTCCATGAAAATATCCAAGAAGATGGCAACAAGTAGTATTTACTATCAGGATCTAGTACAATGGTTTTACCCATGGCTAGTTTCTCATGATTTTGCTTCTGGCTCAGCTTAAATTCTCTGCAAGATATGAAGTTTAGTTAATGGTTATTAATTGTCACAGGCAGCACGAGAACATTTGATTACCATACCTTAGAGTATCTTCCAATGATGACGATTCATTAATTTCAACACTGCATTGAGCACAAGGTTCAGAGTTTTGAGGAAAAGTTGAGCACCCATCAAAGTCATCAGGCTTTACTGCCATAGCAGTTTCAGATATGAACTCCCAAAGAGTTTCGGGAACAAGAACACGCCTAGCACTGGGAGCCTGTTCTGGCATAAGTGCTCCATGAGGACATCTTATTGAAGCAGTTGGTCCTGTATCAGCTTCTGATGGCGAGTCTATATTTTTCCTGCGCAACCACTGCTGCAACCTATACATAGAAGAAAAGAATTGTCGAACTGATAACAATTAGAACAGAAAATGTTAACAATATGTAACAATATTATACCATGGTTTGGACACATAATACAACTTTCCATCTGAAAAAGTCCCAGAGAGTGATGCCTCCACCAATTCTTTCATCCATAATCTCTGGTCTCTAAAGTTATCAGCACGTGCTGTACTTTGAGCCATTTCAACAAGACATTCAGTGCAGTTATCATCATTGGTCAATGTTGGTCCTCCATCATACTATATTTGGATATAAATTTATAGCAAGGAAGTTAGTCACAGGTAATTCAGCAGGACAGGGAAGGAAAACATAAATAAGAGAGAAGATAGGGGCTGGAGATTAGAAGAGGAAAGAGCAAGGGAGACATAACAAGATGTACAATCTTAAGTGTGGTCATTACTTATGGCTAGTCAAGCAATGTGTAACACATGAACTTACAAGATCTCCTCCTTCAATAGCAAAAAACAAGTTAAATTAGTGATTAGCTAACAAAGAATAGGTTTGGTAGACCACATTGCTCATGTTAAAATTAGAATAGCTAAAGGACACTTCATGAACTCATCCTCAGGTCCGCTATCCTACGTGCAAGTACTTACTCTACCTTCACAGTCAAGCTAACACGACGTACAAGTAACCGTCATTTACACAATTATCAAGACTCTACCTAAAGATGATGGTGGCCAGTGGGAGTGGTGTAATGTACTGTGCTCAGAATTATGGTGGCTTGGTGTTCGGGACTAAGTAAGGATAGGTTAGGAGAGGTTAATATGTAAAGTGTATAATTTTGGGGGTAACTATTAATTGCTACGTGGAGAAACAATTCATATTATAATGAAGTAGTTATAATTGCAATTAAGAAGCAACGATATTCGCATACCCCAGACCCATGTAATGATGGTACTGTCCGTTCAGCAAGGTTTATTTTAGCTTCAAAGACCCAAAATAACACTTAAAAAATACATTCAATAAGTTGTACTTGACTCCCAATATGACACAAGCATAAGCACCCCCATTAATATTATAATGAAGTAGTTATAATTGCAATTAAGAAGCAACGATATTCGCATACCCCAGACCCATGTAATGATGGTACTCTCCGTTCAGTAAGGTTTATTTTAGCTTCAAATACCCAAAATAACACTTAAAATACATTCAATAAGTTGTACTTGACTCCCAATACGACACAAGCATAAGCACCTATTGTTACCTTAGAATGCAACATGGTCCAAGCTTCCACCGACAACCTCTTTGCAGAGTTCACTTTCGAAACTGGCACTTTTCCATGTATGCATTGTATGGAGGAGTTATCCATAGTGCTGCAACATAATTAAAATACGATCAATTATTGAAGAAACATCACAGCTCTCTTTGCAATTTACAATCATAATCAACAACAAACTCGGCAGAAAAGAGTATCAAAGTATTATGGAGATGAAGATCTTATCCGTTAACTAACGAACTAACTTGTAATACTATAAACAAATGAACAATAACATCCAAACAAACGAAGCATTAGAATCCTATAATCAACATAAACATAAAAAATGGAAAATAACAACCATTCCTTAATCCACCTCATAATAATAACCCAGCCCCGTACCTATATGTCTTTTAGACAAGTAAAATAAATGCAAGCTTGAACGCTAAAGGATGAAATTATATCCCCAAAAAACATTGGGAAGAATACTTAAACAAACTATCCATTCTGTAGTATAAGGGAGTAAAGTGAACTTACGAAGAGATGATGCTATCGGCCCATTGGCGAAGCCAGTCAGTTGAGACCCAGCGATAAGGCTTTCCGAGAGATTGAACAGGGGCTTCAGAAATTATTGACCTTACTTCTTCTCGGCGCTCCTTGATGCGGTCTATTTCGGCTTGCTTCTCTGTTTCATATTTGTCGCAGGATTTTAGATACTCCTCATTAGATTGCTGTACCTCTTCAGAAAGATGTGGAGGAGGCGGAGAATCAATCTCAGAAGAAATTGCTAAAGCCTCATGTCCGGTTTTGTTTCCACTAGATTCCATATTAGAGTGAACACTAGAATTTCTAGGATGCTTCAGGACGTACATTAGCATATATGCATCATTTGATGAGAATGTTCTCACATTAGCAACAGCTGAATCTAAATATTGCATCTCCGAAGAATTAGTTTGGTTTCCATTCCCATGAACACATATTTTCTCGGAGGAAGGGGACTGATCATCTGACGTATCTTGAGAAGATTTAGCAGATGAACTCGAAGATTTTCCCCCAAATGGTTCCTTTCCTAAGCTTGAGACATGTTCATCATCAAACTCCCACCACTGGCCTGTCTTCTCATCCTTAATATTTGCCACATAATGACCACTATTAACAGCAGTACCCTTGTGAATCAACACAGCCGATAACTCATATATCGAATCTGATTGAAGAGACCCAGGCAACCTCTGTGCCATATTAATTTCTCCAGGAAAGGAGAATGCAGAAGTGATTTTTTTCTTCTTTGTCGTCTGTAGATGAAAAATATTATGTAAGTAGCTTCACAAGAGAATCGCATGAGCAGGAAGAACAGTCTATAGCTAAAATTTTCGAAACAGCCTACATCTACCAAATGTTAAAAATCATAATCAGAGTATTATTGGCACTGTCAGTTATATATTAGTCAAGGCAGATTAAAATACTTGGACTATCTAGGTAGATAAAAGCATTCATCAAAAGAAACTACAGAAGCACACTATATTAAACCAGTAATACACAAAATCCTCTCAATTCTGAGAATAAGATGAGGAAGTTGATAGCTTTCAGCTACAGTTTTGGAGACACAAAAGTCTCCAATCAACAGCTAGAAGATAGTTACTGAATTCTGAAGAAGTAATATTATGAACTTAAAGATCTGCAACAGTATACTTATTACATGCACCTAGTTAAATATAACCAGTTCACAACCAAAGATTATGAAACTTGTCGACGCACATTTGGGAGGAATACACAACGCTTTAGCTGAAAATTGAGGACAGCAGGCAGTGTGCGCAACTTAATGCTGCGTGTTGCATTGACTCGAGTTGCACATGATTGACAATGGTACTGGTTTTCTCCTTCAAGCTCCTCTATGCTAAAGTAGTCATTTAAACTTTCATCCAAATTCTTCAAACCCTTAATATTTAACTCAAGCTCATAGAAATCCTCGACTTTCGCCGAGGCCTGTGATTCATATCCACATTCTGAGCACCTAAGAGGTCATCAGAAGAAATATGATGAGCAATGACAATAAGTATAGATAAATCCACTGAGAATGATTAGCATATCTCAAATCCTGCATTTTGCCAATGTACTCATAAATTAATGAAGGACTTGAGACAAGTATATATTTTAGATGTTCTCCCAAACATAACTATAATATAAAAGAAAAGTTTGAGTTCTATGTAAGTACTTCTAATGAATAACCTTGAAGAGATTCAATTTGTGGTTTCTAAACACTATATTTCTAAATCATTAGAGTTATCGAATTGCTAGTGTTTGTATGGACTTACGTCGTCACATGTGATATGCCTCCTCGAAATAGATCTTGAATTAACAGTCTCGCTTTTGGAACTTTAGAACGGCTCAAACACCGTTCAAGTAAGGAAAATAGTAAGGTGAGAAATTCATGAGTATCCTGCTGAATGCTATTATCTAATTCCAGAGTTTGGATGAAAGGAGCAGAATCAATAAAAGCTAGTTCACTTGAATGTAGCCTGGCAAACAGTCGTGCAAGTTGGTTGAGTACAGGCTGTTCTCTCAAAAGCTCGGGCTCAATAGAGAAAATACCAACTCTGAAGGCATTATTCATAAACAAAAATTGGAGGATGCTATTTGCATAGCAAGTTGCTCCTAAGTTTGTAAGGCCTGCTGGTGAATCATGAGAACGACGGTCAATTGATGGGTCGGGGCCAAGAGCCTGGATAATCTCAGTGTTCTTTTGCCATAACCCTGACTTTCTGGTTCCATTATGAGCCGGTACCAACCCACAGAAGCAATTTGGATTATCTTTAGAATTAACACGACACCCTTGACAAACAGGCTTCCATATCATGTAAAGCTGATTTACGTCATCTTCTCTCACCTGGCCTGTTGAATTAATCTTCCTATGGAACCAAAATGATGATTCATAATTAGGTAGTCGGTAGAATTGTTTGGGTCAGACAAAAGTGAGCACCAAATAAAAACACTGGGGAAGTCGAAATCCCCAACTTGGGCATACAAATTAAAAATCCAGACTATAAAAATCTGCATAATGCAGAAAGCAATCGACACAAATATTTTCGAGCAACATACATAAAGATAAGAAAGAAAACCTATCTTACAGTACATAGGCAACTATATAATACACAAAAAACATTTTTTAAATATCTAAACTGGCCAACATTTTAATACAATTGAAAAAATCGATGCCCCATACATATAGACTATAATCACCTTTTGACAAATAAAAACTCTGCCCCTTGTTAATGAAGTTTAATTATTTATTAAGGGTACTCATTTATATCATGATAAAATTAGCTTAATTTGTCATCAGTTAATTTACAAAGCAGAATGCCCAATAATTGAATCAGAAGTTGAACAAGTTAATGGCAATTCTCAGAACTAGGTTTTTCATCATATCACCAAAGAAGTGCTTAAAATGTATTTTAGTTTCCAACAAAATCATTTCTACCAGAACATGCTAAAACGTACGTAAAACGAAAAAAAGACTTCAATTGAACTATAAAAGAGATGTATTTTCTCCACAAAATGTATGTGACCAACTAAAACTATATGTCCATACACTATAAAACAGTTACAATAAAATTCCAGTTGACTCAAAGTGTGTTACATTCATATACAACATGTCCACCTTATAAGATATCAAGAAAGTAGCGCAAAATTATGTTCTTTGATTTTGCACACACAAAATGCTAGCATTTCGACTATCCCTTACTACATATATGTCAATTTTAATTCAAAATAAGACCACGAAGTATAAAAATTAATTTTTTTATTCAAATCAAAGTTATGTAAGTCAATTGACACAGAAATTCATTAATTATGTGCACAAAAATCGAACTTGACAATCTTTTAGGACATAAATAGTAAAAATCGAATTTCGCAAATAACATACATAAAAAAATTGAGTTGAATTCAATATACCTGAAAATTTCTGAAGTGACTTCAGCATTATCCTCCGTTCTATTTCTCTTATTCTTGCTCCTGGTAGCAGGTCGATAATTTCCCATCCCACTTCTTCAAGAACTATAGAAAATCAAACTCAGGATTATTAAACAACATCATACTCCCAGAAATCAACCCCAAATGTGGGCTAAAATTGATCAACAATTCGAGATACATTAATTTTATTGAAAAAATAACTATAATTACAATAACAATACTAACACCGATAACAAATTTCATCAAAAAACCCAAATATTAATTCGAAATGTGGGTTAAATTTGATAAAAAGGCAGTAATTTGATTGAACAAAATTATAATACCAATATTAGCACTAATACTAATAATTAAAACTAACAATCATAACAATAATAATACTGATAATTAACACTACTGATAATATTACTACTCATGATAATGAAATTAATTATAATAATAAAATAATTTATTAAAAAAAAAGTTAAAAAAAGTGAAAATTGATTGCGTACCTGAGAGTATTGCACACTATTTTCTACGTTTTGATGATCTTAATATGTTGACGATTTTAAAGGTAAGAAAATTGAGGGTTTTGTGAACCTTTATTGGATAAATAATTTGGGATATAATTTAATTTAATTTTTTATTTCTTTGTTTGATATTGAAATATTGATGAAGTAAGAGAGTCAAAGGAGGGAAATTATGAGAATGGAAGTCCGCTGAGTCATCATATTAGCCTGGTTATATAGGTAGGTGAATTATACTATTTTCGTCCCAAAAAATTTGTCCAGTTTATTTATGAAAAAAAATTATTCTACTACAAATTTCATTGGTTAACTTATAAATTGGTATAGCATCTTGTTGTGCTTAAAGTTTTCCTAAATTGCTTGATATGAATTCCTAATATGCTGATAATATTTCCTGGAATTTAACGTTTTATAAAGATTTAAAATGTTAAACATGCATGTAGTTTTTTTTATATAATTTGAGACTATAAAATTAAGCATTAACCCTAACAATATTAGTCAAAGTTATTTATGTTATATAATTAGTTAGTTTTGATTATTCGAACAAATATTTAGTGCAATTTATGTAACTTATATTATAAATGATTAAACGAATATGTTATAGAGTTAGAAAATGAAAATGATTTATTGTTTTAGCGCCACATGGACATGCTTGTTAATGTGTGGGACATAGAAAATTAAAGAATACAAAAGTATGTTAAACATAGAGATAATTATTTCTTTATTACAATTTCATCTTTTTTTACCTAAATATAAATATGCGAATTAGATTTGCACTCATAGTAAATGGGTATCAAATGTTAATGGGACAATATAATAATATGTCCAATCCTAATAAATAATGTGGTTAAATCGACATGTGGTTGTGGTCTCCTCCTGTGAAACCTTAAATGGTGTAGTAACAATAAGGGGGGAAAACGTTTTGGAGGGAAAAAGGTTTTGGGGGGAAATTTTTCTATCTTTTTCCTTTTTTCAACATAATTAATCTTCTTCTAATTTGCATGCCAGAATATCGGGCCAGTCTTGGACCGGTTTGTTAATTTGCTTGAACAGCTTCTTTAGCTCACGCGATTTTAAACAATAAAATGACTATTTTATTTTTACATTATGTAATGTGTGTCTGTAATTTATATCTTATCAATATTTTTCATAATTAAAAATCAATCCCCCATCCCTTTCTTCTTCGCAGTCCTGACCCAAGTCACGATGACAACAGTTTCAGACCGTTTGATCAATGTTATAAGTGGCTTTTCGACAATTTTAGAGTGATGGTAAACATTTCTTTCGTGCTCTCTCAAGCCAAGACATATCTTCTAATATATTGGTCTCATTATTGATGAAGTACAATTAAAACAATTTGATTCTAAGTATTCTTCAAACATTCAATCCATTCTAAAACATTTTGATTCTGATAAAATAGTCTTAAGGACAATGCTTTTTGTGACTTGAAGAATCGATTTATTCAATTTCTTGCTTGTATTTCTCTTCATTACACTCGTATTATCTAACAATCTTTTCTCAATTAATTAATTGTAGATAAAGGGTCAATAATCACTATTTATCCCACTAATGAGTAATGACATATATTAACCTTAATCTACAATCAAAGTTAGAGAATACTTTCAAGTGAGCTTTGTTAGAAAACGAAATGAATTTACCAACATCTATTCACCTATACATGAAACTTGCACCTATATATATACATATTTTTTAACCCAAGAATGCACAAGACAAAATTAACTTAGCAAAATTAAGAAAGAAGTGAAAAGAGATAAGTTTATTAATAATAACATAGATGGCTGAGGAAAATAATCAACAAGCAAGCAACAACAAAAGGAAGTGGCCATCTCTTGATCAAATAAATGAATTGTTGTCTGCTCAAAAAAACAAGAAGAAGAATAATCCCATATTTAGGTCCTCCTCCATAGCCTCCTCTTCATCCTCGTCACTTGAGAAGGTATTTTTTTGTAATACCAGTTCTTTTATATTAAAAATGTACCTCGATTTTTATATACGCAATATTGAAGCCACACACACAACTTTGATGGTAACATATGTAATTTGTTGAGAATATCGAATGACCTAGTGGTTATATGAAGTTTTTCAGTGATTTAGAGGTCTTGGATTCAATTCTCATTGTAAGGGAGAATTGGGTGGGTTTTTTTTTAAAACATATGTTATTTGTTATACACACGTGAATATTAACTTTTGAAGGAATGAAATGATGATTATATCTCCATTAAAAGTATAAAAGGTAAGAAAGTTCAGTGGGAGACAAATTGTCTTTCAAGTTTCACCACAAAAAAAATACTATATCCGTTTCATAATACTTGATTGTTTATAAAAAAAAAATTATTTTTTCATAATAGTTGATTGTTTACGGAATTCAATGTATTTTTATACTCATGCTTTCATTTTTTATCCTTGCTTTAGAGATTACTTTTTCATTTGTGAGAATATTTTGTAGGATATAATAATAAAATTTATTAATCACTTAATAAATCACTTTTTGGCTAAACAATCAAGTATTGTGAAACGGAGGAAGTAATATTTTGGTGACTTGGTGTGTATAGTGAATCCATGAAATGATGCATAATTATCATATTAATAGTAATAATATACGTTGAAACTATGTTTCTGATATATTTACATAAAATATTTTAAAATTATACAATATATTTGATTGCATAATATAAAAGCAACCATCAAAATTCAGAACTCGACAATTTTTTTCACACGAAGGGCACTATCTTCGTGCCATTGAGACCATTTCTACAATGTGGTACATGTCACAATTTGGTACCTAGTGAAATTTGTAATGTTGATGCATGTGTTGGTATTTAGGGCTCGAGTGAAGAGTTGGGGGAAAATATTGAAGATGAAACAGAAATATATAAAGGACTAATTAAAGTGGATCCAAAACCAAAGAAAGGAGACGATTCAAACAACATCGATATGGTGGCTCAACTTGTAACAAAGTTAAAATATGGCACAATTCCAACTCCATATTATTTAACTGAAAACTTCGCTCCTATTCGTAAGGAGACTCCTCCTACAGGGGACCTTAAAGTCATACAAGGTCAAATTCCAGTAAGTGCACAAATCCAAATTACTCGATTCATATCGATTTGATTATGGATAATGGGATTAAATTGCAGTTTAGTCTCATATGTCTTATAATAACTTTGGAATTTATTTGTTGTTGATTCAATAATCTGGTGACATCGGAATCAAGCTTCCAACTTAAAGGTCCTGGTTCAATTCTGGTTGGAGCCTATGTCTCATGTTTCATTCTAATTTTGTACTCCCTTCAACTCAAAATATTATACTTTTTCGTTTTCCAATGTCTAACTTTGATTAGCAGTAACTAACTAGTTAAATTATATAAATTACTTTTATAAAAATACTCTTAAATAAATTTATCGATATTAATTGTCAAAGTTGAACACGCAAAAATGACATGTAATTTAAATTGGACGAAGTATTAATTAACACCTACTCTAACGGTCTAATAATAATAACTAATTTATGTATTTATTATTTGTAATACTCCACCATACTAATCATACTTTACCCCCTTTTAAATTATACTTCCTTAAATTGATTTAACAGAAATTATGGAAATTAAAAAAATGTATTTGAACCTATTATTCTCTAGATTAATAGAGTTTTTTTCATTTTATTTGTAGACGTTACTTAGTGGTATGATGGTCAGAAACGGTCCAAATCCACCATTTGATCCAATTGCTAACTATGCTTGGTAATTATCCTTTTATTTGCCTTTAATTGAATCATATGCATTTAATACAAATTTGTTAATTATTGATATGTAAAATAATTAACAATATTCACTTTATTTCTGCAGGTTAGATGGAGACAGGTTTATATTTCTATCTACAATCCACATTTACATATACCCAACTTAATAATTTCTAGGAGTCTAAAATACATGTGTATGACAAATTTATGTTGTTTGCTTCTATATATATAGTATGCTTCATGCTATTCGATTCAAAGATGGAAAAGCAACATATGTGTCACGTTATGTTCAAACTTCACGATTTCTTCAGGAGCAAGTTTTTGGCAAAGCTGAATTTTTGAAGGTAAACAAAAATAATGATAACAATATGTGATAGTTTTAAATGGTTATATATAGTAGGAATTCCTTAGGTTATTAGCGTAATTTTTAATACCTTGTATAATTTGTATGTCACCAAAATGGAATATTTTATGTTAAAATATTCACTGTAGAATATAGATTAGACCAACGTTCTATTTTTTAATTAATCCTTGACGAGTTATAGAGGTAATTGCTGAAATGGTCCCAGTAAGTGGGTGTCCGTTGCACTTTGGTCCCTGTAAGTGGGACCGATGCGCAAATGGTCCCTGATAGTGTGTAACTGGTGCGGAAATGGTCCCTATTTTAATGGATCCGTTAGTTTTTAACGTTTTTGATATTTTTAAGGTCATTCTGGGGTGATTTCATGATTTTGAAGAGTTTTGGGCATCCTGGGTCGTGTTGTAGTTTGAAACTTCAAACGACTTTAACTTTGCGCTCGGGTGTCCGATTGGGATGAATTTTATACCGATTTCATGTATTTTTCGAGACGAATCTAATGGCAGACAACCAAAGGTGGTCAGGGTCATTTTTTGACCTCAAAAACCCTTTTCCTGGGTTAAAATGATATTTTTATGATTCACACTACATATTTTAAATCTTCAAAAGATTTTATGATTCCCATCCAATAACATTGTTTTTTTAAAAGTACTATGATATTACATTAAAAGCTTACTTTATCACAATTAAGCATACAAAAGGTTGGTAGGATATAAGTAAGGTTAAAATAGATATCATTCCACAAAAACTTGTCCTAATTGCTTAACTAAAGCAAAAAACAAATCCCTTTCTAGAATAGGATCTAAGAAGTAAGCACCAAAAACCCTTTAAAAAATTTATGAGTTTCATCCAACAACATTGATTTTTTTACAATAGGATCTAAGAAGTAAGCGTCAAAAGAAAAAACATAATATTTTTAGTTAAAATACTCTAGAAAGGGATGATAAAAAGATAAAAGTAAGCATAGAGACTTCGAAATCACCATTGCTTAACTAAAAGGACTTGTTTTTGCTTTAGTTAAGCAATTATGACAAGATTTTGTAGAATTGTATCTATTTTAACCTTACTTTTATCCTACCAACTTTTTGTATGCTTAATTGTGATCAAATAAGCTTTTAAAGTAATATCATAGTACTTGAGAAAATAATGTTATTAGATGGGAATCATAAAATCTTTTAAAGATTTAGAAAATTTAGTGGGAATCATAAAAATGTCATTTAAGCCATAAAAAGGGTTATTGAGGGCAAAAAATGACCCAGACCACCTTTGATTATCTGCCATTGGATTCGTCTCGAAAAAAATACATGAAATCGATATAAAATTTATCCCAATCGGACACCCGAGCGTAAAGTTATGACCGTTTGAAGTTTCAAACTATAAGACGATCCAAAATGCCCAAAACTCTTCAAAATTGTGAAATCGCCCCAAAAATGAACTTGAAAATATCAAAAACGTTAAAAACTAACGGATCCGTTAAAATGGGGACCATTTCCGCACCCGTTACACACTATCAGGGACCATTTGCGCATCGGTCCCACTTACAGGGACCAAAGTGCAACAGACACCCACTTACTGGGACCATTTCAGCAATTACCTCACGAGTTATATATAAATATTATTGGGAAAATAATGACTTGTTTTTTCTTAACATATAGCTATATTTCCTAAATATTTTTTTATGGTATTGTAGTATGGAGATTTGTCGGGATCATTTGGATTATTCACATATTATTTGCACTTACTTAAAGGAGAACTTCAAGTATTGGATATGTCATATGGTTTCTCAAATGGTATAAAACTCCTTTATTGTAAAAAAGTCACATAGTGCAATCATTTAATTTGTTGCAACATGATTTGAGTTATATATTTTTTTGTATAATTATATTGTTTTAAAATAATAATTTCGTAGATGCATATTAATATATTATAAAATAATAACGCAGCGGATACAGGGCTTATACATCATAATGGAATGCTAATGGCTCTTGTAGATTTCGATAAGCCATGTAAGTTAGTTTTTGAGCTTTGATTTTTTACACTCCAAATATTGATTGCTACATTTTATTTTCTCAATTTTACCCTTCAATTTATACTATACAAATTTATAAAAAGTGATAAAGTGAAGTGTGGTTATAATATTTGGAGTGTAAAAATAAAAAGCCTAGTTTTTTTAGAATATTGTATAGTATTTTTTAGATGTCGTTTTAAACATTTTTTAGGCGAATTAAAAAAAGAGTAAAAGATAGTCAAAAGTACATTAAAATATAAAATAATGATTGATTGTCATTATTATACTATTCCATAGTTGATAATTTGAATAGAAAAGATAATGAAAAAGTAAATTAAAAATATAACTTTTATACTAAAATGACAATTATTTGCAAATAAAAAGAATTAAGTTAAACCGACAACCTCACAACCAAAGTTTTTTTATCGGAGGAAGTACTAAATTATAATAATACAATAATGACAACGCTACTAAGTGTATCTCGGTTATTTCAATGATTATTTTATTTGCGTACAATAATTTTAATCATTTCTTGTAGATGTAATAAAAGTTTTAGAAAATGGAGATTTGGAAACTCTTGCCCTTAATACTTATGGGAAGAAATTAACTCACAATTTGACTCCACACCCAAAGAAGGATCCCGAGACAGGTAAAACAATGTTCATATTAACTTATATTCATTCTTCCTAAATCAAAGAATTCTTAACGTGATTATATATTGAATCATTTGCCATTTGATAAAATTAAATACATTCGAAATAATAATACAAACGATATTTATACTTAATTAAAGATACTTTATTAACGTTGAACGTTCTTCTATTTTTTTTATTCAGAAAATGATTACGTAATGATTTATATAAATATTTGTAAAATCGGGGATGCCTCGATGGCTACTTTAATCGAATGCAGGAGAATTGTTCACATTTGGGTCTTCATATACACCACCATATGCAATCTATCATGTGGTATCTAAAGATGGTATTATGAGTGATCCAATACCAATAACAACTTCCGGACCTTCATACATGCATGATTTTGGGATTACGAAGAATTATGTCATATTTATGGACCTCCCATTTAACTTCGACCCAGAGGTTAGTGTATACATTTTACATTTATACAATTCATTTTTATAAGAGGTAATAAAATAATAATTCTTTTTTCGTAGAAACGGTATATATAAATAATAAAGTAATAATGTAAATTATTATATTTTAGAATATGGTGACAAACAACGATTGGATCTACCAATTTGATACTACAAAAAAGTCACGGTTCGGAATCCTACCTCGCTATGCAAAGAATGAAGAAGGAATCAAATGGTTTGAGTTTGAGGATCCACCATTTTTTATATTTCATAATGGTAGTTTTCAAGCTTTTATTTATTTTTATATTCCCATATATCACTCTAATATTTCTTATATTGAATTATTTAAATTAATTTGTTTGACTACTAAAAGTGATTTGCAATATCTTTGGTATATCAATTTCAATGTTAAGATATTAATTATCATCTTATTTTAAAAATATTTTATAGGAAAGCAATTATATATTTTGAACTCTATTAAGTATTAATTAACTATTATTAAAATGATTAGATTTTCAAAGTAAAAAGATTATGAGCTTTAGACTTATTTAATGAATTTCTCTACCACCAAATATATATCTAGCAAATGCTTGGGAGGATGAAGAAGGAAATGTTCATTTAATAAGTTGTGTGATGCAAAATGATGAGACGCAAAATAATGGTCATCATTCATTCAGACCTCCAATAATCTATAGTGGTCCTGCACCTAGTTTGAATGGGGTGGAATTTACATTACCTCAATTGTAAGATTATCTCAACTTTATAGTTTACTTTGTAACTTACAAAGATGGTTTGAATTTCAATTTTTTTCATTTATACTTTAATTTTATGCTCATATATATAAACTTTATATATTCGTTCAGGTTCAGGATGACATTCTATATGAAAACTGGTAAATGCTCTAAAACTCAATTATCAACGACGCGTATTGATTTTTCTAAGGTGAACGAGAACTACATAGGGAGGTAATAACTTCTACACAATTACTTCCTTGTTTTAAGAAAAAAAATACTTTATCTAAAGTTAATACTTATTATATGCTAATAAATGTTGAGTTTAGTTTATATATGTCCACTAGATGCCTTTTTCCCTTTTCTTTTAAGAAAATACGTGTAATAGTTATTTGTCGGTAAAAAGAATCCAACTCATAACATCACAAGCTCACCCCAATAATTTGACCAACTTTGGGCGCTTGTCTTCTAAGATTTTCTAAAATCAAGACATTATTGTTTATATTTTTATTGTGTAAAATCTTAGTATACATTACTTAAATAATATATATGTCATTTTCTAACACAAATTATATTGATTTTAGAAAATCAAGGTATGTGTATACAAGTAAGTTTGACAAATTTGCAAAAATACCATCAATTGTGAAATTTGATATGGAGGTGCAAGGAGCAAAGGTAATAGAAACACAGCTAGATTTTGGAGGAAATAAATATGGGTCCGAAGTTGTTTTCGTCCCATCCCTTCCAACTGATCGCTCATTACAAGAAGACGATGGCTACTTAATAACTTTTGTGCACGATGAAGACACAAGGTACCTAACTACAATGCATAATACTTTCGATACAAATGATCGTTTAGAAATAAATTACTTTGTAATAAGTAACAATATTATTATGAGCATATTAAAAAAGATCGAAAAAGAATTGAGAGTAACTTTCATCTAGAACTTGTAACAATTTAAATAGTTTTGCAACAAACTTTGAGACCCTCAAAATAAAGGTCCCGACAACTCCTCTGCCCTGGGGATTGATGCCGGAGGTTATTTTGTTATTTTGCAACAAAGAATATATAACCTCAATGCTATTTTGTTTATA
Source organism: Echium plantagineum (assembly GCA_003412495.2). Classification (NCBI taxonomy): domain Eukaryota; kingdom Viridiplantae; phylum Streptophyta; class Magnoliopsida; order Boraginales; family Boraginaceae; genus Echium; species Echium plantagineum. The sequence continues at coordinate 21,828,746 of CM016568.1, read as the reverse complement.
TATAAGGAAACCTTATACAATCGTACATTATATTGTGTAGCATATCATATGCATATGTTATTTCTGCCCAAAAAATGGAAATTGATGCTGTGATTGAGCTGCCAAGTAGAGTTCCATATGGTTTTCATGCTATTTACATGACCGAGGTTAGTATTTTAATTTTATTATCCTAAAACATCTATACTTTTTCAATTTTTTTTATGATTTATTATTATTACTTTGAGCTTCAATTTAATTTGTGCAGGGGGAACTCCAAGGGCAAAATGAAAGTTGGATTAAGGACTAGACAATAATGAAGATATGTCGTCCCTAATATATTATCATGTTTGTATATAAATAATTTATCAATAATAAAGAAATACCTATATTTATGTTTGTGATATTGTTATATCTTTATTTTTCTCCTCTCAAATGAAAGGGTAACTTTTAACTTATCTACCAAATGGCAACCTATGCATTTATGTGATAGACTTTTATTTAATTGATACTACACTTGTGAGTTATGCATGTCCCACACATTAACAAATATGCCTACGTTGATCAAAGATAGATATCTCAACATCATCTATCATAATTGGATCATCTTTAGCTTTTATCTAATATTGAGCGCATACAGACATTTCCACCATCTTCGATCTTAAAGAGCTTTTAATTCATACTACACTTGTGAGTTATGTCCCACACCAAATATGCCTACGTTGATCAAAGATAGATATCTCAACATCATCTATCATAATCGTCGTATCAATTGGATCATCTTTAATTTTTATTTAATATTGAGCGTAGACAGACATTGCCACCATTAGGCCTGTGAGCAAACGTCTTGGTTCGAAATTATTCGACGCATTCGATTCGAAAAGATTCGGCTCGAAGTATGTTCGAAGGCATGATACTGATACCTGAACCTTGATTTTTAGGTATTTCCAAAATCGAGACGAACGGTTCGATTTAGTTCGGCTCGATCACCCCCCTCCCCCGTCATTAAATAAGAGGGCCGAACCATTGTGGACTAATATATGTATTCCTTTCAACCCACATATATTCCCACATATAAACCTTAATCACTATATATATGTATTTAATGATAAAATCCTTATCAACCCACATATATTCCCTTATATGTACAGTGTACTCCTCTCATTCTTTCATCTTTAATCTCCAGATCACCCTCCCCCTCCCCTTCGGCCCTCCCTCATCTCTTCTCTTCTCAAAAGCCGTTACCCCACCCCGCTCCCCCTCATGAGGCATGCCTAGCCTTGTGATCAAACGGCTCTGTTCGAAATAGTCCGACGTATTCGACTCGAAAAGATTCGGCTCGAAGTATGTTCGAAGGCATGATACTGATACCTGAACCTTGATTTTTAGGTATTTCCAAAATCGAACGGTTCGGTTCGAAAAGGTTCGAAGGCATGATACCGAACTCGAACCTTGCAAATATTCGACTCGATTCGGCTCGATTACAGGCCTAGCCACCATCTTCGATCTCAAAGAGCTTTTAATTCATACTACACTTGTGAGTTATGTCCCACACCAAATATGCCTACGTTGATCAAAGATAGATATCTCAACATCATCTATCATAGTGGTCGTATCAATTGGATCATCTTTAGTTTTTATTTAATACTGAGCGTACACAGACATTTCCACCATCTTCGGTCTTAAAGAGCTTTTAATTCATACTACACTTGTGAGTCATGTCCCACACCAAATATGCCTACGTTGATAAAAGATATATAGATATCTCAACATCATCTATCATAGTCGTCGTATCAATTGGATCATCTTTAGTTTTTATCTAATATTGAGCGCACACGAGCATTTCCACCATTTTTTATCTCAAAGAGCTTCTAAATTCATTTAAAATACCTCTTGTGCTAAATACTCATTCGGAGGCAACCGTAAAAACAGAATAGCTAGAATATATCTTCTAATTTTAGACACAATTAGACAAATACAGATACTTTATGGAATTTGATAATTGCATTTGCATGCAATGTGGGCAGATGGTCAACAAATTGAAGTTCATAACACTCAACTACCTAAAATAAATACTCCTATTTCAAATAGTATTTCCCAACAAACTCTCTTTATTAGTTGTCTTAATGGCTTTAAAATAAAGTTGAATAGCCTCACAACTAATTCAATTAAGATCCTTTGCTATGTCGATGAAGTCGAAAACTTGACGAAATAAGTGAGTTTTGTGATTAAAAAAAACACGCTTATTCAACCAATATGATACAATCTTCTAGAGGCCCAACAATTAATGGAACATTATCTCTTTATTGCCCAACAGTATGATTTATGAATACTCTCTATAAATGATACGCTCATTTAAGGCGCCCCGCTTGGCTAGCCCATCGCTCAACAGAGGAGGTGAATTCGGGAACAGAGTAGGCTGGGTAACCACCCACAAGCAGATCCTCCCTTGAACAAATGCAGAGTTACTCATGCATCTGCCGTGGATCGAACCCACACGCTTGTGGAGAAGCACACTCTTATAGTGAAGCCCCTTACCATTTGACCTATGCCCGTGGCTGAGTACTCCCTATCAATATATTATCTATATAAGTATATATCAAGAGAAACAAGTGAGCATCATTTATATTATTATTTTATTTGTAATACTAGTTATACAATTGAAATTTTGAAAATGGGCACCCTCAAAATGAATTCAGAAATGGATTTTTCCCATTCTTTAAGCCCTTTAGATCCTGAAGAATTTCGAAGACAAGGTCATATGATTGTCGATTTTCTTGCAGATTATTACCAAAACATTGAACAATACCCTGTAAGAAGCCAAGTTGAGCCAAATTATCTTAGAGACCTTTTGCCGAAGTCTGCCCCGTACGCACCCGAGCCTATCGAAAAGATCCTCCAGGATTTGCACAAGGATATACTCCCAGGGATGACGCATTGGCAGAGCCCGAGTTTTTTCGCGCATTTCCCGAGTTCAGGGAGCGTCGCTGGGTTCGTGGGAGAAATGTTGAGCACCGGGTTTAACGTGGTTGGGTTCAACTGGATTTCTTCACCAGCAGCCACGGAATTGGAGAATGTTGTCATGGATTGGCTTGGCGGAATGCTGAAACTTCCAGGATCGTTTCTTTTTTCTGGTGGTGGTGGGGGTGTGCTACAGGGCACAACCTGTGAAGCCATGTTGTGTACCCTCGTCGCTGCCAGAACCCGAATGCTGAATAAAATTGGCAAAGAAAGAATAGGCGAACTTGTAGTATATGTTTCTGATCAGACGCATTTTTCACTCCAGAAGGCTGGCCAGATCGCTGGGCTAAACCGGGATAATTTCAGGGTCATTCCAACAACGATAGGCTTTGAATTTTCATTACAACCCGAGCTTCTTCGATCTGTGATCGAAGCAGATGTTGCAGCTGGGTTGGTGCCATTGTACCTGTGTGCTACCGTTGGTACTACCTCAACGACGGCTGCTGATCCAATAGGACGACTTTGTGAAGTAGCTCAGGATTTCGATATCTGGGTTCATGTCGATGCTGCTTATGCAGGGAGTGCCTGCATCTGCCCGGAATTCCATCATTTTCTAGAGGGGGTTGAAGGTGCCAACTCCATAAGCCTTAACGCACACAAATGGTTTTTCACCACTCTGGATTGTTGTTGCCTGTGGGTTAAAGATCCAAACGCTTTGATTGAGGCGCTGTCCACTAACCCGGAATGCTTAAGAAATCGCGCTTCTGATTCCAAGGAAGTGGTGGACTACAAGGATTGGCAAATCTCTTTGAGCCGACGATTCAGGGCGTTGAAGTTGTGGCTGGTGTTGAGAAGTTATGGTGTGGCCAATCTCAGAAACTTCATCAGAAGCCATATCAAGATGGCCAAGCATTTTGAGGCGCTGGTGAGGGGAGACGAGAGGTTCGAAATCGTGGTCCCGAGGAAGTTTGCTGTAGTATGTTTCAGAGTCTCGCCATCCGCGATCAAGGAGGCCCCTAGTGGCTGGGACGTGGGGTGCGCAACGACAACAACAACGACAACGACAACGACAACGAAGCCGAAGAATATAAATGAAGTGAACAGGGAGTTGGTGGAGAATATAAATGAATCGGGGCAGGCATATATAAGTCATGCAGTGGTAGGAGGAGTTTACATAATTCGGTTTGCAGTTGGAGGCTCACTTACTGATTATAGGCATGTCGATAATGCTTGGAATTTCATTCAAGAAACTACAAATGCAATGCTCAAATTATGTTAATCTTCCAAAAATATCTCAAGGGAACAAATTTTATTCCATGTTTGATTTGTGTAATAGGGGGAGGGGTGGGGGATGGAGGGGGGGGGGTGGTTGTTGTTGGGTTGTGTTCGGTGGCAGATTTGAGTATTATATAGTGGGTGTTCAAAATGTTATACATTTTGAAATGGGTGTTCGAAACACTCAAATATATTGCAATTTAATCATAAATATTAGTTTTTATATTAATTTACTTTTAAGAACATATATAATTATATTTTTTTGGTCAAAAAATACTTGTTCGGCTGAATGGAGGTGAACCAATATAGGTCCGCCCATGGTTATGTTGCTCTCCTTTGATTTGCTCGAGAGGGTGAATAATAGAGAAATATATGTGTACTTTTTGTATGATTTTACTATATTGAAGATGAAGATTTGGGCCAAGATAATGTAAGAAATACTAATTTAAACGTTTTATCGTGTATAATTATCTTTAGATGGTTTACATTACATACCATAAAAATGTCATTTGGCTGTTATATTTTTATTAGATAACGAGAATCTAAATTTATTAGTAAATTGAAATGATGGGATTTAAAGTAAAAATTAGGCTTATTTTCTTATTGTTTCCTCTATTATCACATCCATTAAGGAAAGAAAAATAATTAAAACATATATTGAAATTATAGAGTTACAATTAATTAAAACTATACGCTTGGTTGATTGATATTAAAGGAAAAAAAAAATGAAAATGATACATTGAAAATGTAAAAAAGAAATAAAGTTGGAACGTAGTTGAAGAAAATCTGCTACGCTATACAACTTGCATCAGTAACAGATGATGGTTAAAAGAAAAAAGATGGAGAAAAATAATACACAAATTACCGAATGCCATTCAGAATTCTCCACAACCCAGAAAAAGAAGATACCAAAAAGTTACACCACAATTAGAAACACCCAATTGAACTTCTCTGCATTTGAACCCTAAGCACTTTTTATACAAGAAAACGTACGGCTTCAGTCGAATACAATAGTCGGTGTATCAAACACAATGTTGGATGTCCGCGAAGAAGCGACAGCGAGGGATAGCTGTCACATCTCCACTTCTCATTTTCTTAGAACTATCATTCTGTACAGTATAGAATGCCCAAGAAAAGGGGGGTAAAGAATAAAAACCTGCCTCAATGAAAGCAAAATCCACCAGCAGGAAACGTCTATGTCCTTGTAATGGAGAATATTGAAGGAATGCAAATGAACGAACTCCTCTCAAGTTGTACCAGGCCATGCATGCCTTTTCCAGTAAGCGAGCCTGATGCTGCTGGGGCATATCCATTATAACCCAAGACCTGGAAGAGGGGTTTCTACTGTCCTCCCACAGTAGAAGCAACATGTGACTCGATTTCTCCAAGTTAATCACCTAAGGCCGAAGGTGTACACAATTCCACGCATAGCCTCACAATATTCCATTTAAAACTCTCTGATAGTAATCGTACTGTCGTGTACGCCAAGCATCTAAGCTGGTACTTATCAAAGAAAGCACTAAAGATACACATTGCTGCAAGACAACATAATCACATTATTACAATGTTTACAATATCATTCAAACAAGAATAGAAAATAATCTAGCAACCAGACCTCTTCAGTTAAACTAAGATGAAAGCGCTTCCTCAAATTTTGTATGGTCCGTGGCCCGCCCTTGAAACAAGGAAAACCAGAATCCTGAGGAAGACATCATAGACAGATACCTTCAAGTTAGATGCAGTGCAGCATGATTAAAAAAACACCAGAATACAGCAAACAAAATTCAGACAAAAAATTAAAAGACATGGATCTAATACAATCGCCTTTTCAAATGGCGCAACATAAAATATAGCTAACTACGTTATGTATTACAAATCCCTACCCCCTTGTGACCCCAAAATGATTGAGGAATGCAGCACAGGCAGTTAAACGAAACTATGGTAGCTCTATGGCATACCATAAGAGTCACCACAACCATTTACGCACTACAAATATATAATTCAATATCACACCATCTTGAACTAACACATCATATATGTAGCTAACTACACTAAATATAGGCATCGACCCATCTTAAATATTGCTAGATAATAATTAGCAATCCTTGGATTTTTCAATTCCAACTATTCTGGAATTTAGCTATTTCAATTATTAGTAGTTAGCTCATGCTAGGTTATAACATCACCAATATGTACTCAGCTACCGTTTCTGACAGCCACTAAAAACAAACCCATCTTCTATCAATCCAAATTAAAGATTTAATTATCAGAATAATCTACATTTTGTGGAGCACCATCTCAAACTATATAAATGTTCCTCAATCTATATGAAAGGTGAACGAGTGGAGTGTCATAGGAATAATTTACAGACAGTCAAACAAGGACAAGTGAAAGCACTTTGGTGCATTGCCTTTAGCCCTTTCGTAGGTGATCCAAAAAAGAATGGATGAAGTAGCAAACTTGAACCAAAAATTAGATCCCAGAACATCGTATATCAAAAAATGACTAGTCTACCCACTGTAACGGTAATCAACATGTGCATCAGCAACATGAACTTCAAATATCGTAATTGTCAAGATTAGAAAAATTTGCAATCTTCAATCACTGTACCTGCACCATCTCCACAAGAAGAATTATGCGTTCTGCATGTTTCCGACATGTCAGGAAACCTTGAATGCATAAAACCTGCATGTAATGAAACTTCACAAAATAAGAACAAAAATATATAGCATGTTGATTGGAAATGGATATATGTATAGTGAAGCACGGCAAAAATTGCGATACTTACTTTGAAGTAGTCAAAAAACTCGCTTGGTATTCCTTCAGCATCAGAATCCATGACCTTATACCCAAAAAAAAAACAGTAAGAAATGGCATATAGTAAGATAAATAGAAGCAACAAAGCTGCTAAAAATACTTCTCTACCTCTAGAAGTTCACGAGTTAATTTAAATGGTGCACTCTCAAAATTGACACCTCCAGGCGAGTTAGATAGCATAAAACCAAAGTCAATGTGTATTATATGACCTTCCTCATCCAACAGCAGATTCCCATTGTGCCTATCCTTCACCTGGATCCCAAAGAAAGAGCAGTATACATGATGGAACGTGAAAAACTATAGAGCTATGTTATGCATCACGAATACAAGAATAATAGTACTTAAAGAACACGAAATAAGTCACTGCCAACACTGCAAGACAAGGATAGTTGAAAAATGCCATTCATTTCTACCACCTACAAACTTGGGAACTCGACTTAGTTGAATGCGAAGACAATGTATATTATAAAGAGGCTTTCATAAAATCAGAAGCTCTGCCAATCCTTCGACTACAATATACAAGGTAAATATGAAAACCCAAAAATTTGGTACAATCAATGTTCTTCTAGAGAGAGAAAGAAACAAGCAAAACCTCCTACTACTGTGGAAGGACTGATCCCATGTCAAATTTCTAATGTAAACATATATCAGCTCGGATAATTGGATATCATTATGAGGTTAGAATTTAGCCAATTAGTAATATTATGGCGGGCTAACTAAGTCTACAAGTGAAATACACACATACAGGTACATATGTAGATATTCATTATGAAGATGTTTCTAATATGAGCAAGAGTATCCTTTTACCTGTAAAAGGTAGCAAACAAGAGAATATCCAGCCATGCTTTCAACAAAGTTTCTCTGCAATCATGATCGAATCTTAATGAGAGAATTATTGCAAGAAAAAATAATGATGCACACAAACATGAATTTCAAATGAGATATCATTTTCTAGCAGACATGACACTGCAACAGGCATAAGACACACGCATAATCAAATAATGAGGCCTTCAATCGTCCATGTGACCTCATTGTCTTTAACCATAATTACCTACACAGCATATTGATGTCGCTAAGACTAATAAAAGTCTTTGAATTGTCCATGTGAAAAGTGGAATATCTATGTATTCGTTATAACATCACTGCAGTAAGATATATTCCCATCCAGACAACAAACTTAAGCCTCATGTTTGAATTTGATTACAACTAGTTTTTAACTAACATCAAGTTCATATTACTTGTCGTACATTGATGAATGACTTGCATTAACAATATGTTAGGTAAGGATGAATAATTCTACATAAGTATAATGTAGCTTAAGAGGATATCACAGAGACAAGTTGAGAGTTGTAAGAGCGACATGCATGAATTTTCAGACAAAACGATTAAACAAGATATGGAACAGGGAATGAGAATATGACTCGCAGAAGATGCTAGATTATGGAAAAACAATTATGAAAGAACACAAAACAAGAAATTTAGAAGCTCTTACCTGCGCAAGCTTGAAACTTGGTGAGTTTTCTTCATATTTGGCAACAAAAAAGTCACGCAAACTTGAAACATTGGGGTATCGACTTTTTATAGAATGGATGGAGGCCTTTAATTGAAAAAAAACAATTAGAATGCAAACTTCCAATGATACTATTCATTAAGCATTAGCTAAGAATAAATTACCGTATCAGAAATTGTTTCTATGAGAGCAGTATATGAAGAAGTAACGAGGACCTCGTAAGGACGCAGCCATAAAGGGAGACCAGCTTCTTGGAATATATCTGGCATTGTAAAGTTAATTACTTAACAAATGTCCTTCACCAAATGGAGAGAAAAGATGCATAGATATACTAAATCAGTGCCGTTCTATCTGCCATACCTATATGGCAACGTCCACCTATAATATAATCATTATGAGGTTATTACAAAGTTATCCCTGACGAAAGCCACTAACATGACATTGTACGTAATGCAGAGCACAAGCATGCACACTAATACTTACATTTAGAAGAATTGATAGTTTTATTATTGATAGGTTAGGTAAATCACAGTTTGTACAATCAACGATTACAGCAATACCTATCCACATGATTTCAAGTTAAGAACCAACGTCAAATTAAGCCCAACTGTGTACCTTCCGCCAGAGAGGACCTTTCATAGCTAACAACTGACGTAAAGCCAAACACGAATGTCGAAGGACTAAAGTTCAATTCAACTTATTTACCAATGAACTATTGTTTCCCCAAGAGATAGTCTTAATCTAAACTAAAAACCTACCATAGAAGTGAGATATGAGTTGCACAGCAAGATGTTCTTGTCTGCAATCATCGCCACTCTTCACGATTATCTGTATGAAGAATGAGTAAAATGCATAAGAAGATATGGAAAATACTGGAGTATATTTTTTACTTCTACGAGATAAAGTTCCAAATACTGATGGATACAGGATCAATGACTAGAACGACCACAATAGTAACTGAGAGCTGCAATAAATAGCCTTTTCCCATCATTTGTTCTGATAGGGAAAATTGCCATATCTTATAGAGTCAAATATTTTACATTTTCTGCCTCATGGATATTTAATGGAATAATAAAAAACGGCTCTTATCTAACGTGAAGTAGTAGATAGTCTCTGCAATTCATTTCATGTCAATTCAGAATACAGCCTCTCTGCTATAAAAGGGGTAACACTTGTACAATTTGGACTCCCCCTTAGCCCGCTTACCAGTTTACATTGTGCCAGAGGGTCCACTGTAAAGCAAATCTGCATACTGTATGTGTAAATGTGGTGCTTTGCTAACAAATTAACAAAGCAATGCCAACTAATGCTAAGCTCACAGTCCAGTGGGAAAGTCATTGATACTAACATACACACTGCTGTTCAGCAGTTAAAATAATCAAAAATTAAAGCCACAAAGCATCATAGTTTCTCATTCATTTTACATTTGGGATATAAAAGAGATTCCTACACTTCCAAATTAGCTCAACGTAAATAACAAGGTCATTGATAAAGGCCTACTGCATTATTCTAGTAGTAGAAGAAGGAACCAACTGAAATCTTAAAATATTTAATAGCAAAACATGCCTATACGGTGATAAGTCTAAGGTGGTTGATAAGAAAAAAACAAAAGATTGAAATTCACAATTAAAAACTCACGGATCTCAAGTCCCAGCCAGGTAAATGTCCATGAATTGAGGCCTTACGTATTCTTTCCCTCTTAACTTCCCAAAGTTCACCAGATAAGGCATCTGCTGGTCCTGGGATGCCACCATTTGTAACCTACTCAGAAAGCTAATTAGTCTCTGCTGACAATTACAATACATTTGAAGAGTCGAAAAAATTCAGCAAGCTCTCACCTTTGGCAGAAAATCAGGTGAATCTTGACCAGCTCCTTTAAGAGGGAGGCCAGGAGGTGCTTCTCCTTTTAATGTGGCTGCCTGTCATGAACCATGGAAAATCATAGATCAAATTATTGTTCCATGCAATACATTACAATGACAACAGTCATGGCAAACAAGAAAATGTTCACCACAAGACTCACGGCTGGCCGACCAATTGTTCTTTAGCTAAACACTTAATACATCCTGGCACCATATAAAGATTACCTTTACTCCTGGGACGGACTGAGCCGTTACCATAGAGTTGTCGTGTTTCCTATTATAAATTTAAACGTTCAACTTTTCCCTTAAATAAAATTGAACAGTGACTATATTTAATGTTATCTTCTACGCTGATCTGCTATTGTTAGAAATGTTTGAAGGTGGTTATAGCTATTGTTAACTAGAGAATGAGGAAGTTCTGTTGGCATCGCTCTTTAGGGAACGTTAGGCATTGTTTACTGAAGTGAGTGGATCAGGAAACAGGTTTAAAATAATCTTTTTGTAGTTGATGAATATAAGAAGCATGTTCAAAGAGGCCCTTCCTCTATGTTTACTAAAAGCTAGGAAGCCTCTTCAGCAAATTCAATGGAGACGTTGGCATTAAAAATTTTACTTAAAACATGGGGTTTGTGTGGCGGGGCGGGTTATCAAATAATTCTCTCCGAATAAGTGACAAGAATGGAAGGAATTTGATTCTCTCAGAAGAACGCAAAGAAGCAGTGTACCTTAACTTCCTCCATAGCCACCGTGCTTGGAACACGGCGGTGCTCTTTCCGTCGTGGTGGTTCTTGGTCCACTATATCATCCATTCTAACCCCGGGATCTGCTGTCAAGACAACCCTGACCCATTCCCCGTTACAACCATCCTTATGCCCTGTGGCTTCTCTACAGTTGTCACAATCCGAAGTTGGGCTCTGAGTACAGCAACCAAAACTATCCGCACAACGCTCCTCAACAGAAAGCTTTACATGAACGGATTTCACTTTGGCCTCAAATATCTGAGCCATTGCTTGATCGAAAGCGTGAGAGGTTGATCCAGATATCCCCTCATACCCACTATGATAGATATCCTGCCCTATCCCCAAAGGGTAAGCCCAAGGTGGAGGCTTTGGCAGAAGTGCATCACCATTGGCTAAAGGGATTCCTCCCTTAGAGAGCTTATTAGTGTTTGGTGTGTCCTTTGTCTTGCTAATTTCAACAAATTAAAAAGAAAAAAACTTGTTACTTCCTTTCCTTTGCCTACAGAAGTTGCTTTAATTAATAGGGAAGAACGAAACTTCATTGTTATACAAGAAAAATAAAAGAACAGAAACGAAAGTTTTACCTCGGGGATTCACCTTTTAATACTTCAACACAGATCAGATAAGGTGCCTTCTCTCTTGAATTTAATAGGACAGCTTCCTCATCAGGAATGTGCACTACACGATACAGCCCCTTTCCCATTGGGAAACACACACCTATGTCACCACCAACGAAATTGGTTATTGATCAATTCCTAATGAACAAAGTCAAAGTTCATCTTGTGGCAACAAATCTAGTATGCCACGCAAACCAAATCAAATGATTGGCTTCAAATCTTTTAAGTGTTGCAAGAACATTTACCAGATTTTTTGTATCATATATTTTATACAGAGTATGTCTATATATTGTGAATAACACAGTATATTTCAACTAGCCAAAATTGTACTACTGAAGTAAGTTATTGTCATGCTAGTTTAAGAGTAGATGGACAAAGACTGATCAGCCTGAGCAGTTGGCATGACATTCTTCTCTTTATCCAACTAATAAGTCAATCATCATTGTACTGTGGAACAGAATGAATTTCATTCCCAATATATAAATGATCAAAGATAAAAACTTGAGTTAAGTCACCTCTATATATAAAAATGTTTCTGAAACCAGATTATTCAGATCTGGATGGAGGGAGTACACCATTTTTCCAATTATCATCTTGCAATATTACACAGTAAACAAGAAATATTGGAACATAACCCAAAGGGCATCAATTTGTAGAGTAAAACTTGCAGGATTTGTTTGGGTAGAAGTTAATTTACCATAGCTCTGGGAAATTTATTCATAAATTGCATATCATATTTTGGAGACAACATAAGTAAATCAAGTTAAACAGAGGGGAAATGATTTGATGGAGTTGAATATTAAAATATCACAAAGATTTACTTCTTGCATGCAGATATACCTCCATTACTTTGAGCAGCCCCTATATGTCCATTGATCTCTGCAAGTGACTATAAAAAGAAGAACCGGCCAAATTAATAAGCAGGTAATAGGTGAAAATGAGTCAAAGAGATATAATATGAATTAGGAACAACCTCCCGAAGAGCATTTTTTCGGTCTTCCATAGGAAATACATCTATCAGTCCATAGGATGTTTCACATAGAGACTCTACGAAGTCGAGCGACGAATGGTATGTCCCCTTGCGGAATTGTGAAGCACTAGAACTTGGAAGTGGAGGTTTGGTATTCTCTCTTTGCTGTCTTGGAGAACCAGGACCTTTCTATAACATCAATCATTTAGATAAAAATTGAGCCACTGGTGTAGGGACAAATAGAAATATGCACAAGGAAATGAGGATGGTGTGATAGCATATAACCATGTTGTCTGACCACTAGGGACTTTAACAACCTTATCTATGATCCACATTAAGCCAAATGTAGTAAGTTGTTACTTTTAAGTAATGAGTGATTCTAAAACTGAAAACTGTTCAGAAAGCTCAGCTCAATCAACAACTTACTTTAACTAACCACCGCTTGTCAATAACAAATACAAGTTGGGAGCAGTGTAACTCATACGTACACTGGTAAAAATCATTTGTGCATGACTAGGAAGAAATTTACCCTGAAGCTGTAGCAGTATATACTGAATGCATTTGGTTGACCATCTTTAAATGAGCTCATAAGTCAGATCAGGTAACATAGAGAGTTAAGTTTTCATGGGAGTCTGTACTATCCTAACCATTTATAGTCATCTAGAGTTTCAATACATTGACACAATCTTTAGCAGTCAAAACAGGTCAGCAGTACATTCAAACTTTTCCAAAGGAACTAAAGTGAAATAAAATTGCCTGAAGATAAATTAGTGTAAGTTGTCAATTCCTTAAATAAATAATTTCAATATTCACTTTTTCTGCACCAATCTTATGGACTAAGAGCATTTGTAACAGATGCTCTAAACCACTCCCTATTTCATATTTAGAATAGGGAAAAGCATAAAAAGTAAAAAAGTATCAAATATCAGATTTCTTATCTCTAAAATTTTCCTCAAATATTATAGGGAGTGTCCTATATTTACACCCTCCCCAAACCACTTTTGTTCTTTATATTAAGTGTTGTAAGTTATAAATAGGGAATCTGAATTTGTGTAAAAGTTAAAACATACTTCCTAAATTTGATAAAGTAGTATGAGGAGTTGATTTTAGGGAAAAAATTTGGGTAAGCTGCTGCGAATGCTCTAAAGCTAGCAAGTGCAAGCTTACATAGGGAACAACTGGTCATAAATTAGTAAATTTACAACACCTGCAGATATATTTCAAGTCGGCAAAAGTAAATCTAAACAACGGATTTACCAACTTACTCAAGATGATCAAGAACTGACCTCTTTGATGCTTTTTGAACTAAGAAGTTCAGAATCTTCCATTGAACGATCACGGTCTCTAAACAGCTTTTTGAAGAACCTTTCGGTTCCAGGACTGCTATCCAGTGTATTGTCGTCGTGATTGTTTTCATTTGCACTTGCAACTTTTGGATCCCCAGGATGGAAACGTAACCACCTACTAAACAGCGGAAAATCTGAAGATTCTTCTTCCTCACCATTAACCAGCACCTTACCTTCATCTTTGGTTCTTTCATGTCCTTTTTTGTCTTCAAATTTTTCTTTAAAAAATTTCTTCAAGAACCCCTCTTTGTCGTCATCTTCGGAAGAACCTGAAGTCTTTCCCTTTTCATCTTTTAAATCATTCCCATCATTTTTTTCCTCAGATTTCTCTTTAAAAATTTTGCGGAAAAATCCTTCTTTCCCATCATCTTCGGTGGTTATTTGCTTATCAGCAGACTCATTTCGACTATTATCACGAAACAGGCGTTTAAGAAAGCCATCGGAGCTTGACGGACTCTCTTCATCCCCTTCTTTACTGTCTCTTAAAAGCCTCCTAAAGAAGCCATCTTTTTCCGACTCCTCGTCATCTTTATCATCGGATCTCCTAAAATCTTCATCCCTACTTAGGGTCAAGAGCCTTTTAAAGAACCCTTCCTTCTCAGATTCTTCATCAGCTTTATCCACTGATCTTCTACTATCATCATCCTTACTACTACTGCTTCTCAGCAACTTCCTAAAAAGTCCATCTTTTTCCTGTTCATCATCTTTTCTATCACCTAATTTCCTACCATCCTCGTCCCTACTATCTCTCAGTAACCTCTTAAAAAACCCATCCTTCTCGGACTCTTCATCATCTTTATCCACCGACTTTCTAAACAACAACGCCTCCCTCACTCTTGGACTGGGGATTAACTTCTTGAACAGCTTATTCTCCTCCGGAGTACCGGGCACTGCAGGCTCAATCTGCAGCAACCCGTTCCCCGAGGAAGGCGAAAACGGCGTTGACCGCTGAGAAGGAGGTGAAGAAGTCAACGACAACAACTTCTGCTTGGACGAAAGCAACTTATTAAGCATCATATTCTTACCATTACCAAGTACATTCTCACTCGGTGGGCGAATCAAAGTGGGCCACTCCCCCATCAAAGTAGCAGCAATCTGACACTTCTCCTGAATCCTACTAATCCCCTCATTATCCTCACTCTCCTCCAACTCCGCCATCAAAAACCAATGCACCTTAAGCGCGATATTAAGCGATCTAGAGCATATATCAATAACGAATTTATCCAACGAAGGACTCGGTTTATGGACCAACATATAACAAATCTGAAACAAATAACTCTCGATACCCGAAAGTGGTAAGGTATACATTCGATTACACAAATAATCACGAACACCAGCATGATCATGCTTGTACAAATAACTCACCGCGATCCACTCGCAGAAAAATGCCGAATCGAAGAAGCGGATCAGCCAACCAGCTTCGCCCACGCTTCCGCTCGTCGGAATCGTCCGAGTTATCTCTCGAGGCGAGTCAGGGGTTCTCCCTATTCGCCCCAATGACAATAATTTCTCCATTTTTGTTCGTGATCATAAAACCCTAATCTTCATCAATTTGCTTTATTACTATAAATTTAGCATATATTAATGTTCATATGAGTTTAGGGTTAGCTTAATTGAGCAAATAAAAACCCTAATTTAATCCCCAAATCCCAATTACGTAGATTTGGGTTATCATATATTAATGGATCAATTTGAAAAAAGTTGGACAAAACGACGTCGTCTCGGAAGAATTAAGTTGATGAAGATCGGAAAACTTAAAAATTAAAATTAATTAAATTGTGATTGAAAATTGAAGGAAGGGATTTTGGGGGTGGGGGTTGGGTGGGGTGGGGGTAGGGTGGCTAAGAGGCACAAGGTGGAGGTGGGGGTGGAGGTGAAGAGTAGTAAATGATTGAAGGTGAAGATATCATTGTGATGAATGCTTTTATTTTATTGTTTTTGATTTGGTTGACATGAGCTAGTTTGAATTTAAAATATCGATCGAACGGCTAAACTATTTTTGAATCACAAATTGTCAATTGACGTTTGTGACTATACGCATCTTGGTCTGCTAGGAGGTTCGTCGAGGTGTTGAGTCTCTATAGGTATTTGAGGTTTGGTTCGATTTAGTGGGATTCATTATACACACACCCAAATAGTGGATTACCATAACAGTAAATGATCATTTTGTCCTCCTATTTAATTTCCTCAACTATTACACTTCCAAATGGGGGACAGAATTGTCATTTCACGCTACAATAAACCACTATTTAGACATATAAGTTTCATCTTAAAATATCAATGTTTTTTTTTATCACGTTTCTCTATTTTGTTTTTATTAAATATAACTAGTTTTGATGACTAATACATAATTCATATAAACAAGATATGCATGTCATCAATTAACTTTTAATTAATAGCTTAAGGGGCTTTTAAGTAAAGTTATTGTTAATTTTTAGTTAACATGTACTTTATTGTATTGGCAATTAAAAATGAATATGGTAAGTTTCTCTCAATAGTTGAAAAAATATTGTCTCTTTTTAAGATCCTTTTGTGCTTCTTAATTTACAAGATTGTTCTACAAGAAAAATGTATATCTTCGATATTTATGCACAAAAATTATAATAAATGATGACTTTTTTAGCTTTTTGTGTACGAGATATATGACATGTAGGTTTCAGAATTTATCTTAAATGTTAGTTGGGTTTCTGAGTTTTTAAGATTACTATGTTGGCTCTTTTGACTAATTTTGACTTCCTCAATTACCTTTATACTAGTGGTTTGGGCACAGTCTCTCGCCTGTGCAATAATTTAATTTTTTTCGTAATAATTTTTAATAGTTGAAATTATAATTCATTGTTATAAAAGCATAAAACAAAAAAGATAATTGCATATGATCTAAAACTATTACTATTATTTTTAAAATATCGAACAATTAATACAAAAATAAATACTTCTTTATAAGAATATGATTAAATATATATGCATAAATAAATAAAACATATATATATAATTAAAATATATTGGACAATTATTATTATATAAAAATAAATACTTATTTATGAAAACATGACTAACCATATATGTTTATATAAAATGGATGAAATGGTAGTTATTTTCAAATTTTAAAATGGACACATGTTAAGATTTAATTGTGCCACGTGGATAGCCTAGATGATCTTTTAGGCTTCACCAAATAAGCTCTTCCCACATTATAGTATAGATTACCACCACTTTTTATATATTTTTTAAACATACAACATACAGTATATGTATATGTTTGTATTCAAGCATATTAAGTTATTGTAAATAAATATATCAATTTATAATAAATTGAAAATTAATAAGTGAACATTTTTAATATATAACAAAATTAATTGGAACTTTTTCCTAATGAGAATACATATATTGGTTAAGGAAACAAATTTATTTATTTATATATTTTTATTATTATTAATAAAATGTAAAAACTTTAAAAATAAAAGAAAAAATAATTTCAATTAACTTAACTTAATGAAAAATATGAAAGGGCATAATGGTTATAAAAGATTTTACTTTCAGCTAAGTTACCTAATTGACAATTAACATTCAAAAAAAACATAAAACTCATAGACCTAAACAACCTGGGCCAGACCCCCCTTGAGGAGGACCCACGTTTGGGCCTTACCAGTACCACACTCAACCTGGGCCAGACCCAACCCAGTGGATCAATCGGTTCGGCCCATTTCCCCTTGCAAAAAACATCCACATAGTGACATAGAAAATAAGCTAAGAAAAATAAACATCCACATGAGGACTAAAGTATATATAATACTCCTACTATAAATATATAATTACTACATTTTCAATATTAACACTCTTTTCTAATAGAAACAAACACTCTGTTTAACTTTTTACGACCATCAAGACACGACTTAAAACATAAAAATCTCTAATTTTTTATATACGCCAAAAAAATATAAAAAATTGATATTGTTTATATTAAAATGAATCTAACAAGACCTCACATCACTATATTATTTATTACTACATATGCTAATAATAATTTTTTATCAGAGTTTTTAAAGTTTGACCTAAAAAATAAATAAAAAATGACACAAATCCGAATAACTTGCTAGTTGCTACAACTCATTTTCTACTTTGTAGGGTGCAATATATCTAAGCTTCCCATATAATCTAAAGTTATGTTCCTTTTTCTTTTGCTTGATGCAATATCATCTTATCCATATGTATGTTTCTTTTCATTTTACCTAATAAAATATATAGTTTTCTACTAACCTAAATAAAATAATTAAAATCTATAAATTGATTATTGTGTCGGTAAATCAACAATCACAATGGTCAACATCGTGGACGTAGATGATATGATAATAAGAGTGGTGTAATAATACTTTAATTTCCTAAAGTTGAATTGTCTACTTCAATTAGGGCCCCGACTAGATGCAAAGATGCATAAATCATGCAACACAAAGTGGACTAGTGCGCTCTCCAACGTTAAATCTTCTTTAAATATTTTCATATTTACTTTTTAATATCGATCGATAGTATTTTCGACGTTCCTTAATCACGTCATGTAGTATTGACACAAGTAAGAATCCAATATGTCCATTGAAAGATCTCGAGTTTAAATGTGACCTCGATTGTGGGGATGAAGAGGGTACGATGAACACACGAGCTTTTAATAATTACTCCATACAACACAAATTTATTAATGAAAAGAAGGAAAAACAATCAATAAAACAAAATTTTAACATAAGAATCGAAATGGATAAAAATTGGCAGGATGGATTCCAAATCCCATCCCTCTGCCCCGCCCCACTTGGTTATTAATTTTGTATCGCACAAGAAAGAACAAAAAGGTAGATCTTTTAATAAAAATACTGCAAAGTAACACTAATTGGTAATAGCCATATATGATATAATATGAAGATTTTATGTAACTTTTTTCTCTTTAAGCTAGCCACCTTGAAAGGTGGTATTGAGTTTTTTGCCTCATATCTCGTTCTAATTTTATTTTTTAGTAATTTTTATATTTATTATTTATAGTAGTGTTATATTTATATTTTCATCGCTAATTTACGAAAGAAAAAGAAAAGAAACTAACGACCATCTTATCTAGTGCTAGTTAATTTTTAAGAGCAGTTTTTCATTTAGATATACATTAAAGTGGATTTCTTAATCTTTTAGTTGTCCTTCATCTTATATATGGATTTAACCAATTAGCTATAACAAGTACCCCATTTTCACAATTTAACAAATTGAACAACATCTAACAAGCAAGGTCATCAATTAACAAGACCACTTACATAGTACACAACAAATATTAAGAGAAAGGAATAATAACACAAAATTAAGAACACAAGAACTTGTTACTATTACATTTTACAAAAATTGCATATTAGCTAGTCAAATTAGCATGGTTCTTGCACTTCATTCTTCGAATTCCTATTCGAAGGTTGCATATTATCGAACCCCAACATCTTACAGTTTGTTTACACTTCACTCTCGAGTCTTGACCTATCCTCGCCAAATCAAAAGCCAAGAGTATCAATAATTCCAAGAACCACATCACAAATATGCTTGAACCCCTCTTCTCTTGTTGCAAGCTGAGGTGGATAAGGCACTCCATGAAACCTCTTGAAAGCATTATGACAAGAGTTTGGATAATCAGCAGCAGCCATAACATGCATGTAAGCATAATCATAAACTTGAGAACCCAAATCTTGAAGAGAAGATTCAAGTGCTTCTTTTGCAAAACCATATTTATTGGCACATTCCTTTAGGATTTTCTTGATGGATGTCACATTTTTTGTGGAATTTATTAGTGCTTGAGAAGATAAGTAAGAATGTGTTGAAGTTGCATTTGTTATTGCAACATTTACCATAATTATTGCTAAGCCTTTTGGGTCTTGTTTGAAGCTTGTGGAGTTTGCTTTGAGTGATGATACACAAAGGTCATAGTATTTTGTGTTTTTACATGTTGTTGAGATTAGGTCATTGTCTCCATGGACAAATGAAATTGTGAGTATTGAGAGGAGGAAAAAGAGAGAAGAAATCATAATAGGAAATTTTCTTGGTGAAGGAAGAAAATTAAAGAGAGAAAGAGAATAGTTGCTTGTAGAAACACCTTACTTACAACATATTTAAGTGTAGTATGGGGGTGGGGATCTAGTGTGAATTACAATTGCCATACTTATTCTATTCTTGAAAAATCCATGAATTTGTACCAATGACTTGGTATTTGACTCGAGCTTTTGTCCTGAGATTTTTGGTTCAACTCTTGCTGAATATGTTTACATTATTGTTATTTGTAGCACCTTAGTTGCTACATGTCAATTTCTATATTAATTATTTGTAATGCTTTTCGATTTCTATTTTTATTAATTGTAATTGTACAGTTAATTTACTAAAAAAATTCGCTCAAGTTATAAACTTGATATATTATTCTATTTTTAATATATCAAAATATATTATTTTATATAACTTAATATAGTGGTTTATACAATTAATCAAAATATTAAAATTTCTCAATTTTGATTATTAAAATATTGAAATTGAATGCTCCATAATTGTTTCGAGACAAAGGGAATATATTCTTGTTATAAACGCAAAAGAATATTATGTTGACAAATTTTGTACAAGAGAAAAACATTTCACACTATAGGAAACCGATTGGAAACGAATTTTCTGGCATATGTCATTTCAGTTTTAGCTCAAGTCAGTTCACTGTACAAGAATGTGACAAATTCCTTTATTTCAACTAAATTTGCATATAAAATGATACTATAGTCTAATGATTTTTTATTTCAGCTATGACAATGACACTTAATTTAATATAAAATAGGACAAAAAGTATTAATAAAGAGATAATAATAGTAATATTATTATAAAAATCAATAGTGGAACTCCCATTACCTTTAAGTAAAATTGGAGTTGGATAAATAATTTCATCTTTAAAAAGAACATTTGTGCATAAAGAAATCTGTTTTTTTATCCTCAAAATAGGTCCAATTTTAATTTTCTTGAAAATGATAGAAATCCACCGGCAATATGAACTCATTTGATGGTTCATGTGCATTTATTCTTATATAATCAATAGTCCAACTTGGTTCCAACCAAATCACCTTGGTGGCATTGACTTTTAAATTATTGACAAATGATTAATTTGGTCTATATTGTTTTTTAATCGATTAAATATGGGACTGAAGTTTGAAGTTTTAATATAAATAGTATAAATTTTTTTGCCGATATTGAATATTAGAAGAACTAACAAAAAAATATTGTATTAAACTGTAAAGTCTTAATTGTATAATTAGAGGTGACAATACTATTTTACAAGGTGGCCAAATGCCAAAAGGTGATCACGGGTCAACAGAGTAAAGGTACAATGATTTTGTGTCACAGATGTTTGATTCATAATAATAATAGTATTATTTATTAATTATATTGAATATCTCAAGTTTTTTATTCACACCTCACTTTACAAAATGAAACACAAATTTGACTAGTGTATGTCATCGATGTAATACTGCATTACACTTGGGTCATAATCATTAACTTAAACTAATCCAAAAACACAGTTGAATTTTGATATTGGTTGAATAGTAAACTTGTGTCCAGTTTGATTTTGTAATTTTACTCTTCACACCGAGTGTTATTCCAGTTGTTATGACAATAGGTTTAACAACTATAAAACAAGTATTTAAATCACGCACCAGAAATGGTAACCCAGTTCCGTGTCAACACACGTACATCTGGGGGGCAGCCTGCCCAAGGGAAAAACTCCACTATATAAAAGGTTGCTTACAAGGAGGGACTTACTAGTATGCCCACATACTCTCTCTCGCCCTAACTATGCCTTTTTAATATAGGCTTCCCTATACGTCTATAAGATGGTTTTTCAAACTTACAACACCTCACTGTTGCTATAAAATAGCAACTGTACAATCAGTATAGAAGCTAGATAATGCTTCTATACAAAGACGCCTAGAACACTAATACAAACCTTCGCTTAAAAGCTCTTGGGTATGTATATGAATACAATCGAATAAAAGTGTGTTCGACAAGTGTGATACACTGTCTCTATATATACTAGGCTGTGGCTCCTCAAATGATTAATTCAGTCAATCGTCAATGAATGCTTGATTGACAAAGATTCGCCTATTAAATGCTTAATTGCTTGATTTTGTCCGCAAAGGATCCGCCTATTAAATGCTTGATTGCTTGACTTTGTCCGCACCTTGATTGACCAAGATCTTCTCATTTAATGCTTAATTGCTTGCCTTTGTCCGCACCTTGTCCACATTTAATTACGAATTAACTTGGCCTTTGGTGATAGTCCGTATCATTAACTTCTCTGATTTAGCTTTAATCACTTTACGGATCTTCTTAGAGGAGCTGGTTCTTGATTAATCTTTTGACCAATGCATATTTGAATATAGCCTCATTAAATGCATTGTTGTTAACACTTGGCTTAGTGAAAAACTTCATCCAACACGTACATGCTATGTACCATCATTGTTGTTAACACATGGTCTCACTCGTACATGCTATGTACCAACAGATTTACTTGAAATGTATTCAGTGTTGTAAAATCATAATTAATGTATGTGTTGGATAAAAAGAGGTTGATCCAAAATTTGACATTTCATGTGGTGTGTCAAGATGGAGGGAAAATGGGGAAGCTTGAAAGAAAGAAAAGTTGTGAACAAATGGGTTATTACAATTTTGGTGAGATTTTTTGTGTGTCGGTGTAAATCTTGGAATGAGCTTAGGGAAATAATGATTAGTGCACTTTAGCGAAAAACTGTTACACAAGCTCTTTTTCTCACTTCGAATTGGACAACAAAAATTTCCGAGAGCCCCATACTTTATGTGATTGCTTCTTCTTTTGTCCGGGCAGTGTTACCAAAGCCGAGTATTTGTCATTGTATCATAGGAAACAATCAGTTTCAAGTGTTCTGAAGCACAAAGAGGGAAGACAGGGAATTAGTTTTAAAGAAAGTTGATTGTGATTTTGTATGTGTTATTTCTTTCTGTTTGTCGATTTCCTATATGCGAGAAAAAATTATTCGAGTAAATAAAATTTTATGAAAAGTTTCATGAGCAGTTGGAAGTAAACCCGTGAGGACCCTCAATCATGAGCCTAGACTTTGTTATTATCACCAAAGGTAAGATCAATACTGTGGACAGGACCGGCCCAACAGGATATAGGACCGGTGCAATCGCGCCCCTAGTAGCCAGTAGGGTCCCCAAAACATTAAAAATCACTACATATATTTATATTTAAGTCCAGCTCAATATTAAAGTTATGATGGATTTATTGTTACTGTGTAAATCTCTGTCCATTACAATCTTGTAATATTGACGGTCAAAGTTCAACATACAAAAATAAAATGTCTTCTATTTCAAATGGAGGTCTTATGTTTTAGGACATGATTCATAATTGGGGAAGCAAAAAGTGGATGAGTTGGTATATTTAGGTTGATTAACAAAAGAGCCCATTCTTTTATAGATGAATTTCTTATTGATATTTGTTGCATGTGTATTTTTAGAGGATATCTTCAGATGACTTTGACTCTGTATAGTCAAACACTCCAAAGAGTAATCCGAATGAACATAATATTACCTTCGTTCCTAAAATATTGTCACATTTTGATTTTTTATGGTCAATAAAATACAATGTAAAACATAAATATCTATTATTTTACATGCGAAAAAATTATAAAAAGTTAATATTTCAAAAATATATATTGAGACGAATCTAACAAGGTCCCAAAAGACTATATTATTTCTTATCGTTTAATGAGAGTTCATAATCGAATTTTGTAATATTTGACTAACAAAAGTCAAAATGTGACAATCTTTTAGGGACGAAGGGAGTACTAGTTTTGTGATACAGTAAAAATTTCCATTTATTTGTTCATAGTAAAGTTATAGTTATTTGTTCCTCTAAATTCAGTTGGGAGTTTTATTTCCTATATTAGTTGAAGCAATAGCCATTTGAGATTTTGTCATAAAAAAAACAATCATTGGCTAGTGGCTACTACACACCAAACAATTATGAGATCTCTTATAAAATTTTCAATATTTCAGGCTTTTTATAAATGATCTCATACCAATAAAGTGAATGCCATTTTTGTTAAACTTTGAAGCATCCCTCTGCAAAGGGTACTTGAATTGTGTAGGAATGAGTTAACCTACCCCTCAGGCAACCTCATTACTAACAACAGCCTGTCTCATTAAAACTATGTCCTGATTGGCAAACCATAATTCTGAAAGGTCCTTATGCTTCCATCATAACTAGCTGCAACTATTGCAAGGCCCCATGTAGTTGATAAACCTTCACAGTTGTCTTTCAAGTGTTGATGGAGACAACAATCACCACTGTTCGAATACGTGAGATCGTTTTCGTAAGGCAGCTCGAATGAAGGAAGTTGCTCCTCTGGCCACGTTGCGAATCGCCTGGACGAGCTGTCCATGGAGAACCAATCAGCAAAGGAAAACCGTTCTGGTTCCCTTAATGACGTGGAGGCGTTGAGTAGCTCGTCTTGGTTTGTTTTGCAAGAGCAGACTCTACGGCTATCTGTATCTTCTGCGTGGAAACCTGACCAAGGGATTGCGACTGAGATGGCATCTGAGAAGAAATGCTCACAGGTTCGTGAGGATTTCACTTGTCCGCTTGGTTGAATCTGCATTTCGTCGTAGTCCCAGAGGTAGATATGAGAATCACCCCCGACAGATATGATATGTTTGCCTGTTGAAGCAAATGAAGCAGACATCTGACTTCCTGATCTCCCGAGACCTTTATACTTCTTCACAACCTCAGTCCCATCAAGTATGCGAATCTTGGAATCCTCAGAAGTAATCATAACTCTACTTGTGTAATTATCTACAAACTGGACAGAAGATCATCAAATCGTTATGATGCACTCAAAGTTAAAAACGAGCATCTTCTAAGCATAGTTAGGTAGTAATGTTAATACCTGAATGCCGGTAACTCTAATGCCAGTGGACTTCCTCTTCTTACGAATCTGATATTTTAAATTTAATGAAGATTCACTACCTGAAAAATGAGACGAAGCGTTAACAACACATTCGGAAGTCCATGTTAGCTACTAATTAATTGGTGGCGCAGGTGAGAAAGACTCGCCTAATAATTCATAGAAGCGACAAGAACCAGATATAGAACCCACTGCAAAACCCTGTTAGCAAAACACACTTTCATGAGATTGTGCAATGTTATTGAATCTTCAATTTTGGAAAGAATAATGTGCTAAAACAAATAGAGGGATCGAACAAACCTTGGCATCAGGTTGGTAACATAATGCGGTGATTATGTCATGCACATCTGTCCAGTTCACTACACGCTTCTCTTGCACTCCCCAAATTCTAACTTTACCATCTATACAGCCAGTGATGAAGTAATTTTCATCGACCGGGTTAAATTGTATGCAAGTGACTGGTTGAAGCACAATCGTACAAGAAGAACCAATAATAGTATTAGAACAGGTGAAAGGTCAATGAAGTAATAAAAAAGAACGGGCGCGTAACAAATTATGATTTACAAAGAGCAGCGTACCATAATTATTGTGTTTGAAAACTCCCATACATTTATTGGAACCAAGTTGCCAGTGTCGAACTGTACTATCCCTAGATGATGACAGAAGAAGCTGTGGAAATTTTCGATATTATATTAAAAAACTAATTTAAAAGTAAACATCATTGAGAGTACACAATGTTTAGCAACACTCACATTGGATGAAGACCAAGCAAGGTCAATGACATCACTGCGGTGACCATGAAACTCATGCATTGGGGACTCTTCAATTTGCATTACTTTCTCAGGAATAATAATGGCAGGATCGAACTTCTGTTTCGATCTGAAACTTGATTTCCAATCTGTGTTAAGATCAAGGATATGGCGATCAGTAAGTCTAACTCTCCATACCCTCACTACTCCGTCTTCACCACCGCTTGCAAGAAATTGACCATCAGGACTAAACTTCATCGTCCAAATAAGTCCCTTGTGAGCACTGATATTTTGTTCGGCATAGACAGCCGTGAGTTCCTTGTAATGCTTCCTATTTTGTTGAACCTCAACTCTAGTGATATCATCTTCAATAACTGCTCCTTTTGTTACATGACATGCATGACGCTTTTTTATGTTCCTCAATTGGCGAGCAAAAGGCTTCCACCACTTCGACATTTTCGTCTTTGAGGCAGCCACCTTTTTGCGCTCACCAACCACATAGCTATTGTGCTCTTCACTTGAGATGGTAGACGAATCACTGCATAGTTCAACTGCCCCATTAACCTGATCAAGGGGGAACCTTTCCTCGAAAGGGAAAGATTGCTCAGCATTTTCATTTTCAGGACCACTGCAAGAATTATGCACATCTTCACAATCAAACTCATCATCTGTACATTTTGCTTCTCCGTTGAAGTCTCTTTCCAGACAAACAGAACTTTCCCCCGCCATCACGGAAGATGAAGCAGGCACTGCTCCACTACATTCCGCCATTCTATGAAATTCAACCATCCCCATTTTGTAGAAAAATCCATTACGACGTTCCTTCACACTCTGCGGATCATTCATCCATAATTCATACCTCAAATTATCTTCAGCACCAAAAGACCCCTCGGACGACAAATTATCTACACAATCAAGGAAGCACTCCCCTCCCTCGTCAAGAGTCTGCATATCTCAACAGAATTTTAGAACAGAACAATTCCACATCAACCACCTTTATCTCCCTCAAGAAACCCCTAATAACTCAAAATTCAACACCTCTTCAACATGTACACTCATCAAATGCTATCTCACTGCCAACATCTTGCTCACTGAAAGAAAAAATAATTTGATTTCAACAAAAAGAATGAAATTTCTCAAAACATTTAGCACTAGTTAAACAACTACAATTGTCTTAGTACGAGGTATCAATTTCCCCAATCCCACAAAATCAGCAAAGACCAACTCGAATTCACACACATTGTAATTTGTTCAACAAAATTAATAAATTAATCCGACTCTATCCAATGTAACCAAAACCAATTATAGCCCTTTATCAAAATAATATATTATCAATAATAACACATTGGGAATATGAAGATTCCATATCAAGCAATATTCAAATCCAACAGTATCACCGCCCTCTCCTCTGATTGAGGCCTCTGTATCATTTCATCAAGTCAAACTCAAACCATCAACATTAAACAAATGTCACAAACCAACTAAAACCATTAACAGAAAGCAAATGTAACTCAAAGCAATAACATTAAACAAATGCAACTCAAACAATTAATATTAAACAAATGTAAGAAACCATTAACATAAAAAATGTAATAAAGAAAAGTTGTTGAGTCAAACCTCAAGTCCCACATTCTCTGTATATTGGGTTGGGATACTAAATGTTTTGCAAAAAAAGCAAAGCTAAATCAAGAACAGCAACAATGAATATGCCTTGTATAGTACCACAGCCTTGTTTGACCCGACAATAGTAAATTTGCTAACTTTCCTGTTTTATTACACAAACTCAGAAAATTCTGGTACTGTGGTCTGAATCTAAACACGTCAAACGAAAACACAACCAAATGGGTTGTTCTTGTTAACATAAATAGAGAGGGGGAATTTAACAAGTGGGGTTCTTGAAAAATGGTGGATTAAATCATTTAGCAGTAAAAATGTAAACTTTAACAAGTGGGATTCTTGAAAATTGTGGATTTGTATCATTAGCAGTAAAAATATCAACTTTTTTTTAGGTTCTTGAAAATTGTGGACTTATAACATTAAACTTTAACGTTAAGTCTAGTAGCGCATATACTTTCGAGTTGGAACTTTTTAGTATGATAAAAGTCAACTTTTAAGTTTTAATAATACGAAAACGAAATATTTTACAGTAAAATCTAAACTTTTTTCGAGGGTTATTGATAATTGAGGATTTAAAGCAATAAAAGTGTGAACTTTTTTTGGGTTCTTGAAAGCAGTGGATTAAAAAACATATAGCAGTAAAAAAAAAAAATGGGTTCTTGAAAATTGCGGATTTAAAATAATGTAGCAGTAAAAATGCAAAGATTTGGAGAGGGGGGAGACAATACACACGAACGGCGTAATGACAACAAAAAGAGGAACATAAAAGTATGAAACAGATGAAATCCAGAGGACATCTACATAGGATACAGTACACTGTTGAGCCTATGTTGTGTTTCTTCGTTGGATTGACAGAACATTAGTAGCCTGCATATGTTTTTTTCGATTTCAAAATATTTTATTTTGTTTTAGTTCTAGTATGATCTGTTAAAATTATTTCCCGAATTTGAATTTTTCAAGTCTAATTCTAAAAACAACATTAGCAAATAAACAATGTTACTAAATGTAACGGTCGATATATTTTTATGTTTTGATACTCGTGAAAAATTGGTCAAATTTTAATACTAATAATTAACTAAATTCGAATTCAAATGTGAGGATATCATTTTTAACGTTTTCATTGACTTTAGTATAAAATATTACTCCTATTACTACGATCTAATTTAAATGTATATACTGTTTATCGCATTATACAGAGTAATTTATTGATTTTGAAATATTAAAAAAATTTAATGAAGGAATTGTAGACATAGGTACTAGGTAGTAGTATTAAAATAGTTTATTTATTTTGTGTTAATATTGTTCTGTTTTGCTGTCTGAGCTGCCGGTGGGCTGTTTGTACTTTGATAATAGGGAAATAAATATATTTTATGTCGATTCTCATATGGGTACCACCAAGATAAATCCAAGGCAACTAATATTTTATGAGATTGCAATATTGCATGGGATCGGGTAATAAATTAATTTTTGGTTCAAATGTCATGTACCATAATAAAATTTCAAAAGACAATATATCCTCCAAATGGAAATACTGGATTCATTCAATGCATAAAATTTCAAAAGACAATGGGTTTATAGTATCATGTTGTGTTTAATGTGCTATACGTTACGAGAGAAAAAAATAAAAGAATAAAGTATAAATTATTTTTATAGTAAGAGTTAATTAAATAGCCTGATTAAAATAGTTCGTACTATTGATTAAAATATTTTAAATTAAAATTCATCTTATTGCTAATTATCAAAAATAGAAATTATTTTTACTATCATAAAAATATCTCATTAGTTAGTAAAAAATAACCTTTATAATTGGAGATTCGTTTTATGATAAAATACAAATTGATCCAAAATGATGAAATAAAAGCTTCAAACAACAAAAGTTGGAGCAATGATTCATTATTGTAGTACAAAGTTTTACATTGTTGGACTTTTCCATATTTTCAAATTTACCTGGACCAGTGGACCATTAACTAAACGTTATGAAGGAACGTACAAACGGAGAAAATACAATTAAAGATTAGTATTGATATAATTTGATTTTTTTATTGTTGTTGTAAATTAGCAATGAGGTGAGTATCGAACTCAGACCTTCTGTTCACTAGCAAGAGCCTTTTTCATTAGGCTATCCGATTAACTCGATATAATTTGATTTTTAATAATCAATTTATTAGATTGCTAGATTTTGCATTATTACTTTAATAAACACATAACAAATGTCGCTTACGCTTTCGATGTAAAAGAAATAAAGGATCACATAAATTAATTCGAGATACTATAAAATACTCCCTCCGTCCATAAAAGATTGTCACATTTTGACTTTTGATGATCAAACATTACAAAATTTGATCACAAATTCTCATCAAACGATAAGAAATAATATAGTCTTGTGGGATCTTGTTAGATTCGTCTTAATATATATTTTTGAAATATCAAATTATTATACTACCTCCATCCCTTTTTATAAGACTCATTTACTTTTTCACGGTCTCCGAGATACGACTTAAAACATAAATATTTTTAATTTTATATGTGTTAAAATTATAAGAACTTGATATTTCAAAAATATATATTGAGACGACTCTAACAAGATCCAATATGACTATATTACCTCTTATCGGTTAATAAAAATTTACGGTCAAAACTTTCGAAATTTGACCCAAAAAGTCAAAATGAGTCTATTAAAAAGGGATGGAGGGAGTAATTTTTTCACATGTAGAATAAGAGATATTTACGTTTCAATTCTTATTTTGTTGACCATGAAAAGTCAAAATGTGACAATCATTTAGGGACGGAGGGAGTATTAAAGATATAAAATGTGAAGGGCATGTAATATAACATGCATGTAATATACTTTTGGAAAAATGATTAATATTATTAAAACCAAGACGATGACTCCCTTCACCCCCCCCCCTCCGTTCCCTTCATTAATGCCACCGATGTACCTAATTTTAATTTTAATTATCGTGTTAATTCTATTGTACCAAAAATTTCGTGTAGAAACTTGAGTCAAATATCACTGGATAGACTATACAAAGATGTCGGAGTCTTTTGGGATAGTGTAGTGTGAAACCATCACACGAACTATTCCGACAGGCCACTATCTCGAAGTACACGAAATATGTATATCGCAATATGTGTTTCAACTGGTCAGAGTACTAAAACTTTACTTTTTTGTTACAAGATTCTCTCTCGATGAGAGTCACATCTAGTAACGGATCTAGATGTATGAAAGTGTTTGTTCGAAATTGTCATAATTTTCAAAGTGTCTGCTCAAAACACTTAAATATATTCAAATATAATTTTAAATGCTAATTTTTACATTATTTTTTCCTTTATATATATATATATTTAAAGTGCTTGTTCGATTGAACAACGACGAACCTAAACAGGTCCGTTACTGACTTACTGGTAACATCTACATTATATATATAAATAATCAAAATTATTAGTAGTTAATTATTTATCAGTTGAGGTATGTCCCGGACTTTGAAGTAACGCAGGTGTTATTAATTGCACCATTAGTTGGCGTCACGGCTAACCAAATCGATGAAAGACTGAGGCCTATATGAGCTGTTTGGGCTCACTATAGCAGTGTTTTTCTACTTATGTTCATGTCCCTTTCTACACACTACGAATATTTAATTATCGGCCTCACTCATTATGGCAATAAATTCATTGTTGCTTCTCACCATTTCCAAAAATTATTGGTCCATGCATCATATGCATGTACATTTTAAATTCGGAAAATATTAATAGCTATGCATCATAATTGCAACTATTTTATATCCCTTTAAAATATCTATAAAGTTTTAACTAATGATGATAGGTAGTATTCCTTTGGAAAACATTACACTATAATTAGTCATGTCGTAATATTAAAATCTTCGATGTATTTATAATACTTCGATATATAATATTTCTAACAATCAGTAAATTAATCTAGAAAATCGATGAATTTATGTGAAGGTAAGAAGTAATTATATGCATCATATTATTTGCCATTTGGCTTATGCTTTACAATTTTACATATACGAATTAAAAGGTGTGATCGTACCAACACTAATACGAAAGATCTCACTAAGATATTAAAGTTGAGTTTGTGCATGTATTTGATCGAGAGTAGTACTATCACAAGCAAATGCTTGAAAGTCTTTGCGTTATACCACTAAAATAAAATAAAAAGTGCATACTCCAATTGAATTTTCATGTCACGATTGAGTTGAACCAATTTTGCCTTTTTGCTAAGTTTAATAGCTATATAATATCATTTGGCTCCAGACAAGAGTGCATGAGAACTGTTACGATGATAATTTCATTATTTATCACTTAGCAACTGACTCATTACCTATTACCTAATACTCCGTAATAGGTAGATTAATCCATTAATAAAGCTGAAATGATGGATCAAAGATTTGGTCAGACTATTGAAACGGACTTACCACGTGGGCCTTGGGCCTCATCTGTAGATGTGCCTAACACTCTAACAGATGGAACCCCTTGGGCCTTGACCTTGAACGTTCGGCCCATTATTCATCTTCGGTCCTGGCCTCCTGGGCCTTTTGAAAACGAGATAAGGCTCGACAACTTTTAAAATAAGTGAGAGGCCTTTTATCCATTATCACATAATCCATATTGTAATGGTCAATTATATTATTTCATTCATCGCCTTTTCTAAGAATTTTTTTTTGAATTTTTGGGTTAAACTTTTAAAGTTTGATCATAAATAATTCTCATTAGTTGACACGAAAGAAATTGTCATATGAAATATTGTTAGATTCGCTCTAATACATATTTTTGAAATATCAACATCTTGTAATTAATTAAATGTATCTACATTCTAATTCGTGTCTTGGTAACCGTGAAAAGTCAAACGATCCTTAAAAAAAGGGGGCGGAGTGATTATATTCGAATATTAAAATTTGAATAATTAATTGGACAATTTTTATTATTCCCTCCGTCCCTAAATGATTGGTACATTTTGACTTTCATGGTCAACAAAACATAATTTAAAACGAAAATATCTCTTATTCTACATGCAAAAAATATAAAAAGTTGATATTTCAATAAAACATATATTGAGACAACTCTAACAGGATCCACATTACAGTATTATTTATTATCGTTTAATGAGAATTCGTAATCAATTTTTTTAAAATTTGACCACAAAAGTCAAAATGTATCAATCGTTTAGGAACGGATGGGAGTATTATAGTTCCCTCCCACTCTTATCTCAAGTCTCACATCCATTTTGGAATTGGCTTCTATGTTCTCTCCCTTTTAGATAAAGTATACATTGCCATGTCCCTTTCCCTTCCTATCTTGATTTGACCTCCATGGCATTTTCAAATAAAAATGTGGACAAGGTTGCATACCATATAAAAAATATACATAATCTAAATGAGATACTCGGAACATATATAAAAGGTCAAATTATGTCATCAACTATACATATATAGGTAATCAATGATGCTTTTTTATCCCAAAATATGTATATAATAATTAGTAATTAAATTTATAGTTGAGACTTTGATGATACATTAAGCTATCATCTCATCAAATCAATAACTTAATCAACTTTGCAAAAATATGTATATAATAATTAGTAAATTTACTTAATTAGTAAATTTATATGTATGTTCATTATATTTAAATGAACTAAAAGACATGAGGAATAAAATACTTGACTTATCATAATTGGAAATGTCATTAATCAATCAAACACTTTTGCATGACTCCACATGAAAGTAATTTCTAATTCACTTATGGGATCCAGTGAACACTTATATAGGTTAAAGGAACCTTCATTTCGCAAAATAAAGTGTAGGTCCGTATTAATGTCCGATCTCATCGTCTCACAATTAACTTATGGCTGTCCATTCACACTTATTAATGAGATGTCCTAGTCGATAATCGGTGATACAGTTTAAAAGAGAGTAATTATCAAGTAATAATCGATGAATCAATAATCTAATAATAACACATACATAACTCAAGTTTTAAATTGAAAGTTTGTAGGTTCGATTTTCGTTAAAGATAATTTTGTCTCGATATTGATTTAAGATATGATGATTGTAACGATATATCAACGAAATATTTTGATATATAGTTAAATGAGCCATGCATGTGTTCCAATTTCTACCAAATAAAGAAGCCTGAGTATTATTATTGATGAGTTGCACGTTCACTTTGGCGTTGGCGAGATGAGTTGCTTTGTCCCACAACTCTTGGAGTATTAATTACTTCTCTATTATCATCTTTGAAGAGGATTTATTTGAAGACTGGTCATAGAATTCAAGCTAGCATTATTTCCACATTGGATTTTGGGCACCTTTTGGATGTTGAAACTTCAAAGTATAGAATTATAGAAGTTCGGTTTTATGCTTCTAAGAATTTTCTTGGTCACATGCTGTTACTAAATCAATCTCAATTATTGGATTATTAATTGGATTGTTAATTTTTAATCAATTTTAAATCTAATCATGGTTAGTATTTTATTGGCCAATTTTGACAATAATCCACTAGAGTTAGCCATGAAGAAATAATAATTACATCTTCAATCCCCACTCCAAACCACCAATAATTGTATATTAACCCTTTACGGAATGTGTACGGAATATTTCTATAAGGCACCCTAACTTTCTACCTTGCGAAATATCACTTTTGTGTATTATCCAAAGAAAAATATATATATATATATATATATATATATATATATATATATATATATATATATATATAAATAATACTTTAAGTACGTATATTAAAACTAAGGACGATGTTTCAAATGTGTTAATACCTTTATTTGTTATTAGATATTGATTTTGGGTACGGTTATAAAATTATATATAGTGAAAATTTCAAAAATACATCAACATATATGTTTTATCTTGTGCAAAGCATTCACATAAATACATAAATAAATATATATAGGACCGTAACAATCAGTCCGTGTGTTAAGTATTTAAATTATAAAGTCTAGTTGAAAAGGATTACATGCCACCTGCAGACTATTGAGCAATCGAAAACTTACGACAATCCAGAGTATGAACTAGATCAACCTCTTGAGGGGGGAGGGGCCGCATGAACCTATTTTCTCTCAACCAAAAGGAATTGGACAATTTGTATCAATTCATATCCGCACGAACGAACATTTGACAGATAGATCTTAATCTATTGCAATACATTACAATCAATTAAGTGACAAAAAAGAAAATCAACAATATGCACCAAATTAAACTATACAAAATAGAAGGAGGCTCATCAAGTGTCGCAAGTAAATGGTCTTTGCATAGTTGCATGTGTTGGAGGTCATCCCAACCGTGCACCCCAACAATATTACTAGTACCTAATAAGTTGGGCAGGTGGCCACTCAATTTACAACCTACTATCGATACCATCTTCGTTTGAATATTTTATTGATAATAATTGATATTTATAATACAAGTAAAGACACCCATATTTATAAATAATATGGGTCAGTCACCCATTAACCTAACATTAGATATCAAGATTTGAATCATTAACTTTTATTTACACGCGAATGTCTAACCACTAAATTACTCATTCGATTATACATGTTAAATATGAAACAACTAACTTGGCCCTTGATTGGTGTTGAAAATACCACATCAATCAATTAAACATAAACCTAACCATAATATCAACTGATGAGGCATTTCATTCCATACCATTATACATTACCCCACCCCAACCCCTCACTTTTATTATTGATTTATTTCTTTAGTAATCTTTCAAATCCATTCATTTTCCCTCCTTTAAATTATTAGACTTAAAAAGGTCTCATAAAAACAATATAAAACCAGAAAATCTTTTGTGACGGGAGACTGGCAATCGTTACTCGTAGAGTGTACACTGGATAAATCATGGGGTAATGCAATACATAAAAGACCTGTAAATATATTTCTATTCTCCTTGTATATAACCATTAAATGAACCCATTGCTAAGTCCCTTTCGAAAAAGACTTCTTCAACTTCCCTTTCACCTTTGGGAGCTTCTATTATTTAGTCACCACTTCAAAACTAGTAATTCACCCCCCCCCCCCCTCAACTTTCTTTTATACACTTAAATTTATGCATGTCACACTATTCCATAAATAGAATTCATTTGTTTTGCACCCCAAAACTCAAAAAACAAAGCATATTTCTCAACAAACAGAGCATACTACTGAAGAAACAGAGAATATTAGGTTGTTCTTGTATCAAATAGTGAAGAAATGAGTGGTAAGAGAAGGCATATAGTTATAGTTTTGTGTTTGTTGGTTGTGTTTGGTTTGATTTTGAGCCATTGTGATGGTTCAAGAAACTCAAAAGTGTTAAACTGGAAGCCAAATTATGAGAAACATGAAGGTGGGCAGTTCTTGAATTGCATGCCTAAAAGGGTGATACCAATTTCTGGTCCTTCAAGAAAACACAATAGCATTGGCCTTCAAACTTGGAGATTACCTTGATCACCACCCTTTAATGGTGCCTAGATTATTTTTATTCTATTGACTTCGGATTGGGGTGGAGGTGGAGGTAGGGTTGTAGATTTCGGATTTCAGATCATTCGTCTCAATTTGTATCTAAAATCGTTTTAGGAGGACGCATGTCGAAGTGTTGTAGTATGTTAAAGATGGTAGGTGCATGGGAGCAAATATTTTTGTAAAACAAAAAAACACATTTCAGTTGTTATGTTTTAATTGATGTGTCATGAATTGATACCGTGAACGAGCCATAGTATGTAAAATTTAGGGATGGTTTATGTGGAAAAGAAAAGAATGTTAATATATATAGTTATTCAAAATGGTGATTTTGTTAATGTTTTGAGATATTTCTCCATGTTCATGAGGAAAAAGGAAGATGGTAGTAGATTAGTTAAATCAAGGTGTTTTTGGTGCGGGAGATGATTGTAGGAAACATGTTGGGTTAGTGATATTCTTAGTTTACTTTTGTTTCTTCAATTCCTTTTTTATTTTTACATCCCCTAATGTTTATTTTGGGAAATTGTTGTAGGTATATATATGCAAATGTAAATATATAGTTACTTTAATTTGTGTAGGAATTCCTAAATTGTACAACATTTTTGTAGTAATTTTGTTATGTTTTATGTTTTGATTGATAATATATTGTGTGTTAATAATATTGATAGTTATGATATAATCATTCAAAATGATCTTATGAGTTTTATGCACGTTTTGTTGAGCAAATGATCTCTAAAAAGTGTATAACTGTCACACTAACCGTTCTCAATCGGTATAATGATACAATATTTATTTGATTTCTATACACGGTTCATGAATCATGCAGGGGCGACTAAGACATGATATAAAAACTCTTTTAAAGTTGATTTAAGTAAAGCTCTCAAAAGATTATTAAAACAGATATAGATTGTAAAAAATGCATATGGGAGAGAAAATTGTGGGTAAAGAATAAAGATGATCCAAGGGAATAAAATATAATTCACGGGTGTTACAAAATTTTATATTGCTAAATCTAGGATGAGGCCTTATTGTCGCAAATTGAACATATAAACAAATACACTTAGATAGCGTTTTATAAGAATTATCTAAGTGATATGCCTAGATATTAATACTAAGTGATAGATAAGCTTAAAACGCTACTTAAACCTAAAAGGAAGTGACATATATGTCAACTGAAATCTATTGTAGTGTGAATTGTTATTTGTGTAATTACACTTTTTCATGTATCAAAATTCAACAATAAGACAATAGAAGACGAGAGGTTAATGATGGTGAGTATATAATAAGTAATGTTCACAGTTATGTGAAAACGTCAATTAATTTGAATCGAAGAGATTACTATTGTACCAAATACATTTTTTAGGATGGATTCCAACAAACATTCTCAGTCTTGATGGAAGAATATCTTCAAAGGATCCAGTTCACAATCCAGTGAAATTCATAATATTTTGTACATTGGATTCTCAAATTAGGAGGAAAAGCCGAAAGGGGAGCTAAAACCATGCGTGATCATTATGTTAAAAACTCATCTTTTTTTCTTATGATTTCATTGTTTCACATCATTCAAATCAAATGATCTCAAAGGTAATAGAACACAGTTAATCGAAGTGAAAAAGACTCTTGCTAATGACCAGAAGATCTTGGTTCGAAACTTAACTCATTGCTAATTATATATATGAAAAAGGTAATACAGCACAGGAGGTCGTGGTGATGCACTTTCTTTGTCTATGTGATTACACATAATCTTCTACGCTTCCAAGAATTCGTACAAGAAAGCAACACCAAGTGCTCACATAATGTACACATCCGAGCACATACGAAATGATTATTTAGAACCAAAACAGGGGGATCTAAGTCTTGACGTTCCTGCTCGTGGACGGACAAAAGCAGAATATGGGAACTAGAAATACGGAGAGAAGTCGCATCATGGAATCGAGGTGAGGCTGTCAAGATAGGACTCTTGACAAGCAATGCTAACTCGAACATTCAGACCGAGTGGCATTGAAACATGCCAAATAAATATAACTGGAAGTGGAAGCACTTTCGGAAAAGAAAATGAACCTATAAAATTATCTTTTTTAATTCATATCTTTGATTGAGCACTTGTGCAGAAAATGTACTGCAAAAACAATGATGCCGTACCTCTTCAAACGTTTTGAACCGCGAAAGCAAAATTAGAGGAAAAAAGTGTCCAGAATCTAAGTCAGAATTAAGAAGGAAATAGATATGAACTGCTAATCTAAGTAGAGGCCTTAGTGGATGACTTCTTCGAACCACCTGGTTTCTTATCGGCATCAGCTGCCTTCTTTTTGTCCTTCCTCTCCCGCTTCTTCAATGCAGTCATTCGAGCCTTTAAGATGGTGGCATATGAAGCTTGAAACCGTTGGTGATCTTTTTGCCCGACCTATTAGATCAACGAAATATATTAAATTGAGTCATCTTAGCTGAACTGTTTTGATGCTGAATCTTAAAGTATATGACTGACTCATCGATGCACTAAATAGGTAGCTTCTTCTAGACAAAACAAAACACAGACAGAGCACATAACCCTCAATGTAAAAATCAATTTTCGGTTAAATAGATTCGCAATTGATAAATGCTGATAGTGATCAAAGATTAGCAAATATGTAACAGTCAGTTAGTAAGCATGTTCCAAGTGTCCAAGGGTAAAGAATAATATCTCAATCTTCAATCTAACAAGTCAAACTTACTGATCAAACTTTTCCGAATTGCAAGTTCAATTAGATTAGGATAGTATCTCAAACGAAGTTCACAGCACTCAAATTTAGCACCGCCTCCAAAAATTGACATCGAGTTGAAGTTGAAGAACCATTTCTAGAGTCTGGACTATGTTCATGCAAGAAGGAACTGTAATTTGCAGAAAAAGTTATACAACAAACCCTTATAAACAATTATTACACTTAATCTTAACTACAATAGTCCATGCCTACCAGTTCAAGTGAAAGCTTGACTCGATTAAAAAATTCAATGAAACTTTGCAAGCAACGGAGGGGAGAGGTGAAGAATATAGAACATGATGAAAGTTTCTACGATGTTCTTCTGCTCTCTCGACTGGTGGAAAACATGATTACATCACAACAATATATCTTAATTTCTTCTTGTTCTATATTTCCTTTCTCAGCCTTTTCTATACTTTTCTCAAACACCAGCAGCAAATTAACACAGGAAGATTGTTGCCATATATCAAAAATAAAATAACATCAATCTTTTTAGAGAATTTGAATGGTACAAAACACTGCTTTTATACATCATATTTTTCCTTTGTCAAAATCATTGAGCATACACCATATATTTGGGATGTAATTCGTTGTTACAATTAATCAAACCAAGCTAGGCATTCACCCTTTGACAAAATCTGGTGGGATCTGGTTTTGGCACCTTAACTATATTATTATATGATTAGTATTATGAACTTCTAAAACTCTGGGTGCTACAGCAGTTTACCAAACAGATTTGTTTAATTAATGTAATATATTCACGCTCAGCTAACAACAACAAAATTGAACTGCAAAGAGTGGAATGGAAACACATACAAGCTGCTTATGACTGTCATCTGAGTTCTGAACTAGTATCTAATACCACATTAAATCCCAAACTTATAAAGGGGTTCATCATATACTTTGTTTCTCCAGTCCTACGCATAAGTTAAAAACTAAGCACAAGTTGTTTCTCCTGTCCCAAGCATAAGTTTAAAACTATATGGTGTAGAAAAAGTAGATAGGATTTAAGAGTTTACCGTAGTTGCAATTGTCTTTTTACCATCAGTTGCTCGAACAAGGCATTTAAACTCTATTTTTTGGCCAGTTGACTTCATTTTCTCTCTTTTTATTTTAGACATGTCAGAAGCTGAGGATACAAAAAACCATAATGTTAAAAAGAACGATCACAATAAAACTAAGATACAAATAAATAGCAAATAACAACTGAACATACAGTGCTTGAGAGTAACCCAAACAGATCCCTTTTCTGTGGTTCGCTCAAACATGTTTGTAAGTTCACTGAGAAAAGGATCTGGCTGTAACCGTACCTAAAAAAGTCAATCAAATCAGCTTTATGTTAATAGAAGTAATATGCAAAATTAGATAATGGCTTCGAAAGGGAGGGTTTACTTCTTTGCACTAATTCTACTTCAGAGTGTGCATATAATGGAAAATGAACACGCACTATAAAGTGAAGCTCTGTATTAAGTTCATGAAGTAACCATCTAAAAAGAGTTAATACTACCTCCACCCCTAGAAGATTTACCATTTGTCAACGGTCAAAATAAACAAACCTTTCGGTTTTAGTTGACATACACAACTTCGAATTGAATAAAAATTATCATGTTAATATAAACTACGAGTTTCAGAAAGTCGATTCACCATTCAAAGTTGGCCTTTTAGGGATAAAAAGAGTAATTAAATACAATCGCATAATGTATATAAATATAATGTTAGTTCGGCAAGATCCGCAATCACCTTTCCTTGAAACAGTACATATACTACACTTTAAACTTCCTCCATTCACAATTAAATTCAATGGCATCATAATACCACATCCCAATTCATCTTAAGTCGAAATTACATCTAATTTGCATCCGTCAATACTAGTATGTAGTTAAACCACCAAATAGACTTAAAACTTACAAAAACTACAACATTCCCAGTGCCTCTTAAGTGGCTCCGCCTAAGGGAGGGCCTCAATAAGTGGGGGTCAGATTGTGTGCATCCTTTACCCATATGGTAACAATGAGTTTGTTTCCATATTGACCCAAAGACTATCTACTACTCTCTCCATTTCTGAAA
Source organism: Echium plantagineum (assembly GCA_003412495.2). Classification (NCBI taxonomy): domain Eukaryota; kingdom Viridiplantae; phylum Streptophyta; class Magnoliopsida; order Boraginales; family Boraginaceae; genus Echium; species Echium plantagineum. The sequence continues at coordinate 21,788,042 of CM016568.1, read as the reverse complement.
GATAGTCCAATTATGATGTTTGATGGTTGATTTACTAAAATTATAACTCAAATCACGCCTTTTTCAAAGCATTACTATTCCTGAGTGCAGGTTCGGTGATTCATGCCTAAATAGTTTTATATATGTTTACAATAATTAATGACAAATATATCAAATGCTAGTTCTTTTTAATGTACTGTACTGTTGACATCATAATCCTGATTCAACTCAAAGCTATGCATGTCGATTAATTCTACATAGTTCACAAATTTTGACCACTGAAAAACAAAATGTACTATCTTTTCTAAACGAAGGGAGTATTTCACAACAAACTCGAAACTTCATGGAAAATATTACATCAAGAAGTAATATAACGATTAACAACAGCAAAACCTAGCTGATTTTAATTACATTTTCAACAATGTATTCTTTTTCAATCTTCTATGATCTATCGCGGTAGGATTCTATAATCAAATTGTACCTCGTCAATTACTTTTTATGCATTTATCTAATAAATCTAAAGTTGATATCGTTTCATTTGTCTTCGAGAATATTTTCATACACTTACATATTTGTATAAAATAAAAACATCAATTAAAAATAACTGGAGAGAGTATATGCATCAATTAGCACTGTGAAAAATTAATGTAAAGAACAGCAATATTCTGGTGGTCCTTACCATTTTAATTCAACTCAAGATGTGAATAATCTGTCCCAATAAGTAAAAATGAAGATGATCAGAAAAAAAACCTGATATATAAACATCGAAAATATCAATTATTTTTTTAAAAAAAATTTTACATGCGAAAATAGGGATTGAATTAAACATACCGGATTATTGAAGATGATCAGTTGAAAAAGTGTTGACTTTGGGATTCAATTTAGAAGTGGTGCTGAGAATTGAGATGTTATTTGCTAAGCGAGAGAGAGATTGATAGGTTAGTTGATTTTGGACGGCCCATTTCCAAATTTAATAAGTTGGACGGGTCGTTGTTGTGGCATGATTGAAGATTTGATATCGAGTCGGGTTTAAACGGGTGTATCATTTCATTTCATTGGTAAACAATTTTCATGAATAGTAATTTAGTGCTGCAAACGAGCCGGGTTCGAGCAGGTAACGGGTTATCCGGCCGGATTTCAATTTTACCGAGCCGGTAGCAAACCTATTACCCTCATATCGCTCGATAAGGACACGGGCGGGTACCTGAGCCGGGTTTTTGAGCGGGTGCCGGGTTACCCCCAAATTTCTATTTAAAAAAAATATATTTTAGGTTATCCGTAACAAGATTTAATGTCGAAATACAACACTAGCATTGAGCGGGGTTTTTTGATGTCGAGTCGGGTTTAAACGAGTGTATCATTTTATTTCATTGGTAAACAATTTTCATGAATAGTGACATAGTGTGAATAACCGATTGTTTCGGGCCTCTAGCATCTTCTTTTATCAAGTATTACTTGGGTGTCCATTGAGTTAGATGTCCATTGAGGTGGATGTCGAGCTGGGTTTTTTGGTAGAATACCAAGCTAATAGTGAGGTCGAAAGTATATGCAAAAAGTAACGAATTGACTTAGGGCTTAATAGGAGTATATGTACTTTATCATTCAAGTAATTATCCAATTGTTTTGGGTGCATAAATTCAATGCTTAAAAAATTGAGGTTATATATTTGTGTGTATGTTCTATAATATTTCGTCAACATATATCGATATAAGATAAAAGTATACTCTTTCCAATTAAGTTAATTATTTTACAATTGAAAACTAATCTCAAGAGACAAATTATGAACTAATCAATATTTATTTAATTTATGTATACCTGATCGAATTTTGAAATTGTGTCTGACATTTCGAAATGAGTTTTTATGGAATTTATATTCAATTCGATTTGGATCGATTTCTGATTTCCCCTCACCACGTTTTTTGGAGGGAAGGATATAACACTTCCGGGAGGGGATTAAACCCTAAGTACTAAGACGACACATATTATAGCCACTAGCCCACCACACATTAGTCAAACACTTCTAAAAATCAGATCCATAGCGTTTAGGTAAAAAGCGAGATCTTTATACAAATCTATCAACCCTAAACCTCAAAAGCACCAAATCATCCTGCAAATATACCATTGGAGAAAACGAGAGAAGCTTGAGAATCTCGTTCGTGTGGGGAAATATGGGTAGGAGGAAAACCAAGGGAAGAAAAAAAAGAGCTCATGAAGAAGATGATTATCAAGAAGTTGATCAAGTAAAACTGATTCAAGAACCAATCAATATTATTGGAAATTGTGATAATAATGCACCTGAGGTAATCTTTGAACATACAAGATAAAACCCAAACACCGAATTTTAGTTCAGTTTTGTATTTATTTTTGTATGTCTGTAAAAATATTGTTAGAGTTTCGAATTTTGATGATTGACTTTAAAATAAGTAATTGTCGATTAAGACTTATGTAGTAAAACGAACTAGCACTTCAGTAGGAGATATTACAATGAAGCATATTAGTCCCATAAGTGGCACAGAGGCGACCTTTTAGTTTTGAACTGAAGTATTTGTGTATATGGTAATTATTAATCCTTATAAGCAATTGCAAATACCCAAAATAATTAAACTTGGTAACGTTAATGAACGAATGTAACTTCGATGCTAGTGTGTTATGTGTAGCGATATGATGATGAAGTAGAAGTGATTCGACATGCTAAATTTGGAATCTTTTAGCAGACTTTATTACTGATTAATATACTTTGCAGTGTCAGTTAACTAATGTAGCTTTTGATTTGAATCCAAATTAACGAAGTTTGTAGCACTAATTAACAAATTTTATTGTGATTTGAAAACCTAGCCAAGAAAGAGAAGAGCTTGTAAAGTAGTTGATTATAAAGAAGATGATTACTGCGACGAAGATGAAGTGCAAGTGGTTCAAGAACCGACAAATGTTGCTGGAAATCGTGATAATACTGCAGCCGAGGTAATCATTGCAACATATAAATACTTTGCAGTATAGTATTTGGTGACTTTCAATGTACTTGTCAATTAACATGACAATTTGTTGCAATGATTATGCGACAACATACAAAAAACAATGACCTTAATATTGTTGAGTCTACCCTTGTTTCTTTATTATGTTCAAAATACTTGTTATCGAGTAGAAATTGCTCGAGCAAACGTAGAAAATCTCCAAATTGAATCGAAAGTTATTTTCTTTTATGGTATATTCCTATGATGTTAAGGAAAAGGGCTAAAGAACCTTGAGACATGGATGAGAGCGTGTGTTTTTTAATACCTTCCTTGTGTTATGGTGTTAGATTAATATATACTTTCAGGTTTGTCGTTTTTAAAGCATAAGATGTTGTTCCAAATCTTGAATAGTTCTGTGTTGTTCCAATATGCGCACAGGAATTGCATCCTTTGCCTTCCTCCTCAAGATATCCAACTCGAAGTAATGATACAAAACTAACGGTAGCTAGTATGCAGCACTACACTTTAGGAGACCTAGCGGAAGAAGTCACCAGCCTACCATTGACAAAGGATTGTGAATTAAATAGGGAATCCAGCCTTAATCTCACTAACAGGGAAGCCAGTCCTAATCTCACGGACTTGGTTCAGAAGTTGAACAAAAATGTCTCTAATGCTGATGAAGTTGATTCTGCGTCACATTCAGATTGCGTAATGGTGGCTGGGTATAAAGTAAAGGGAGAGGTTGCTCAACTTCTTAGAAAAATACTTGATGAGCATGGTGATATTGCAAGTGAATGTATTTTACAAACTCCTGAAACTCGTGCCGCCTTGCTTGAATCTGTTTGCATGATCTATCGGGAATTGGAACCCAAATTTGCAAATATGACGTCCCTTGTAGTCAATAACATGCAGGCTCGAATTAAGGATCTTGAAACTGTAAAACTAAGGGTTGAATGGCTTTATAAGAAGTTAGAAGAAGTTTCCACCATGAAAAGTATTCTTGAGAAGTCCGGATCTCTTGACGAAGCTAGGGCAAGATGTAGAGAATCCATAGAGCGAGAGGAGAGAGATTTGGAAGCTCTTGAAGCAGAACATTCAAATCTAGAGCAGAAAATATCTTCCAAAAAGGCTGAACTGGCACAACTGAGGACTGAAGCAGAGAAGATTAAAGCTGCTTTTGAGACAATGTCCAGAATGGAATCTTTAAATGAGCAATCCATGGTATGGTTACATAACTAGACTATTCTCTTATGGGTACTGACTTAATGAGGCTTTCTAACTCAATAATTCCATTCTATTGCAATTTATTGTTGTGTTGTACTTATGGTTTTCTGTTGTGAATGGTGTTGGAAATTATGTCTTCCATGGAAATTCGAAGAAGTTGCCTGTTTTGATTTGTTGACACAGTAATCTTCTGTGCTTCAAATGACTGCACTACTTTAGAGTTCGTACCAAGAGTTTGACAACAACCATCTTGGTATATGTTGAAGAGTTTGATTATTTATAGTGTAATAATTTCTTGTTTACTTGAGCACTTATATGCTTAGAGCTATATCGTTGATAAGGGGTTTATACAACGGATATGAACAAGAATTTTAGATAAAGTATGATTGATCTGAACGAGTAGGTTATGTACCATTTCTACATTTGGAGTCAAAATCGTATTTTTGAGATTAATGCTGGTACATAACAGAAATAATTAGCCCCTTTAGATCCGAAGGGCATGGGTTGTCTGATTGTTCATAATACACAAGTTATGCGCTTAATTTAAAATTTAGCTTTGCATTGATTCAAAATGTTCTTACAGCATAATTCTCAATTTTTTTTTCGAGGTTTCAATGACTAAGAGAGCAGGGGGAAAGAAGTGGAGTGGTCCTATGCCAAACAGTAAATCTTTTATGGACTCTTATCAACAACTGCGTGAGAATGATCATCCTCAACCAGAGTTACTAGACCATGACTCTGGAGCCTACTTAAAAGCACAGCCATGTAATCCCCAAGCCCGTTCACAATTGTACAGTTTGCAGTGTAACTCCCGACAGCCCCACTCGCTACTACAATCAGTTTCCCAAAATTTGCAACAACGTGAATCCCAATCCATCTTACATGCACATTCTAATCGCCTCAGTAAACCACAATTCAATTCTGAGAATGAGTGCGATCAGAATTATGATGCATCTTCTGATGGTGTTAATGACATGGATACCCCAGGGGGTGATTATACACCTACAAATGATAGAGGTAGACAAGGTTATTGTACCCCTACAAATAATAGAGGTACCCAAAGTCGAGGTAATGTCAGCTTTCTTGTTCTAATGATTATGATTATGATTTGGTTGTCATGCTATATGGAATTATATTTCCTATTGGAAGTGTAACTTATAAGCTAAATTTATTAAACATTAAGGGGTATGAAGCGAAGTGCTAAGTTTCATCATCTTCACGGATTTAAAGGCTACATCTAATTCTGGCTGCACTAACTACCCAGCTTGTTGTTCATTCATTCATTACATAATTATAATTATAGGATGGTGAAATCTTATTTTGAATATAAAATTTAGATGAATTTCAACCTGCCATCCAATCGTCACTTAATTTTACTTATACACCTCTTGGCTAGATTACAAATGCCCACCATGAGTTGCGCAGAGACTACAAAGGACCCAGACTTTTTGTACTTGAGGCTTGAGCTTGGAGACCTTTCCCTTAATAGTACTACATGAATATATGTTTTTTTTTAATCTGGAATCACAAAATTTTAAATTGTTGATTTCATTAAGTGTCTTTTTGTTAATTGTATATGAATTCTTCTTAAATTGTTGAAATTACATTCATGTAGGTTCTGGTTTAGCTGACTATACTAAGTTACGTCAAGGAATGCGAGGAATTACAAAACCTCTTCGCGGTTGGGGCACTGGACAGAAGATGATGTTGCAGCTGAACGAGCATAATCAGGTTATTGGTAATTTGGCTTCAGCCTTTGCTTCACAATTAGGTGTTCTTGCAAAGGATGGAAAGAAATTGCCCTTGATATACACAGACTGGAGAGCAATTCCAGGGACCTCCAAAGATAGAGTTTGGAAAGAAATCAAAGTATAGACAACAAGAATTACTTTTTCTTCACTTTGTTACCTGACCCTTGTGGATAAGCATTGGGATATCTTGTTTTTTTTTATAGGACAACACTAATCTTCACGATGATTGCGAAAAGGTAACTTTGCAAAGATTGTCTAAACTCTGGAGATGCTGGAAAGGTACTATTAAAGAATCATACTTCACTCCCTTTAGGAATGACGATGAGAAATTAGCTCAGCACCCTCCGGATGAAAGGATTGAAAAAGACCAGTGGCCGATACTAGTCCGTTTTTGGAAATCGAAGGCTGATTTGGTAGGCTCAGCCGCCGCTTCATACCTGCCTCATTTGAGTTATTTGTGATTCATATTGTTAAAGCATTTCTAATTGTTTAAAAAATCTTACCCACATGAACTCGAGAACATGATTAGCATTAGTCATCAAAATTTCATTGTCGATTGTTCTTCTGTTATTGATTAATAATTTGTCCTATATATATCCAACAACTTACAGGTAACTTTAACAGGACATCAGATAGGTGATGAAGAAGTTGAACTAGAAAAACGTGGTCAAGTTCGAACTTACAGCTCTGGGATGATTCCATTCAGTGTCCCCACAGGAACAAAGATGGTGTCCGATTATCAGAAGCAAGCATTAGACTTTGCAGTGAGGGCGCAGGTCGAAGAAGTAGTTAATAATATGCGAGAGACAATGACTGTTGAATTAGCGGAGCAGATGCTCTCCAGTGTGAAGCAAAAAGCTAAGTCTGGCTTACGTGGACATATGGCTTTTGCTTTTCCTTCTGATAGAACACAATTGAATGAAAATGGTGGACACATGGCTTTTTCTGTTCCTTCTAATAGAACGCAGGTGAATGAAAATAATTAATATAATAAACTAGTGTTGTTTCTTATGTGCTTGTTCTGAAAGCAAATTATTATTTTGGAGGTACCTGATTCATCAAGCACACAACCAACTATACCTTATATTGAGGATCAGCGAAGAGAATTACCAAATCATGATGCCTCATCCAATGATGTAAGTTTTCGCCTCTGTACTGTACGTGCTGAAAATTAATAATCTGTAGTGAGGTTCAACTAATGGAGAAGTAGTACTTTTTTCTGTTTTCCAGATTAGACTAGACAAAATTACTAATTGCTACTTTCTATTCTCAGTAACTTCACTTTTATTATTGGACTCTTTTTAGTAGTCTTAACAATATATGCTAGCATTTCATTTCTCGATTAAGTAAACACTGATAAATATGTGTTAGTTTAACATTTTAGGTGAGGATGTCCATAGATTGTTAGAAGATATTTAAACAAATATCAGCCAGTTATAAGCTAGTTCTATGACTTGTGCTGCGACTATGTTAATGAAAATAGTCTGCCTGTGACTACACTATAGTTGTACCATGAGACAAGTAGTGTCCAGTTACTCTATTAGTGTGTCAGCATTTGTTGAAAAGTAGCATTTTGTTCTCATGTAGGTTGAACGAACAAAGAGGAGGAAGAAAATCCACTAGCAAGAGGCAGCTAATTTGGAAGTTTATCATTCTTTCATTAATACGAGGTATCCTTAACATTATTTTAGGTCTTCAATAAATTGCGTCTTGGTCTGGAGCACTGTTCTCTTTTTCTTTTTTTTTAATTGTATGGTTGCTAAAATCTTGGAGGTTACGCTCAGATAATAGTAGTATTACTGTTAAAAGTTGATCTCTGTAGAGAGTTGTTTCGCCAGAAATGACGTCTTGATCCTGATTGTGCTTGCCTTTTCCATTCAGAATGCAGGGCCTTCTTGAGGTTTGATGGTGCAGTTTTCGGGCGTAATTAGGCTGTAAGATTATTTCATCGAATAGTGATCTCTGTTACTTCGTACTTCTTTAGTCTATGTAGCAACACGTGGTTCAATGATTTTTTTAGCTTACTGGCGCCTGCCAAATATCGATTTTGGCATTTGCAACCAAATGAACCAATTTATTTAATGTGAATACTGGAGGTTTTCTTCATTTTTGTAGCGGTACATATTATATGTCCTTCTGTAACTTCTCTGGAATGTTTTTTCTTTCAAGTTTCCTTTGTGTCTGAACCGTTATCTTCTACCTCATGTGCTACTATGTTAATCTGAGCTCCATTTGAACGAACACGTAAAAATTAAGTGAGTGCTGTGCTCATTTTAATTTTATCTCAACCCGCTCGCGTGTTAGCTCACATGGTCATAAAAGAGCCGAGGGCGTAACCCCTATTGGCACCCCTGCTGACTGCTGTCTCACCTCAAGTGACGTACAAATGCAAGTTACCCAACATGGCCAATATAGCATATACTTTGAATTTATTAAAAGTGTTACGTTTCGACGTGAAGCTTTGATAACGGATAATAGCTTACGATTCATAAAATTATCGTTAATATATATGACGCAACGATGTCTCATCAACTAAATGAATGTCATGTACTCGACAAGAAACAATCGCATATTTCAAGCACAACCTCAGGATTCCAAGGTGGGTCCTGAATATCAAAAGTCACCAAAGATTTAGCCTAATGTAAGAGCCAATTTGCCAATAGGAATGAGGCAATCTTACCTTATCCACACTCCCACCACAACCTCAACACCAAAACTATCCATAAACCAGACAAGTATTTTGATATCTTGATCTATAACCCCCCTTCCATTCTTCTGTGATTTCACTTGTAAAAAATTCCACATTCAACAATGGCAGCAATGAGCTCTAGTACTGTATTGACATGCAAATACGCCATTTCTGGCATGGGTGCATCCGACCTCAAGATGGTTTCAGTTGCATCACCTGTTTCATCTTCTGGTCTAAAGATGCCAGTGATCAAAGCCCAGCAAACCAAAGTTGCCGAAGTTTCAACCGAATCACAAGGAAGGAGAGCTGCCGTTTTTGGTCTTGCAGCCGCACTTTTCGCCACTGCTGCAATCACCTCTTCAGCGAATGCTGGTGTCATTGATGATTATCTGGAGAAGAGCAAAGCCAACAAGGTATGCCTTTCTGTTCTGGTTTTCCAATATTGCAGCAAAATGTGTACGAATATTATAGGCCAGAAGTATAACACGTTAAAAAACAAGTGAACCTTACTCCTTAAGACCACATAGATATTTAGCTTCTACTTAGAATCATCCATAAAGGACTTCTACCATTGCAGGAACTGAATGACAAGAAGAGACTTGCCACAAGCGGTGCAAACTTCGCCAGGGCATTCACCGTACAATTCGGCACATGCAAGTTCCCTGAAAATTTCACTGGATGCCAGGATCTAGCCAAGCAAAAGGTACCTCACTAGTCATTCCTTCCATTCCATCAGTGTGTTAACAGACAAAAATAAGCTGCATGATCGATAATATTGTTATTTGTTATTGCAGAAAGTTCCATTTATCTCTGAGGACATAGAATTGGAATGCGAAGGGAAGGACAAGTACAAGTGTGGTTCAAATGTGTTCTGGAAATGGTGATGAGTTGAAACCTTATGTGTCTTCACTGTATCTTAAAATGTTCATGCTTATAGTACTATTTGTTTCCATATACTCTCCCTTTTCTGCTGTTTTGTGCCATGCCTTACTTTTTCAACTGAAGGTAGTGCTAAAGGATTAATAACACAACAAAAACAAAAACAAAAGTCTCTAGAAACCAACTAATAAGCAAGCCAGCTTGAAGCATCACATTACTAGATGTATGTATGCTTCAGGGATTTTACAAGGGGTAAAAACTACTTATAGAGAGATGACATATTTATCCATTACACATCAATATCCACATATCCCAATGCCTAGAGGTGATCGTACACAGCATTACCCCGTCATAACAGGGAGACTGTTTCCGAATTGACCGCAGAATGATGCGCAAACACTAGCTCCACATCAATATCCACATATCCCAATGCCTAGAGGTGATCGTACACAGCATTACCCCGTCATAACAGGGAGACTGTTTCCGAATTGACCGCGGAATGATGCGCAAACACTAGCTCCACTGTCTCCTTGTCCTTTCACGTCTCTCGACTACTACATTATATTTCAGAAAATAGCAGGCATTTTGACAAATAAACTTCAGAGAGAAATAAATCATGAACAATGTCAACTCAATAGAGTTTCAGCTTTTTTCTTTGAGCACCATGATAAATGTATGGAAACAACACTGCATGTGGAGTCTATAGATACATGATAAATAATAGAGAAGGAGAATATCTACAATCTATCACTAGGAAACAGAAAAAACTCATTACATATATATAAATACAAAGGGGAAGGCAAAAGTACTTTGTCAAATGCGAACGCGTAATTGGAACTCTAAATAAAGACTGAGAATCCTCCTCGATTCTGAGTAACAAACTAGAAGAGCACCTGGTACACTGGGTGTCAAGTCCAAGAGAATCTTCTTCGAGTTCCCTACTAATATAGAAAAAGAAGTCTTTTCGGATCTTCCCCTACGAAGGTTTTGTAACAACTCCACCTGTCCGGTAAACTACTGTAATGCTCTCTGCTTAAAACGCTCTTTTCCCTCCACACGATATAAGCTCGGAACTGACCAGGAGGATTTTGTCTTCAGCAGCTTCAACAAACACAGATAGGACTGTTGTATACAAGTAGTGATCACTGATCAGCGAGCTAAGAGACAATATTTGGGTATGTTAGTATTGTTAATGAGGCTTGGCCTGCTTGCAGGGATGTATTCATAGGCACAAAGATGTTGAAACATTGCTCTGCAACTGTGAACATGGCTCCGGAAATACCAAAGAACTCGCACCAGATATAAACTCACAGGTCCACTTTACAGATGGTGCAAGGTCAAGTATACTGATATTTTTTAAGCATATTTCCTCAAATACCGCACCCTCTACACCCTGTAACAAGGGAGCTTTTTTTGAACCTAAACTAATCACATTACTTATGAATATTCCCTTGACTTTTGGTAGAGCATTAGGATCCCATTCTTCCCCGGGGTGGTCATTTGCACCTCTGCTAAACCTCAGGGGCACCTTTACTCTCTCCATCTTTATGTTGTTGATTGTGATATTTGTTATATATCCACCTCTGCCTTTATCCGTTTTGATTCTCACACCAGCTGCAGAGTCTCTAACATATAAATCTTCTATGATGACATTAGAAACCCCGCCAGACATCTCACTACCGATTCCAACACCAGAACACGTTGGAGTTGTTCCTGACACCCTTCTTATGATGATATTAGAGCTAGGACGAGCTACTTGAAGACCATAATTGTCCCAACCACTCTTAATTGCTACAAGGTCATCACCACTCTCAATATAACAATCCTCAATGCAAACATTGATACACGAATCTGAGAGAAAATAATAGAGCATGTTAAGAATCCATGGTGGTCCTATACCGAAACCAATTGGTTGTAGATAGAAAGCCTAGGACCAAACTAGACGGAAATTTACAAGGGAAAGTTAAAAAGAATACCTGGGTCAATTCCATCAGTATTTGGGGCCTTTAGAGGTGCCAAGATTGTCATGTGACGGACAACAACATTACTGGAACAAACATATATATAGTTACAATTAGTTCAAGGTTCTAAAGCTACAATGTATCGAATAAGAAAACGACAGTGAAAGATGACATGTGTTATGCATGTCCACACTCTTTTTTTTTAATTTTTTTTATTAATAATATTGTTAGCCATTACATTCATCAATTCAATATAAATTCGTAACTTCAAAGAAAGGGGCAATAGCTTTAAAACTAGTGAGCGATTAAGATCGCTCGAACCTCTTTCTTTTTGCTAGCAAGAGGACTCGAACCCGAGACCTCTGCTAGTGGTGTTAGCATGCTTGCCACTAGGACAAGTTGTCTTGACTGCATGTCCACACTCTTTGAATTGTAAGGGAAGGGAATTGGGAAACTTCTGTCACAATGAATTGAGACAGAGAAAACATCCTCACACACTCAGTAAAATTGGTAGTCAAGAGTAAATTTCGGCTGATTTTCTGATAGGTGATTTCTCTTATTAGCTTCGACACTGATTCCATAGGCTACGAGCTGACATTTAATCAGGACAGAACACTTCATTCCACAAACCTTCACTTGGTGACTGACCTTCTATATTTCTTAATGAAGAACATATATATGCATATTAAGAACTTCCCTTTTGCGTAGAGTGTTATATTTTACACAATCCTAGGCCTAATATCATGTGTAAACGTCTCCATTGTTATCATCAATTGCCGTTACCAAATGACAAGATTTAAATTTCCTCTTCTTATTAGTGAGAATGACACATAAATGCAGATTTGGAATAGCTAGAAACAGAAGGACCACAGTGGCCAGCTAACATGCATGACACCAGGAGAAGTTATTAATTGATTTTGTACTCATTCTTCATATGAATAAATATTCTCAGCCATAAATGAGGCTTATCAACAGAAAATGAACATGGTGGGAAGGGGAACTGAGACTCACCTGCAATAAACAGGATGGATGGTCCAGAATGGAGAATTGCGGAATGTAAGGTTGGAGATGAGAATATTGTGTGAGTTAACCAGTTCTACAAGGTGACCTCTGGTGTGAACTAAGGTCCTATTCCACCAAAGGTCCCACCACATCTTTCCTTGACCATCTATTGTACCATTTTGCCCTGCAAGTTTGACAAGAGTGAAATTGTTCTGACATCTATAAATGAACCAAGAAACATATGAGAAGTTCATATTCCTAACATTAGCATTAATTATCATCTATAGTTCAGTTTTCCTGCTGATCTTCCTCAGCTAATAATTCATGATGTTATGTTGGCAACCATAGTGGTAACTAATGTGTTTTTGACACATTTAAAGAGAACAAAAAACGGGGAAAAAAAAATTGAGTGCCATGATTTATAAAGGCGTCCGATAAGAAAGGGAGCTTAAATAAAACGCCTTTTGTCCCTCTACAGTATGTACATCGGCTGAGTCTACTCTTTCAAACATCTGCTTGTATACAAACCATTGCTTAAAGTACAATGCATGCTACTAAAGAGTGCAGAAAGAGCATATCCACATCTTTAGATCTTTTGATCAGCCAACTTGAGATTAAATAAAAAATGGAAGTAGTATACTTTTTTTTATTAACACACAATGTGAAACCGTGTGTACAGCTACTAATACTCCAAAACAGGCAAAAAGAAAACTACATCACAAAAAGATACAACTTTTGTTTCTATTTTAAAGTGTCAACACACATGTGGGTGGGACAACTAAAACTTACCTGTAATGACAACATTAGTGAGATTATTTCCATGAATGAGACTAATATGTCTCCCACCAGGTCGTTCTCTCCCTGTTCCATACGAAGGTAGTGGTTCAATAATTGGCCATTCCTCTGGATCCTATATTATTTGGTCAACCATTAAATCAATACTGCTGCATACAATACAATTTTATCTTAAAAGAATCGAGGCCTACAAATTTTAGATTCGTCGGCACAAAATGTAACAAATAAATCATAGGTAAGGGTAAAACTTCAAAAATTAACCTAGTTGAGGTGAATCAGTAAATCTTGTTGGATTACTATTTTGTCGAGGTGAAGATAACTAAAAATATCATTCACTTGCGTGACATCCCTATTGGAGTCCAATGAAAGGAGGTGAATCTACTTAAATGGAAGCGAACTAACGATTGAGGTAGGTGAATACAAAAACTCGAATCTCATATTAACCGCTCAACATAAAAAGAGAACCTGATGGGATGCACTTAAAATTCAACCTACATTCACCTAGTTTCTCCCCGATCCAAACAGGCCATAAATCTACCTAAAAAAACATGAAAAATACTGCATCTTTGATATAAAAAATTACCTGAGAACCCAAGATAACAGCACCATCTTCAAGAAAAAGAGTAAAATTACTAGTAAGGTTAAAGCTCCCAGTAACCCATACCCCCTTGGGCACATTCAACTGAGCCCCCCCTTCACCTCCAAACCTCCCCAAAAACTCCACAGCCTTCTTAAACGCCTCAGTATTCGACCCCACCCCATCTCCCACCCCACCAAACTCCCTTATCGATTTCACCACTTTTCTTGAAACCCCATTTTCGAAAAAGCCCGAACAGCTCTTTTCGAGTCCCGGACCCGAAAACCCGACTGGATTATTTATTGTGCCCAATAAAAAGACCCCTTCTTTATCATCATTCTTGGTGATGTTGAAGGTGAAAAAAGCCAAGATTGTGAACAAGAGGAATATGAAGGCTATTGAAGGAGTCTTGAAGCTTGACTTTATTGTGTTGATTATTAAAGATGATGATTTTTCACCTTCCATTGAAAAAATTGTGAAAATCAAGCTTATAAATCCAAGAATTTCATATTATTTTGTTAACACAAACGACTATTTATTATTATGGGAAAGTGCAAAATAGTAATAGTAATATACTTTTGTTTTGGACAATGATATTGAGACAAATCTATATAGTTATTTGAATTTGTGGAGAAGTGTGGCTTATGAAGGTAACGAAAATGGAGGTGGAGGTGGAGGTGGAGGTGGTGGTGGGGGTCTGAAAGTGGGATATAAGTGGTGGACCAGATCGAAAATGTGAGCTTTTGTCAAGATCGATCTCTATGTAGGGTCCCTCACAAAGCTCAATTGTTGTGCACACTCAAATAGTGTTTTTTTATCGGTGAAATGACTATGTTGTGCCTTTACATTACTAACGTTTTGGATCAATTAAATATATAATGTTATAATAATGTTCTATTTGGTTATTCCGTCATTTTCATAACTAAATCGTTGACTCCACTTGTTTTAAGAAGGATATTTTGGTTTCTTCATCTTATACTTTGCCTAAACCCCTAAATGTCTAACGTAATTGCCGTCAAATTATTTTAATTCACATTCTTATCCATTCTCCTCCCTCATTTACCTGTTTATATAAACACAATCATAAAAAAATAACTTTCACCATCTTGTTTCCTCCCAAAAAATCACTCTAAAAGGGAAGTAGGATGTGGAAAAGTGCATTATTACATTACGCTAATCATTTAAGAACCAAAAATATTTGTGCCAAAATAACAGAAACATCGGTGTAATTTTATTTGACAAATAACACAAAACGTGACATTTCGTCTTATTTTATCGTTTAGGATAAAGTTTTTATATTCGTCATTTTTCGTCTTCATTCGTTTTTGTTTGCTGTAATATAAAATTTGATAACACTTTCAATAATCCGTGCATTATTTATTAAATATCCGTGCAATCCCCCTAAAAATCTGGTCGTCATGTTAAGATATGGAAATTGGAAAATATGTATTTTTGGACTCATTCGCTACTATAAAGTTGAGAAGGGTTTTAAGGCTTGTGTAGCGAATGCTTAACCCTTTCCTTTATTAATATAATTACAAAATGTTGTTGTACATTTGGCAATTTTATTATGACGGAAACATAATAATGAACATATTTATAAAGTTGAGCCGCTGCTCCATAGATTTAATGTAATGTCATTCTCCAAGACTCCAACAATTTTCAAGTTAGAGCGAATACCAACAATCCTACACACATGGTTCGAAGTTTCTATTACAAACATGATAACTTCCGCAACTTCGTAAGGGGCTTCCTCCACCATCTCTTATGGCGCTTTTCCTTCTCAAGTAGTGGAAATTTTTTCATACTATACTCTTTCTTCCATGCACCATATCGCGATTCCAGCTTCTGGAACTCTTCAATGACATCTTTCTTTGAGACATGACTTCCCAATTTTACCTGGAAATAGTTTCCGTTATCATTATCATCTAATTCCCCGTTTTGATGGTTAATTGGATGAGTGGTGGAGTCTATCGTGTTTACTGGTGATTCATCTTGGAGCAACTTGGGTGATGGCGCCAGGGATCTTCTGGTATCGACCTTCTTCTTTGCTGCATCAGCTCGAGTTACCTGCAAAATCTATGAATCATCACTCGAGTCTCAAGGGTTTTTAGCATTCACAAGTCCCCTAATCATAACCATTCTTACTAAAAGTGCGAAACTAACAACATAAATTCCAAAATATGTCTTCAGCTTTTCGTCTCTAAAGAGTCGAACTAATAATTGTGTCAAGTGTCCACAGAGGATGAGATAACACAGTCAAGGGAAGACACTCACTCGGATAGATATCAGTTGTTCTTGCCACATCTTCTCCATTGACTTCATACTCTCATCATATTGAAGCCACCTTTCCTTACACTGCTTTAAGTTATTACTCGAATCAGCATTTTGCTCTTTCCTTTCTTGTAAAGCTGCCTCAATCTTAAGAAGTCGTCTTTGGAGTTCAAAAACAGTTGAGTATGGAATTTCAACCCATTCCTGCCAAGACAAAATACTTGCTTCATAAGCCAAAAATATTTTTGTATACTAGTTTCCCCCTAAAAATCTACTGTATAAGGTAAAAAATGTAATGATATGATAATGCCATATGAGTAGCATAGATTGTCTCTATAATCTCTATTCAAGCATTATAATTCGATTTCTCAACGGAAACTGGTTGTTACTTTCCCATGATGAAAGAAATTGATATGGCTGGTCTGTTCTGAATATGAAAAAATCAAGCACACCAAAATTCTAAGATACTGTATTTGTAGTTAAAAAGGTTAGATATACCATTGAATCTGGCTTGCTTGTTGTTTGATCTTCTGACTTCTCAACAGGAACAACGTTAACTCTCTCAATATTTTTAAAATGCCTTCGAGTCAACCAACCTCGTACTACTGCATTAAAAGAAAAGATATAGCAAAATAAAAGTTGAAAATGACAGGGGGTGCTTAAAGTTATTTGATATGCCATACCAGATTGCCAAAGTATGATTGCTCCAAATTGAAGCACCATTTTGTTCACGAAAGGTGGCATGGGACATATGTCGGCGGCAGAGTCAGCCAAAAAGAAAGACCACCAAAAGGAACGACAAAAACTCATCAGAAAATTGAGGAGAAAGTATGATACAAAATATGAAGAGGTGGCCATTTGTAAGTAAAAACGAGAGGAGAAAGTGAAGTGCTGTGTGATCTGAAGCTATAGAGGAGAAACTGAAGTGGTGTGTGATATGAAGCTATGATTTATAAGAATTCGTTTGCTTTTTTAGGAAAAAGTTTGACTTATTTTTTTTCCTTGAAATGATCATAATGAGGAATTATATACTGATTTGAGGAATTAGTGATGACTGATTAAGAAACAATTAAGGAAACAAAAATTAATAATTGTGCATTTATTGCCAATGAATATTCAATAATAGTTGTTTTGTAATCTTTTTGTCAGATCTTGAACTTTAGTCTTTTAGGGAATATAAATTTCAAAAAGAAAAAATTAATATAACTTCCATAATTTACGATGAACTTCCAAAAACACTGCCAATAAAGTTTTGCATTCTGTAATTTTTCCTAAACAATACTAGTGCAGTATGGAGGTCAACACATTTAAGAACATATGTACGCAAATAAGAATTAACAAAGCTGGCTTACCTTTGCCACACAGAAAATTGTTTCGGTGGTAATTTTTGTGTGTTATCGTCCTTCAAAGATGCAAATCCAATAGCATTGTCGTTGTCCGGTAATGAAAGAACCTGATTGTCAAATACAGTCAGATTAATACTAAATCCAGCTCGTTCGACCCAAATTCATAAGGAAAATAGATTAATACCAAGTAATGTTCTTTCACAATCTCCACCATTGCATTTACATTTTGATTGACCTCTAATTCCTTAGTTTTTGCCTTCCGTTTCTGCAACGACAGAAGACTGAGGAAAGCTAGCCAGAAGATACAAAAAGTATTTTAGAGTACAAAACATAATTAAGCAAGATAAATTAATTTTTTCAAATCAAAGATTCTATAAAACTAAGCAGAGAACAACCTTATGTGCTCTCTGTTTGGCAACAAATTCTGCCTTCAATGATAAATCAACAAGCCGTTCTCTCGTAGAAACATCAAGTACTGCAACTTGAACAGTAGAACCAGATACCAATACAGTTGATAACAGCACCATACTCCTTTGTTTCAACGACATGCCCCTCAATGACACTACCAATGTCAAATCAATGGCTCCAGATTCCAACGATTGCAACTGCGATACCTGTCAAGTTGAAGCCATGTACGTAGTATTTTATACATGAGAATATCGAGAATAAATAAATTTTAGTCCTCCAGACCAATGTAAAATATATGGTCATGATGGAGACTTTGAAACTAATTTCGATAAAGAACTCGTCAAATAATCTTAGTACGAAACATTCGATCTTATCTAACACTGCCTATAAAAACAAGATTAATCAACTAAGCATAGGGCAAAGAGAGCACCTCTTCTTCTAAAATAAAATATTCCTGAATAAAGGATGCATCTGTAGAAGAGAATAATAATTGCTTCAATGAAAGTGTAATCCTACCAGAGTCACTATTAACCTGGATAAGAAATGAAGGGAACACAGATAAGGACTAGTCAAGATAACATTATCATATGTATCACAGATATGAAAGTTAAAATATAAAACATACATCTACGATATTACAGTGCACGGACTGTCCAACAGAGAAGACTTCAGAAAGTTCTATTCTTCGATCATCAGTAGCCTTAACAACATGGAAGAAGAAGAGACCCGACCAGTGAATTACATAATATGAAACTACTCGAATCTTAAATATTGCGAAGAAAATCAGTATATGCACCTTGTGCTTCGGAGCAAAACCAGTCAAGCGCCCAACAAAGGGTAGAAAGCAACCAGTCTCTATCACATTGCAGATATAACCCTGATTTGAATAGCCTAAGCAGTCAATACTTTCTAATGATAACAAAGTAATAGTAGAAAGCAGTCTATGTAGATTGAGGGTACTAATTAAATTTTAAAGGTTGATTTGATAATAGTGACGACCCCCCTCAATTTTGAACTTTTTGGATTTTGTAAACCATTACAATTTGTTTAGACATTAACCTCTCATCAATAATGAAAAAATTCATTAAGAAGTTACACATTTTCGGCCCCTAAACTCAATTATAATGTTTCAATGTAACATATTAACATCATGAGCTATTCTCGTTGAGGAAACAATAACAAAAACTTTTTCAAGACACAGAAGTTATTACATCAACGAGGACATTGTTTGATGGGTTGAAGTCGCCTATGTAGATTGAATGACTTCAATTAGTGCTTGCTCTGCTTCAGCATCAGCTTTGTGGTGCCTCGATGAGCAATGTTCTTTCCACTCGCTGTAACTACAATAACTTCCCATTCGCGGGTATTTGCCACCAGCCCACCACCATATGGAAATTGTACCTTTGAAGGGCCATACCAGCCTTCACTGATAGTATCCGAGTTTCGGTCTCCAATAGTAACAAGGTAAGGCAGTGTTGTTTTTAGGATTATCAACAGTGGGTGGACACTTTCGGCATTGCTAAGCTGGTTCATAAAGCCCTACATGTGGCCATCCAAGCCGCGAGCAAATGACCATCGACCTTTCAGTGTTTAAGCTCCATATAAAGTGAAACAATCATTGGATATAAATATCAGTTAAAGATATGCCACGCATAATTAGCAAAGAAGTTCTCACGTCGCCATGGATCTCAGGACCATCTAGCTCAGCACCTAAAGACAAGTTTAGCAACCAGAATATTAGAACCAGAAAGCTTAGAAAGTAAGCAATAACATCAGAGAGACAGAACTCCATAAATGCAAAATTCAATCACCTTAAGAGCCAATTATTGAGCCTCATCAGGATACGGGTTAGGTTTATCTTCAGGATTGATGGTAAAAAGGTAAATCAACAAAGTAGCACAAGAAAACACTAAATCTCTAAATACCAGTATAGACAAGCTCATATTACAGCAAGCAGACGCAGGTCAGAATCATTTTTGAACAATCTATATAAAAGTGGAAGTTTCATATTTGGGAGGCTCAGATTACTAATTTATATATCAGATAGAGTACACGAGTTCAAAACCTGCCATGGCTGCAGCCCAGATAGGGTTGCCTCACAAACAACACGTTGAACCGTTAATCTGATAATACTAAGATAAAAATCATCATAGCCTCTACATTTCCCTTTGATTGCTTCTCATATAACCATTTCTTTGTTTTCTTCTACAAAACATACAATGTGCAAGCAAAAAGACGCAGCCAAAGAGATTACCTCAATCTCTAATAGGGTCTATGATTATACTAGTTTCTAGTTACACAATATTAGACGTGTCAAACGAACCGGGCTGGACCATTACTCCAATTGTAGCTCTTCTGCAATTTTGATTTCAGTAAATAAATTGGTGAACAAGAGAACCAACAACAGGTTTTTCCTTCACTTAGAAAGTAACCTCAATGTTACCAGAGTTAATCGAATAGCCTAGTACAAAAGGCTCTTGCCTGTGACTTGAAGGTCTGGGTTCAAAACTCATCGCTTATTATCAAAAAACAACCCCCTCAATGTTAGCACAGGAGATGGACACGCCATGGCTGCAGAACCCATTGCATGCTTGCAAGCAGAGCAGCAATCTGGGACTACCCCGCCAAGATACGAGTCGATTACTCCAAGCCCTACAACTCAAGTGGGTCCAAAAAGAATCAACCTTTGAAGCAGCAACAACATGTACAACCTCAACCAAAAACCCTCTTAGGCTCAGATCTGAATAATCATCAGGCTAAGGGATTCACCCGCCATGGCTGCAAAACCCCAGTTGCACGTTAGCCTTCTGGGGTCTGCCTAGCCAAGATATAGGTCAACTGAACCATGCCCAATACAGCTCTAGAAATATATATCATCATAGCCTCTACATTTCCCTTTGATTGCTTCTCATATAACCATTTCTTTGTTTACTTCCTACAAAACATACAATGTGAAAGCAAAAAGAGGCAGCCAAAGAGATTACCTCAATCTCTAATAGGGTCTATGATTATACTAGTTTCTAGTTATACAATATTCGACGTGTCAAACGAACCGGGCTGGACCATTACTCCAATTGTAGCTCTTCTGCAATTTTGATTTCAGTAAATAAATTGGTGAACAAGAGAACCAACAACAGGTTTTTTCTTCACTTAGAAAGTAACCTCAATGTTACCAGAGTTAATCGAATAGCCTAGTACAAAAGGCTCTTGCCTGTGACTTGAAGGTCTGGGTTCAAAACTCATCGCTTATTATCAGAAAACAACCCCCTCAACGTTAGCACAGGAGATGGACACGCCATGGCTGCAGAACCCATTGCATGCTTACAAGCAGAGCAGCAATCTGGGACTACCCCGCCAAGATACGAGTCGATTACTCCTAGCCCTACATAGCTTTAAAGAGCCATGAGAATTGCATGATGCTCGTTTGATATGAAGAATATAATGAGGAAAAGGAAGCAGAAGATGATGGTGAACATTAACCTCCTCCTTGGTTGGAACCTTTAAAAACATTTGCAAAGCTATAGAGAATACCTCAAGTGGATTAGACATTGTTCAGTGGAAATTCAAAAGAACCATTTAAAATAAGACAAACATTTTGGTCTGATAATTTAAAAATATAGGGGACAAACAACTCAAGTGGGTTGACCATATATATGTGAACTTGTGCAAAATATATCAAACAATAGTATTTTACTCCAAACACAATATAACATACTCGGACCAATTCAAATACGATTGTGTAGTTTGATTTTCAATTGTCAAAAGTTACTTTGTTCTACACATGTAATTTAGAGTTGGATCAAAATTATCATATAAACGATAAACCAGGTAGAAAATGACATTTTGCTATATTTTTATGTTACCTACTATTATATTAACCCATACAAAAATAAATGTTTCAGTTCAAAATGTGGAGATTCGACCATGTTAAAACTACCCAATATAATATAAAAAATCCACTTCAAATAAGATAAATATTTACTCTTACAGTCCAAAAAGCAGCAATCTTTGAACTAAACACCCTCTTAGGCTCAGATCTGAAATACCATCAGGCAAAGGGACTAACCAGCCATGGCTGCAAAAGCCAGTTGCATGCTAGAAAAGAGCAGCCATCTAAATTTGCCCAGCCAAGATACAGGTTAATTGATCCATGCCCAAAACAGCTCTAGAGAGGTCTATCATCATAGCCTACCAATAATAGGTGAACGTTGATGTTAATGTGGTGGTATCGTGGCGATGATAACGCTAAAAGGTGCCATTCTTCCAATGTTCCCATACATACACATACATATATACTCCCTCTGTTTCAGAATGATTGTCCAGTACTCAAGTACATACTTGTTTCCTTTTGAGGTCAGAAAGGGTTGTTGACAAAGATGTTAGGAAGATAAATCATGGGTAAGAACAGAGAGGAGCAACCACCCTTAAAAACCATCTCTCTCCTGCCTCATTTTCCTCTCTAGAGTTGTATTTTGGAGGCTCAGATTACCAATTCATCGATCAGGCCAAGCACACCGGTTCATAACCTGCCACGGCTGCATCCCAGTCTAGAGGTGCCTCACATGAAGCAAGTTGAACCTCTTAAATTGGCAATACATCGTCTTACAAAAATCATCAAAGCCTCTTCATTTTGTATACCGTTTTCTTCTCTTATTTCCATTTCATTGTTTCTTCCAATACCATCAACTCTGTATCCACTTATCTATATATCCATCAATCTAGATGTCTGTATGCATCTATGGGATACATCTAAATGGCACACTACACTACCAAAGATTCTGATCTATTATGTAGTAGGTGGTCGCTGCATTTCAGTCAATTCGAAACAGCCTCTCCATTATCATAGGGGATGGACACCCCTGGCTGTTAAGTGTAAACCCAATTGAATGCTTCAACAACAACAACAACCTCAACCAAAAACCCTCCTAGGCTCAGATCTGAATGATCATCAGGCTAAGGGATTCACCCGCCATGGCTGCAAAACCCCAGTTGCACGCTAGCAAGCTGCAGCCTTCTGGGGTCTGCCTAGCCAAGATACAGGTCAACTGAACCATGCGTCCATGCCCAATACAGCTCTAGAGATATCTATCATCATAGCCTACCATAAATACATTAACAATGTTGTTGTTGTTGATGATGAAAAGTACGCTCAAAGGTGATATTCTTGCATCACCTTTAACGAGGGGGCATCAGGGGTAAAATAGTACCCTAACGCCGGAAAAAACACTATTTGGGTGTGTGTATAACAAATCAGCTTTCTGAGATAACAAAGGGCTGTTGACGAAGATGTTACAAAGAAAAATCATAGGCAAGAACAAAGAGGAGCAACCACCCTTCAAAACCCATCTCTCTGGTGCCTCATTTTCCACCCTTCAAGATCTTCCGCCTTCATAAGATCTGCCAGCGTTGTACGTGTCTTCATCAAACCACCATTTCCTTTCTCTTTGCGTTTGTGTTTGCTCAAACAATTTCCACTCACACTTTACAAATAAGGGGCATCAGATGTAAAATCGTAGTTTCACTCCTAAAAAACACTATTTTGGTGTGTGTATAACAACTCATACTTTTGAGTTCACAAAGGGTTGTTGACGAAGATATTACCAAGATAAATCATTGGCAAGAATAGAGAGGTGCAACCACCCTTGAAAACATATCTCTCTATTGCCTCATTTTCCTTTCTAGAGCTACTTCAGAGGCTCGGATTACTAACTTATCGATCAGATCAAACACACAGGTTCATAACCTACCATGGCTGCATCCCAGTCTAGGTTGCCTCACAAAGAGCAGGTTTAACCTCCTAATCTGGTCATACATTTATCCCAGTATTCAACACTTTTTATCATGGCCGAGTTGATATGAACTCAAGTGAGCTACTCAACATATTTGAATCACAGCAAAACCCTAAACCTTAACCCTCTTTCTCCTCCAGAGTTGACCTCTTTTTCTGCAATTTTGATTTCACAAACAAAAATTGTGTTTTATTTAAGGAGAGGGACTCGCCATGGCTGCAGAACACAGTTAGTTGCATGCTTGCAGGAAGCGGCCATCTGACTATCCGAGTCTGCTGTGCCAAGATACGTGCCCATTACTCCATCATCATTCCTTTAACAATTCAAAATTTCCGCTTCAACCCAACAATTGTCTAAATTAATCAAACATCAAAGTAGAATCTTTTTTAAAATCTGACAACAAAAAATGGAAACCTGAAAGAGTCCCAATATAGTGTGTGTAGCTAACAATTCAAGATTTTTGCTACAAACCCATTAATTTATTATCGTAATCAAACATCAAAGTTAAAATCTAGCAAAAAAATAGTAATGTCAAAGTTCACTTCGATTTAAATCAAAATACCATATTTCCAGTCAAGCGGATTAAAGTCGTATATATTTGAATTTGTGCAAAATATATCAAACTACAATATTTACTCTAAACAAAACATAACCTACTCACACCAATTTTCGATTTTTAATACTGAAATTAACGAACTCCAGTTAACACATAAGTCGGATTACAATCAAAATTATCATTTCAAGAAAGGGTTACTTAAGAAAAAAACATCTATCAACATTTTTGACGAAATATCACACTAACCTACTCAAAATTCAATATTTGAGTTGAGGATTGGATACTCAACTATCAAAATCCAAAACTAAATACTCTTTAGGGATGTAGCAACTAATTCAACTAGTTGAGTTCAGCATTTAAACTCGTCAATCAAAAGTAATAAAATCAAATTTTTCCTGTTCTCAATTTACTCAATATAATATTGAAATTTCAAGTGAGACAAAATTTAATCTTACAGTAAAAAGCAGCAACCTTAGGAGCAACAAAACCCTAAACCAAAACCCCTTTTAGGCTCAGATCTGAATAATCATCAGGCATAGAAATCAACCAGCCATGGCTGCAAAACCCAGTTGCATGCATCCATCCGGGTCTTGCCCCGCCAAGATACGGGTCAATTACTCCATGCAAGACACAGCTCTAGAGAAATATATCATCATAGCCTTTTAAGAATGCCTCAAAATTGTTGATATTTGTAGAGGGACCACTATACAATATTGTAGATGGTGGTGATGAAACAGAGTGGTATCAGTGATACTGTTGCCAATTTCTCATATATATATATTATTACTCCATTTGTCCCAAAAAGGTTGTCCAGATTCTTTGTTATTGGACAAATTGAAGGCAAGAAAGGGTTGTTGAGTTGTTGATGAAGAGAAATCATGGGCAAGAACAGAGAGAAGCAACCACCCATGAAAATCATCTCTCTGTTGCCTCAGTTTCTTCTCTAGAGCTTTATTTCTTAGGGGAAATCGGGGGTATTATATATAGGGAAAGGGTCGGTATAATATCTATGTGTTTGATACTTCACCCAAAAAACCCGATACCGAATAGTTATTGATGAAGGATAGGCTTAGGACCAGTGCTGTTACCGGTCCCCGTATTTGTTCTTCGGAAAACTAGACCAATAAGTTACCGGTTCTATCCGTTAGTATCGATAGGGTATATTTGTATAATTTATCGGGTGAATACCGATCCGGGATAATTCTTGGTATATTTGATTAGAATAAAAATTTCAATAGAGGAAACCTTTACAAAAAATTAAAATCAACAATATAACAATTAAAAATTAACATATGATTTGCTATTAGATACTCTATGAGTAGCTTATCGGATATCGATTAATTTTTTTACCAGCTCCCGAACAATTATTAACCGGGTGGATAAGCAGACCGAAAATTTCGGACGGGTACCCGGTGGATCTCGATTCTCTCAGTCCAGTAACGACCCTACTTAGGATAAGGTAATCATGAAACTATGACCGATGTATTGGCCAAACACTCAATACTAGATATGACCTCAAAATAACGAGGGTCAAGGTCAGCTATTGATAACCTCAAACTTGGTCCACATCCTTGCTTTTCTATTATGGATTTATGATGCCGATATATCGAAATTACGTCACTCATATATCATTACATATTTACTTGTCTATTTGATGTCACTCATATATCGTTACACATTTACATGTCTATTTGATGAAGTGAAGTGTTACTACAATTTAAATATCGAACAATACCAAATATACTATCCCTTGGTGAATTAAATTTAGGTGATACCAATTAAAGTCAACTCTGTTATAGAATTGATCTTTCATCACTTACCAAAGAGTACAGAACACAGATAATATCGAAGTCTTTAAGACCACAATCAATCATGGTTAATGATGCTCTTAATATTGGTGTGAGTGTAACTACTACACGAACAAACACGTGATGATCTTATCGCATACTTATCGCCCCTAATGACATTTCTATCATATAAAATTTAACAATCAAATGTATTACGCCATGCGACTCATTTAATGTTTTCTTCAATACATATCTTAAACTAGAGAACTCCAAACTCTCCAATCTTTGGTTCTTGGGACGACTTCCGCAGTTTCGCAACATCGTCCGAATGTGATGGATGAGAAGACCAGTCATTTTAGATGTTGTGAGATCCATGTTCCCGGATACTAACTCAATTTCTGATGAAGAGAAGACCAGTCATTTTAGGCGTTGTGGTCCACGTTCCCGGACACTAACTCAATTTTTCTTCATCTTCAGTATCCAGCAAAAGAGCCCCCCTAACCTTTGCCCTGCAGCAGAAGTTTTTTTAAGAATGGAAGACACGAAACTAAAAATAATAACAAAATTGATTATAATATATCTTTATCAAGAGAAAACATGAGCTCTTGTTGAATATGTCGAAATGTAATTGGAACCTGCGATGAGTTGGCACAACACGAGTACTGACTTTGCCTGATGTCAACGTTTGATTTCGCTTGCCTGAAACAAAGAAGTTCGCATTAGGTGAAAGAATCACGGAGAGTCAGGTCGTGAAATTGCAAGTTATAACATCGGACAATAGCATAAGCAATAAATTTCAGCAGAATTGTACACAATGTACAAAGATCTAAACTCAAAATACAGTGTACAACTCAATATACTAATAATTTCCTGAAGATAGACCCAACTCTGAGATGCTTATAAGTTGAAGTGATTCAGTGCATGCTAAGATTCTCACACGTGTTTTACAGGTCAGCTTGACCTCGGTGTGCCGAGATCGAAAACTGATATGCAAAAAAAATGTGCTGAAAACATCATGGTTATTAGTTTCTGATAGAAGTAAAAATCCTTCAGCCCCTCAACTATAATGTCGATAGTCGCTTTCTTGGAAGCAATTCATAGGCACTATCTGCTACATGCATCTACAATTTTTAACTAAGCAGCATGCATATCAGTTCCCTTGTCTAGGTTTCTAATGGAGCTTATCAGTAAGCTCTTAGAAAAAAGAAAGCAACAATATTTTCCTTGTACATGCTACAATCTTCTAACTTAAAGGCTTGATTTCTTGTGGTATATGTACCTGGAGAAGCTTGATCTGAGGTTGACATATCAGAAATATTTTCCGACTTCTGCCGTTTCGAGGAGAGTGCATCTAGTTGCTTCTGAAGACTTTCATTCTTTTCCTGGAAGAAACACAAATGCCTCATATAAGCTACAACAAGAGTGATACTAAGACATAAATGTGTTGGTAACAATTAATAGTCAGTTCCATACGGAGTATATTTGTTAACACCTTCTTTCCATATTAGCTCATCAATATGTTCATTATGCAAGATTAACAAAATCATAGGGGTGATTTACACAGTTTTCTTCTACCAGTGCATTTGCAAAAGACAATTACTGAAAATACCTGCTCAGCTTTCAAAAGATTTGTCAAATGGCAAATGCGTTCTTGATCTGTAAAAAAAAAAATTAAGAAT
Organism: Echium plantagineum; assembly: GCA_003412495.2. Classification (NCBI taxonomy): domain Eukaryota; kingdom Viridiplantae; phylum Streptophyta; class Magnoliopsida; order Boraginales; family Boraginaceae; genus Echium; species Echium plantagineum. Next base: position 21,760,395 of record CM016568.1, on the reverse strand, counting down.
GGTAAGAGAGAATGCAAATACTGCAAATAACAACTAAAACATAGCTAATGGGAAAGAAAAGAAGGTATTCATAGTCAGATTTATATAGACATTTGAAACGGACTCTCTTGAAGCAATGCACTACAAATACAACATATATCCAAGGCAGCATACATTAAGATCAAAACAATACAGCTTGATAAATCAGGGTGTTTAATAGGAGGCATCTTTTTAATCAGTTGCATAAATCACTTAAAAAATGGTCACATGACTTCTAGTATTCTAGGGCTCAGAATTATGTACTTCTTATAGTCTACAAGACTGTCAGATAAATTCTGTTAAAACAAAGCTTTCCCCGATTCCTCCACTAAACAACAAAATCGACAAGAACAGTATCAGCATGTGTGTTTTTGCTAAGAAGTAGATACTAAAATAATTGAATATATAAACTCAAGCATTTTCAATATAAAATAGCTTGAGATAAGTATATAACCCTTGGTCGATATATTATGCACACATTGGTATTGTTTGAACAGCTCAAATGACATATTAGCCATCACGTCACTTGCAGTAACAGTAACAAGTTTAGAGAGAGAAAGTGATATCCTTGGCATCCCTTTGCCCTTTTGAGCTATTATTTTTGCGGAAGTAATACCTACATCACACAAATGGCTTTCAGTACTAAAACAAAAAGTTACGTAAGTTCACTGAATATAACAGGTGTTTCACGTTTCAGTAAATTATATACATAAATAATTCCTGTAGCTGTAGAGATATCTACGACTATCCTATAATGATCTCCTGGAACAATCAATGTTGATTGTTGGAAGTACAGTCAATGAAGGTCACACGTTTTTGGACATGAACAGTCCCACTTGAAATAACTTAGGTAAAGCAGCAGATGACATGGCTTTAAGATCATCAAAGAACAAGTTTTTGTATTTTCTTTGAACAAATAACTTCAATAGCCGTTTCAGCAAGCATACCAAGAGTTGTATGGAAAAACACTCTAAATGGCAAAGAGAAGAGATATGAATAGTAAGAGTTTGAGACTAGTCTTAGAGAGCTTGTTAAAGAATGTACAAAGTGTGAAGTGTTTCGTCAATATGTTAAAAGAAGTAAAAGTTGAAAACAAGCATCACATCTACCCAAGACCAGTAGCTTGGGCCTCTTATGTTTTAACAGGGAGTGGTTACTGTTTATTTAGAGGATGTAAAAAGTAGTTCTTCCTGGAAAATATGAAGTTCCGGGACTTGTAAATTAGCTAACGGTTTAAGCATCAATTCCAGTGTGACATTGATACCCCCTTATGCCAAACGTCACCAGTGTCATATCTTTAGGACTTTATATCATTAATAAGAAAATCTTTGCTTAATATTTTGTACCTTGTCCCTACATAGATTAGTAGGCCTTTACGCAGATTATCAACAACTATTCTTTAGGGAACTAACACAAGCGATGGAGTTTAGAAAACCAAAACTGATCATTGAACAATATGATTCCAATTTATACCAAAATACTCTACAGAGGGTAAAGAAATGATAAGTGTATCTGCAAGAGCAGATATTGACTACCTCCAGATTTGGTCTTCTCCTCCATAACAATCCTCAAATCTTCAGACTCGAAGGAGGCTTTCATGTAATCTAAAAAATCAGACCAAGAACCTCCAATTCCAGTGACATCCCTCTATATGCAGAAAACTATATTTAAGTGAAATAAAGCTGTTTCGTGTATCTCAGCAACATCAAAGCCAAGTATTCCAAAAGATTAACAAATTCAAGCCTCTTACAGAAAGACGACCTCTAACTAATTAAATTCTTTTTATAACTGATACGATCAAGTCCGCTGTGAGGATGAACCCAACAATTGAGAACTCCATAGTTTACAGAACTATAATTGAGTGGGGCCGTGAGCTGAGTTACACCAGCAAATGAAGTTGCACCATTGAAAAAATTCAGTGAGTCAACAACACGTGTTCAATTAACTAAGAAGCTCTCTCTATAAAGTCTACCATTTAAGCTCCACAAATAAATTGACTCCAACCAACACAATGAGCATACTTGTAGATATATGTGATGGTACTTCTATTAGTTTTCAATAAATTTCCTATTACAAATCTCAACTTTTTCACAAAACACGCCTGTTAACACTTTTTAACGACTAGGTTAGCCTAGTGGCCACGGGGTACTACTCGCAATGACAGAGTTTTGAAGTACTTGCAAAGTCAAGGACCAATTATGTTCGTTAAGATAATGTCTAACAACACTTCTCTTCCTTGCATTTCTCAACAATTATGGAGCGAGTTCTGACACAGTATAATATGACTTTTAAAGAACGACAACTCATCCGAACCTCGTTATCAAGTAATATCTCGTAACAACTAAGCTAACTAGTGGTTCCATTTACAAGAACCATACAAAACTATGAACATAAGTAAATTACCATGTCTTCAAGATCATGAACTGACTTTCAGGCTTGCCAAGTGTTAATAGAAAAAGTTAATAAAAATACAATCTTTATATATTATCACCAAATATTATACTCCAACATATACTAAAAAAAAAAATCAATTACAAACTTAAAGAAATACCCATCAAATTCAAAACTAAAACTAGACAATCTTTTTGGGATATAATTACTACTATTACCCAACACAACAAATTTACAACACCATAAAAATAAAAATAAAAATAAAACATATAATAAAAAGTACCATGTCTTCAAGTTCATGAAGTGACTTTCGGGCTTGCCACGTGTTGGTATGGAAATCAGAGAGACAAATGGTAAGGGAAAAGGGGGTATCTGGTAGTTGGTTTCCATGAATGTGAAGGATAAACGAACTATTCGGGCCGATTTCTTGATTTGGGTTTAACACTTCGGGCTTCACTTGCCTGAAAATGGGTTCCATTTTTAGTCTTTGATCTTCTTTGAAGTGAAGGGAGAATTTATGCAAATTATTTTGAACTTATCATTCAATTAGTGAAAGTATAAATTAATTAGAAATCTACTAAAAATAATAAATATTTGAAAAACAAAAAAGATTAGGGTAAATGACTTCTGACATCAACTATATTTGAAAAAAAACCCAGCTATACTTAATTATGCTTAATCATCCCAAAAAATTAGGGTAAATAATTAACTGACATTTTATTTCAAACGTAAGTGAGAAGCCATTTGCTACAAAAATTATGCTTAATTATCAACAAAGGAAACATTGTATAGTTTGGAAATTTTGGAATTGTGCATAACTTTAGTATCCTCGTAAAGAGAAAATGATTAGGTAAATTACAATTTTAGTCGTACATAATTACATAACTTCACATTAATCGAAGTTATACTTATGGTAAAACATATCGAAGAAGTTTCATTAGTGTACAGTTATATCTATTTAAATGCTAAATAAAATACATATTTGAAAATCCTATTTAACAAATAATCCGTACTTTGTATCATACTCTTACCTTCATTAATAAATAAATTGTCTAATTTGATCAAAATTTAATTTTTAATATTGTCAAAATCTAAAACTCAATTACATTTAAGAAACATAGTACAATATTACTATATTATTTAATATCCCACTTAATAAGTATAATGTATATGGAAGAGTCCAAAAGCTTGAAATAATTGATTGCCTCTTTCTTCCTTATGCTGTTACCACTTTTGTCGCATCTTTTAGCTCCTCTTCATTTTTCACATTTACCATCACCAAATTCAATTTTTAAAAAATCAAGGTATACATGTTCTTTTCATTATTCAAAATGGTTCCATTATTTTTATTATCTAGGAATAATCTTGATTCATTGCTACATTTTGATGTAAAGAACATAGCAATTTATTAGTGTTTGTTGACAATATAAGATTTGTTTTATAACATTTAGAGCTCAAATGTAATGCATGCAGAGTTAATCGAATAGCCTAGTGGAAAAGGCTAGTGACGAGAAGGACCTGTGTTCAAAACTCATATCTATCGCTAATTTACAAAAAAAAAAAATGTAATGCGTGCACACCTTATGTTGTAATAACATGCATATTGTTTTTTCCTCAAAGATTTAGTTTACTTGAATGTGGAGGTATTATGGTAGAGATCACATTGGTTGGTATATTAGAGATTTTATTTTTGATACTACATGAAATGAGTTTGTTGCTATTTATTTTCCTGTTTTATATTGTGAACAAAATAAGTGGCATGTCCCTACTCTAGCATTTAAGTAAGGATGGGTACTATCCGACCCCTTCCCGCTTAACGAGCTACTCTTAACGTTAATGTTATGTATCATCTCCACCATGATCGTTAATACAAAAAATAGAACTTATTAACTTATTGGTACAATTTTTTTTCCCCCCTACTTCTCATGTGAATAACCATTGAGTTTTGAATTGGTTTAATTGCTAGTATATTTTTTAGTTATGATTTATCGAAATCTCCTGTTGTTTTTTCAGGTGACATTCACTTTCAGGTAGTGATCTGAGTATATTGAAGTAGTTGGAGAAGTAGAAACCATATGCCATGGCTCTAGGGAGATACTCAAGGGTTGATGGAAAGAAATCGTCGTCTGGTTTCTGTTCATCGGTCATAATAATAGGTTTCGTTGCTCTTTGTTTAGTAGGAGTATGGATGATGAATTCATCCTCTGTAGTACCTGTTCAAAACATGGATGTGAGTTCGGGCGATAATCAGAATGATGTTACCTCCAGGACGCAGATCATTGATAGCAATGAGAATACTGGTACTAGTACTACTGATGAAAACAGTGAGGCTAGTGGTGGCACTGACAAAGGTAGTTCTAGTGATGATACTCAACAAGAACAGAATTCAGGTAAGGACGAGAACCCCCAAACGGGAAATGCAGAAAACAAGGAGACGGAAGTGAAGACCGGGGATGGGGACCCCAAGTCAGAAGTTAAGGGGGAAGACAAAAAGGAAAATGTGGAATCAAAGTCAGATTCTGAAGCTGGAGAAACAAAGGGAGGTAATACTGGCGGAGATAACACGTTTGTAGAAGGTTCAAAAGAGAACAAGTTAGATGCAGATAGCGGTGAGAAGAAATCAGAAGAGAAAACACAGAAGAATGATAACTATAATGGTCAGACAGAAGAGAAGGTGGACAAGAGTCCAGATAGCGGTGAGAAGAAATCAGACGAGAAGACACAGAAGAATGATGCTCAGACAGAAGAGAAGGTGGACAACAGTCCAGAAGAGAAGACACAGAATAATGATAAGGGAGATGATCAGAAACAAGGGGAGCAGGCCGAGGAGAATAAGGATATGAAAGAAGAGAAGCAGGCTGACAAGAAGAATGATATTTCCAACCAAGGTTCCGGGGAAAAGAAAGAGAATGGGCAGGCTGGAGATCAAGCCTCAAATGAGGTGTATCCTTCTGTATCTCAATCCGAGCTGTTGAATGAAACAACTACCCAGAAAGGGTCATTTTCGACACAAGCAGCAGAGTCAAATAATGAGAAGGAGGCTCAAAGTTCTCCAGGGAAAGAAATTAAGACAGGGAAGAAATGGAAACTGTGCAATACAACTGCTGGTCCTGATTACATTCCCTGCCTTGACAATATAGCCGCCATTAAGAATCTTCGAACTACTAAGCATTATGAACACAGGGAGAGGCATTGTCCAGAGAATCCACCTGCTTGCCTTGTTCCGCTACCTCAAGGATACCAACGTTCAATTGCGTGGCCTACTAGTAGGGATAAGGTAAAATTGGTGGTGAGGGAGGCTATTCTTTTTATTATAGTTTTATCCCTCGTATTTGTTTGTAATAACTATCGATTTATATCTTGCTGCAGATATGGTACCATAATGTTCCCCACACAAAACTTGCTACAGTTAAGGGTCACCAAAACTGGGTCAAAGTCACTGGTGAATTTCTTACCTTCCCTGGTGGTGGAACTCAGTTTAAGTTTGGTGCCCTTCATTATATTGACTTCATACAAGAGGTTCGAAATTTTTATAATTTTGTTTTCGGGGTTGGAGTGTAGAGGTAGTACCCAACTGCCTCTAATCCCTCCCAGCATCTGCTGCTGCTTAATATTTTATGTTGAAATTCCAGTATCATTCTATACACTTTTGTTTTATTGGTGTATATATGTATGCATGATTTCGTACAGCGTATCCTATTGAGCCCATGAACATGCTTAATTAAAAGTGAACTCTGCTCTTTGATATTGTTCTAAAATAGTTAGTGACCTATCTTAAAGAATATTTGTGTTCATCCTTATATGATAAATATCCTTTTCACTCTAATTGTTTCTTAGCAATGTTATCGGTTTTCTGTTCTTACTTTTGGATATTGTCAATAGTAGGATTTGTTTGTACTTCTTTTTGCATTTTTCATCGTGGTTTATTCTCCATTGTACTATTATGATGTGAACAAAAGAACCAAGTTTGATTTTTAAAATCTTTGTACTAGTCATATTACCATTATCAAGTAGGGCTTCAAGTTGTAAAAGACATATTTCATACTGTGAATTTATTTTGCAGTCTGTGCCTGATGTAGCTTGGGGCAACCGTTCTCGTGTCGTGCTGGATATTGGATGTGGGGTTGCTAGCTTTGGTGGTTTTCAATTTGATAGAAATGTGTTAACCATGTCACTGGCCCCAAAAGACGAGCATGAGGCTCAAATTCAGTTCGCTTTGGAAAGGGGCATTCCAGCAATATCAGCAGTGATGGGTACAAAGAGACTTCCATACCCAGCGAGAGTCTTTGATGTTGTTCACTGTGCGCGTTGTAGGGTACCATGGCATATTGAAGGTGTATTATAGCCTCCTCTCTTTCTCTCGAAGTATCTATCAGATAATCAGACTGTTTATCAATCTGGAACACAGATGATTAATTAGATAGCGAAATTTTGAGTTTGTTCAGGAATTAAAAAGCTAACATGTTCTGTTGGAATTATTTCCTTGCTTAGAATTTGGCTTACCATGTAGGGGGAAAGCTTCTATTGGAGCTGAACCGTATGTTGCGCCCTGGTGGTTTATTTATTTGGTCTGCCACGCCTGTATATCAGAAGAAAAAACAAATAGATATTGAAATTTGGGAAGGTAAGCAACTATGTTGTATATCATATTTCTAAAGTAATTGATTACTACGTATTTAGTTTAACTTACTCCACCGAGTTGCAGCCATGACGAGGCTAACAAAAGAAATGTGCTGGGAAGTTGTTTCAATTATAAAGGATACAGTGGATAAAGTAGGTATTGCCATATACCGTAAACCTAGTTCTAATAAGTGCTATGAGCAGAGGAAATATAACACCCCCCCGCTTTGCTCAGACTCTGATGATCCAAATGCAGCATGGTATGTCTATATGCTTGAATAAGTTTTGGTCTTTAATACGACTGAATTAGACAATCATCTCTTTAAAAATACTGTTTTAGATTAATACCTATTTATAATATTATTACATTTAATGTCACTGAAATGGATGCCCTTGTTGATTGTTCATAAGGAATGTACCTCTGCAAGCATGCATGCATAAAATACCTGTTGGTTCATCTGAACGTGGATCTCGATGGCCTGAAACATGGCCTGCCAGATTAGAAAAACCACCTTACTGGTTGTTGAGCTCCCAAACTGGCGTTTATGGAAAACCAGCACCAGAAGATTTTGCAACAGATTATGAACACTGGAAGCGGGTTGTTGAGACATCCTACTTAAAGGGAATGGCCATAGAATGGTCTACTGTGAGGAATGTTATGGACATGAGAGCCGTCTATGGAGGGTACGAGAAATTTTTATTTCTTGGCGCTGTCTTGCATCATAAAAAATTATCCTAATTTCCTTCCATTTGTAGGCTAGAAGTCTCTTTATTCATCCCTACTCTACCCCCTTGGCTTCTTCACAATGCGTCTATATTAACCGATAACGTGGCAGTTATGGAAAGATCTACACCTCCTAAAAGTATCCTCTTCATTAGTGGCTGAAATTTTAGCATCTTCCTTCTACCTTGTAGCAGCATCCTTATCCCTCAGACAGCTTCTCACCATCTAACGCGATTTTGTTGCAGATTTGCGGCTGCTTTGAAAGACTTGAATGTTTGGGTCATGAACATCGTTACAATTGATTCTCCTGACACGCTTCCCATCATATATGAACGTGGTCTATTTGGGATATATCATGACTGGTGTGAATCGTTCAGTACATACCCAAGAACTTATGATCTTCTCCATGCTGATCATCTCTTCTCCAAGCTTGAAAAGAAGTGAGTTATTTTCATCATCTAATAATGTCAATAACATTAAATAAATGAGTATTTGATTATTGTTTCTTATTTCGCCTGCCTATGCTGATTTTGTCATCAGATGTAAGTTTGAAGCTTCCATAGCGGAGATTGATCGAATTTTGAGACCAGAGGGAAAGATCATTATCCGCGATGACAAACAGATCGTTACTGAACTGGAAAGCATGTTCAAGTCTATGCACTGGGAGATCCGCATGTCCTACAACAAAAAAGAGGAAGGATTACTGTGTGCACAGAAGTCCAAATGGCGCCCGGACGAGTCAGAGAATCTTGATTACGCCATTGGAAATATTTCATAGTTGTCTTCCTGGAACAGAAGAAACATTTTCCTGTAAACAGGAGAAGCATTTGTTGCTTGCTTGTGTTCTTGAAGCTTACACTCATGCCACATAGACTTCTGAGGAAATTCTTTCATTTTTCTATTGTGTCAGCAACAGTAGTCATATTAGCATTCTCAGGTAGTAAAAGTTGTGTATTAATCAAAATTCTGCTCAATAATAACAAGCCATTTATAATTTTCATAGATATAATCATCTTGATTATGCTTCAACTAGCTAATACTTTGTAATAAGGAGATAATACTTTGTAATAGGGAGATTAGACACTGGTTTTGAAAGTGTAAGAGCTTCATTGATATCGATAGAACCTAGTGATGAAAGATTTTATGATCCTGTGACATGCTTTTTCCTCATCATTTCTACTCAACTTTTTAAAAATCTTTGATAATTTTGTTGCATGATGGACACTTAGAGTTCACAAAACAAATCCGAAATATTACAACATTATATACTTTTGTAACAGGAGACCCGAAGTCGCCCCTCGTAGATACACCATTATATACTATTTATACTGAAATATACTTCTAATCTTGATATCACAAACATATTAACAAAGCTCACTTGAGATTGATGGCTTGACATCATATATGTTACCTTTTCCTATCAGTTACACATGGAAACTACGTTTTGAAACCATGCTTGATTGCATTAGTCTAACAAATTATGTCAAATGTTATGATACAAATGGTACTTCACACGCAAAAGAGCTCGTGTATTAACTTAAGGAAGGCAATAGAGCAAGACGGCCAAAAGGAACTCCATTTCATGCATTCAGCTGCATATAGCCATCATGTAGGTATTGCATCCAATTCAGTGGCAGAAATGATGAGGTAACACAAAAAAGGCAGCCTCCATGGAAGTTACATATAACTTCAAGTAGTCATAAACTAGACTGTTTGCAGTTGATCATCCAATGCTCTTGTTTGTACGACTTCATACCAGCATACCAGTGCTAGGTATGGACCACTCTGATAATCAAGCAGTCGTTCTTTACATGTCCTATTTAGTCAGAAGCTCCACCGATCCAACTGCAGCTTAGCTTCAGCCATGTCCTTCTGTGCCTTCTTCCTCCGGTAAAATATTGGACAATCTCGGCTGAACAATACATTTACAATTTAGACATAATAGATCGGCCAAAATAGGAGGAAATACCCTGAAAGGAGAACACCTAACCATGTTCTGTTTGCCTATCATACAGCCAAATTAGCCTTTGGAGAATAAATATGAGCCAACCTAATTTTTAATTAATCAATTAACATATACAAATTATCATATTGTTTCACTTGTTTGAGGATACTAATGTTGGAAAAGACCCTTCAGTAAGAATAATTGTAAAGACTAATTCCCCTTTCCTAATTTTATTTTTCTCTTTATATATAGAAATGCCAACCCTAGTAAAAATCCATCTGATGGATGAAGGCATCTTTCATCTATTTTTCGATAACAGACTTTAATATATATTTTTGTATACACTATCTTAAAAGTAAACAATTAGAGGGTACGATATGTTTAAACAGAGAAGGCTGCTCGGGGTCATATGTTTGTGCCAACGCATTATTTCAATCCATGCTAACTACATGTTTTATTCGTGTTAGGTGACACAAGGCAAATAATATAGAATCAAACTTTTTTGTGCAGTAGACCATATGCACAAAAAGATGTGTGTTTTTACACAAGAATTGACAAACATGAGAAATAATGCAAGAACCTGGTACACAGCACGTCCTGATGAAGAGATCCTTGGCACTCTTGACATTGTGTCCAGAGCCTCCCAAAGAGCTTCTCGTGCTCAGACACTACAATAAATAAAGCTATGAGCTACATGCTCTAGTTTATACTTAACTAGATAGAGAGGGGACATTGCTAACCATGAGTAACAGATTTGCAGTAAAGTTCAGCTTCCCTCCCCTTGCAGTGGGAACATAGAGTCTGAGAAGAACCACTGGATCAAAAAGGGGAAAAAGAAATCAGTGACTGTGGGAATGATTATTGGATATATTATAGAAGGGAAAAACTGAGCTTTTCTCCTTCAACAGCTTGCTTGTCAGACACATAAGCGAGCGACCCATCCATTTGCCAACTTAAACACTTCAAGTTTAGACAAGCAGCTTAGCCAAACACTTTCTACAACATTCCTTACATGCTTGGCAAGTATATAAACTTTGCATATGAGTTGTTTAAGCAACTAGAGGTTATTAACAACACAACTGGGCCACAAGAATGTGACGAAAATAGACTTCAGAGTGACTGGTCTTAAATGAGAAGTAAATATGTAATGTTAACATACTGAAGCTATTAGATAAAATAATCATTTCTGCACGCCTAGTTAATTACACAACACCTATAATTATACTGTGGAAGGGCAACTGTAACAGTGACATCTCTTGTTGAAAGTTGAATGCCCATTTACCTGATTAGAGCCTTGCAACCAATGCAAGTTAGCTGCTTCTTTGCAAACTTCATTATGCCACTGTTTGAGGGGGTCGAGATGGAAATGGATCTGGTGTGACTTCCTTGAAGGAGCTCTTTACTAGCATTCTTCAATATCGGCTCAAAAATCCGTAGAAGTGGCTGCAAATGTATAATGTCATGAGCATATAGGTAATGGTTGTGTAATAGCAAAAAATGCAAAGCATATCATGACACACTGACCTTGCTAATTTGATTCTCCAGGTAGTAATTAGGATCTATAGGAATATTGTTTTCTAATACATATATTGGATCCTCCGACCTTTCATATGCCTGTTCACCACCAAGGATATATATATTTTCAGGTGTAGATATGAAGTGGGGAACTTGGTGAAGTGTTTACAAGAACACGCGGTAGGTAAAGCAGAAAATGACTCGCCTTGGCGCCTTTTGCAGCTTTCACAATGACATAAGGTACTCGATCCCCAACATTTGGTGCAGTAGCAGCATCTCTCTGTTGAATAAAAAAACCGCCTAAGTTTGATTTGATAGAAAGAACCATAAGTATCCTTGGATTGAGTATTTGTAACTCCAAGTGCACCATTGCTGATAAAGGAGATCTTAATTTACATGTCCTTGAGGGGATTTCTAAACTTGGAGATAATGGCAATCTCAAGAACTACAGGCAACAACAGGTTCAAATCACTGGATGCTACTCACCTTGCGCATTCTTTCAGCAAGTTCAACATGTGCTGCCTTGACTTCATAATCATCTCCTGTTTTGGTCAACCCCTGGGAAAGCAAAAGTAGGCATTTAAAGAACAATTACAGCCATAAAAATATTTCCCTTTTCGAACTGTTTATTACCTTAGTAATAACCAAAAGAGATAAGTCTATCCGGTTCATAAGAAGATCGGAAATATTATTCTTCACATATTGAACAGCACCCGGAATGTCTTGGTCTATCAATATTTTCTGAAGACATTCAGTTACTAGGTTTTTTACCAGCAGACAATTATCTCTCCGAACCGTTTCAATCCCTGTTCATTGTAGGTGGTGATACAAAAAAACTTTAGAAGAATCTATGCAGAATTAGTAAGTGTAGCCAAAAATATAAAATTATCCTCACCTTTAGCGTCCATTTTATCGAACTTGTCTTTGTTTGTCCATAAAAGGCCAGCATATCTCTTCTTGCTTATTAGCAAATATGGATAATAAACCTTCTCGAACTCCAGTTTTATTGGCTGAATTAACACAGTATAAGAAAGTAACAGAAGATTATAAAAAAGGATTTGCACGAAGTGTCCAGATAGATCTTCACCACAAATTAATTATGTTTGAAGTCAAGCAAAGCATGTTATTAACATTTTGCAACAACTCGTACAAAGTAAACTCACTTTTGTAAAGGTGCTACTGATAAAATCAGCGGCTTCTTTACCCAAGTTCATCGCCTCTTCCACTGTTGGGACTCCAAATTGCACCATAACAGAATCCGTATCTCCATATATAACCTAATATCATGATGAAAAACAAAATTATCCCAAGCTAACTATATAACCAGACTGCTATGGTCATCATGTATGTACATACTAGTACAATTCCACGCCATGTTATGGAGTATGTGATAACGTGAAAAACAATAAAAGTGATCAGCCTGAAGTCAGAAAGGCTGTTACTTTAATATGGTTCTTCAAAATATAGCCAGAGGAGTTATAGTTAAAAGGGTTTCAGAATTACCATTTGTGCCTGGGCTGAACTGTTAAAACTTCTATATTAAATATATCAATGTCATTGTGTTTGTCAATGATCAATGTTTTTGTTATGATCAATCTGTTCAGAAATGCATAATACTAAATCACCTGGCAAAAGATAACTGAGAACATACCTCAGCAGTATGTTGATAGCCTCCAAGTACAGTGAACTTATCTTCCACAAGTTTCTTTGTGTGCTCAATCATTTGTCGACCTTTATAAAATGAAGGAAGCAAATAAATTTTTGTGTAATAATTTACTATACAGTAAATGTCAGTTGTGCAACTAGTTATGTACTCGAGGGCTGTAAGTTATATTACCGTAGCTTGTAACACTTGAAGATATTTCTAAACAGGGCAACTGTCCAATAGATGCTCCTGTAAACCCATACACAGAATTTGCACTAATCTGAAAAACCAACAAGAAATTGAAGAAGTTGTGAGATATTTGAACAAAATTTGTGATAATTGTCAGTTTAGACGGTAGACATCAAGACCGGCGGATCCAGTTGTTTTAAAGTGGGTGTTCGAAATTGACATTTATTTTTAAGTGGGTGTTCAAAACACTTGATTATATTAATATATGAATACAAATGCCAATTTCTTTATAATTTTTTTGATACCTATATAATTAATTTTTTATTTTAAAAAGTGTCTGTTCGACTGCACAGGTGTGCACCTTAATATATCCGCCTCTGAATTCAAGATATTATTTTATATGGCAGTTGTTTATAATACAGTATATGAAGAGCAAGCGGAAAAGAAAAAGTAAGTTACCTTCAGTGCTAGTTGCCGTCCATCTAGCACAGCTCGTACACGCGGATCTTTAGCTTCCTAAAGTGAATGCACACTTGTTACTTTAAACTTCATAAAAGTCCCAATAATTTGTAACAAGCGAGAAAAACACCTTTTCTTTATTAGGAAAGATATAATTATAACCACATCCTTGATATCAACTAAGATATAATTCAGTTTTTATTTTCAACAGAGATTTGGTACTTCATAAACTGTCATAAAGATGTGTAACAAATAATTTCAGTAAGCGTTCATTATAACCATTAAAGCTTCCACTAATGTAACTCCATGGTACCTCAGTCACATAATATGAAGCATGATTCTCATCCTAAAAACTCATTATTAGTAGTAATGATATATAATGTAAACAGTGATAGGGATACCAAGCTACCTGAAGTCCATTTGAACATAGTGGATTAAAAACACTAACACAGTCATTAGTCATGACTTTCTTAAACAATGGACACTCATGAGTCACAACAAGACCCTGCAAAAAGACAGGTCTGGGAGGCAAGCTCATGATATGACAAAAGAGCACAGAGGGATATTTGAGCTATAAAATGCCCCACTACAGAGCTACCAAAGACATCAAACTAAGAAAAACGGCTACAGACCAATGCACACGGGACTAATTTGAATGTAGAATGTATAAGATTGGTTACCACCTTCAAATCTGCTTTGGCCCTTTTACGAGCGGCCAATAGTTCCTCAAGAATTTCTGGAAGTATGCCCTTGAAAAAACCAACATGCCCATCATGAGAAGATGTAAGAGGGATGACATTATTCAAAAGTAATCAGTGAACAGGCAGACCTTTTGCAGATCAGGTCTGACAAATGTTTCACCCGATGGGGTTTTGTTGACACACTCTGGAGGGATATTAAGTCTACGAGCATCTTCTGGAGTTACCTACTCAAAAATTAACAAAAGGAACTTCAGTACAAGAAAAGGAGCAAGAGAACTTGTTATTTCCAACAATAATTTATTGCAATACTCATTATTTTAAAGTGATCTCTTTCAACGTTTCTCTTTTTTGCATGTGCCGATGATGGATGTGGATTGCAAAATTTGTAGGAATAAATGGTAATGAGAATGTAATACCAGAGTGCAATAGCATAAATTATATGCCATCATGATTGAAGGATATAGTGAAGCAAAATCCAAAGTTGCAATGGGTTTATCATAGAAGCCAGTCCTTGCCTCCAACACCTACATTGTAAGAACATGATGCTAAAAGTTAAAGCAGGTAAATTTCAGTATAAAGGTATTTAACCAGGGATCCACAAATACAAAAAATATCATTCTGCTCAATTGAATTATCATGAGAAAAAATGTCAATATAAACACACATCACACTCACGGTTGCACCCTCATATGTTCCTTGTTCCGAGGATCCTGCCTGTTTGATATTTGGAATGAGAAGGTTCTTTTGCCTTGATTTCCTTAAAAGTTGAGATAGCACCTATATAAATTCAAAGATTTACTTCTCAAAACCAGTAATCTTTCAATTTGTGCAATTCACATACTCACAAAATTGAGCTTTAAAATGGACCTTAATACTCTGTCCTCTGGAAAGAAGAAATGAAATAGGGACACCAGTAACGCGGGCCATCTCTACATAGTTATAGATGTACATTAACTTGTCCAAAAGCCGTTGTGGGAGATAAGCATCCTGCAATGTTCAAATATGTTGTCCCAATAATACACCACACTACTAAAAGACTAAATCCAGATTATTTTATGAGTCATATGCGTGGCAATTGATACCAGTCTAGAACATTGTTTCTGGACTCAAACTACAACTTGAAAAGAGAAGTGTATGGAACAAGAAAGAAAACTCAGAAATTCCCCATGATTAAAATAAGAAAATAATGAACCAAAGATCGAATGTCACAGTAAACAAAATGGAATCCCCCATGCATTGAATCCTGTAAATCATCATATGCATTAAAGAAATTCAAGACCAGAAGGAGACCAGTATAAGTACAGGCAGATTTTCTGGATGTATCTACTAATATCTAAATGGCACAACAGAGACAAAGGAAACAAAATATAGTCACAAGGAGAGAGATCAGGCAAGCCTATTAACAATAGTAACTCATTAACCTTTAAACAATATACAGCAAGCCGCCTCCTTGTTTCTGCATTTCCATTCTGAAGGTCAGAAATGATTGAATGATGAACATCCTCTTTCTGCAACAAACCAAATAGATATTCAATAAAACAGTATATACTCCTTCGTTGTTGGGGTAAGGGTAGACTTGTTCATGAATGTAGCTATAAATGCATGCACAAGACATGGCAAGATTGAAGTATATTTATCACACTGCCTACGCTTTTTAGTGTTTGTACTTCACTCTTGGGTCAATTTGGAAACAGCCTCCCTTCATACTATCTAACCTCCCACCCCCCTGACCCCGCTTAGGCAGAAGCCTCTTCGTAGGCATTAATATGTTGTTGTGTTGTTGCTGTTGTATATACGTCTCTTGTAAATCTGTATGGCATTCCTAAGTCTTGTTAGCACTGCGCCAGTTTTGCAATAGCAAGGTGGAGTTAAAAGAAAAGTAAAAAGTATCTAGCATAGAAATGTCTTAGCAAAATATTTTTGGCAGCCCAGTCATAATCAGCATGTAAGAAATCTTTTCTTTCTAGGAGATGATACCCTAGTATGCAGTGCTTAACAAGGTTACACCAAACTAAGAAAACACCACTGAAGCCTGCATAGCAAGTTTTGGTTCTTTCTTGTAATCTGTGTATACTAAAAATTCTAAATTCATATTAACTACACTAAAATATATATATTAATTCTTTATTCAAAATTTCAAATAAGTTAAGAATTAATGTGCAAGGAAGACGACATTTATTGTTAATGTACATGATTATAATTCATACATTAGCTATATTTGAATAATAAATCTTATTTATGAACAAAGCAAGCAAACAGAAGCATTGCATCAGTAAAGATGCACAATGTTCTAGGGGATATCATTCAATGGTAAATGCCGACTAGTTATACTAGAGGTATATAAAAGAACCATCAAAAAATTAGATTTTCAATTAGATTAAGAACGCAAAGACAGAACTATACCTGCTCATTCAAGAAATGAGCTGAAACAGAATTCAGTGAGTAAGAACTTAATTTATGATCCCTCTGCATGGCCTGCACAGTTGAGAAACAAAAAAAGGGTTGCTGAAATTGTGTACTGACTACCTCGTTTAGCATGAATATGTTTCATTAAGCCAAATCTTAAAAAGAGAATCATATAAAGCTGGTATGATTGATGGAATGAATCAATAAACCTGCAACAAATCAAACTGAACTCTCCCTTCAACTGTTACTTCTTTACTTTCTCTTGTGCCGTATTGTCTGCAACACCATATGTCATATTAGCTTGATAGCAAACATTAATGCACCATTACTTCCAAGGACAGGATTAGTTTTACAAATATGCAAACTGCATAAAAGTTCTGCTCAAAATTTTTACTTTGTCTATAAATTAGGTCTCTTTCTACAAGAAAGGAACATGCAGTAATTCTGTTAGTTCCACTTCTCTACAAATTCCAGAAGAAAGATCATAACAACATTCTTACTATCAACCACACCCGCCAAGGAGCTTCATCCAATAATAATGATTTGAGACATACAAATGGAAAGGGAACCTAGCTCGGACCACGATATCGACCAACCCATGGCATTCAAGTTCTCCCAGTAACTGAGGCTTTTTAAAATTCAACTTCTACACATCAATGCTTACAAATAATATTTTACTGATCAAATGACTGCTTAAGGCGTAGATCATATTATCTATTCAGACTGAAGTGACACCAGGAATGGTTACAGTCTTCTACATACACTCCCTCCATCAGATGAGGATTGTCTACTTTGATGTTCAATGGTCAAAATTAACAAACTTAGTAGCTTTAACTGACACATAACTTTGATATAATTCAAATATAGAAACAATTGAGTTCAAAATCTAATAAGTCAGCCATCAAGAAACTTAAAATGGATGTTCTTCACAGGATACAGGGAATATCCAAGTATATAAATGCATATGACTTGCACTTGATGTATCTCCAGGGGTTGGCACTGATTATTAAAGCATCATAAAATTTAAAGAACGAAAACAAAATCGTCAAATAACCATGACTTAAGCAACCATGTGCATGACCTAAAGGGATATACCAGGCCATGCTTTACAGATCCACATATAAAAAGTGACACGCACAGAGCAAATAATGTCTATTTCTCCCTCCCGCATGACAAGTCAACATTTTAAAACTGTGAGCACATAATTCATCAGAAACATTTCTTTGCATTCAAGCTCTACTTCCATCTAATTCTAAAGATAACAATTATTACAACAGTTGCAACGTGGATAGAACCAATATAAGATATAGTTGTTCCAAGGAAAGCAGACGACTCACAACTTAAAAATATATATCAGGTGGAAAATCAACTGGCATATACATTAAAGTAATACTGCTTTTCATACATGAAAAAGAATAATCTAACCTTGAAGAAAAGGTTGAGTCTTTGACACGCACTCTACTATTTCGGATTCGTCCAAGAACTGGGAAGTCTACTATGCCTAAGGCTTCAGCTCTCTGTAATCCCAAGACATATATCATATCACAGAAAGAAGTAGATCCAATAACTTAGTAAGAAGGAAATTAATAAATGAACCTGAATAAGATAAGGCAGATCAAATTTGCAAATATTGTATCCAATAATGATATCCGGATCCACTTCACGGATGAAATCCTGATTAAAAGAGAGAAGTTATTGCTGGAGTTAAAGAGAGAAAACAGTCCCTAAAAAGGGTTTCCAGGAGCGACAAAACACAAATCACTAGATACCATGCTTACTAGTTCCCCGATTTAGACAAAACAGATGGACCAACACTCTTTTTCAAGAAGTAGCAGTTTTTTAGGAAGTCCACACAAATTATACACAGAAACCAAACTGCAACACAGGGAAAAAGTAGTGCAAGTAGGCAGCAATAGGGAAGCAAAGCCATCATTCCTTAGTTGATAGAAGATAACATAGCACTTACATTCAAATAGCAAACAATAAGAAAACAATATCAAACAGTAGAGAATGGTCCTTTTTAGAAGGAGAAAACACTATGCTCAAAACCCTTACCCTCCAAGCTAGCAGGACTTCTTTCTCAGTAACAAATGACATAACATCAACACCAACTATAGGTGAACATGTATTGAGTGTCATAACATTCCGGATGAATGGTTGATCCTCTCCCTGCAAAGTTGCAAGATTGGCAATCTACATAAAGAAACAAAAATCATCAGTGGTTGTAATACTCAAAGCAGAACAAGTCTTAATTGCAGATGGTGATAGTACATCTTAACAACCTGGATGACAGGATCTTGTGAAGGCTCAGGAAAATGGCCTTTTCGACCAGCACACTCAATGTCAAAACTTAATATACGGAATGGTGCCATCTTGGAGAATTCTCCTTCGGGAGTATGACTGATCAAGTCCGAGAAGCTTTTATACAGACCATTAAGGGAAGGCCAAAATTACGGAAAAAAGAGAGTAACAAAATTAAAGAACAATAAGAAGAGAACTTAAAGATATAGGCTGTCTTGTTAAAACTGAATGCATTGATGCAAGGATACAGACAATCAAATTCCAGCTGGCAATAAGAGAGGCTTTTCACTGCCTTCTTAAACTTCCCAATCGGGATTTCAACCCAATTTCCACCAACAATATTGCAGTCAATCATGAAACGGAGTGCAAATAGAATATTACTTTCATATGTCATAAAACTCTTCGCACCAATTCCATCAATTTGTATACCTTTGTCAAGGATACCTGAGATGTAAATATAGGGCAAGAATAAACTTACAATGATGCAGAAAATGCAGAATATGGAAATCACTGGTAGGACTTGCAAGCTGTGCTATACATTTTATGGATTAATTGGAAGGCGTTAATATCTTTTCAAGAGCTATATCCAAGACTGGTTTTGGGAAATGAGACAAGTATGCCTGAAGGACTAGCATGTATAGAAGAAAATCTACTGTACAAATATGAGTGTGAAGCCACTTCATATGTTTTTCACGGACACAGATATTTGACAATGGAAAAAGTTCAAATAGTAAAATCCTTGTTCTATGTTTATGTGACAACAAAAGACCATTCATACCACGGCAGCTGGCAACCATTGTTGGTAAAGCAACAACAATTTTAAGGAAAGGCTGTAAGCTCTGTTGTTGATAGTACATTATGCTTCTTTTGTGAACCAGCTCAATCCGACGAACAAATTTAGGAACATTAGAATTCCTATTTGCCTCTCTCATCCTACCCTGTAAAGATTATAGAAAACGTTTATGAGGTAGAACAAGTGATGAATAATGGACCTCATGACCAAATGATGCAAAAGCCTACAGAGAATAGTTAAACAAATTGAAGCAAAGCACCTCAAGAGTCTGATGAAAGCGGGAAATATCATCAGGCCCCATTCCTGGAGGGCAATTTACATAAAAGTATGGCTCAAACCCATGTACCAGACAGCAAACACTGTGCCCTGATCCATAACCCAAAACCAGTAAATATTAAGAATGAGAATTCATTTATCTAAGAGACTGGAAATAAATCATGATACTGAACATATAAAAACGCTAGAATGTAATGATCAACAATATGACAAATGAACACTACTGGATGATGAAGGAGTATCAGAGCAAAGCTACAGATGAAGAACAGGGAGGGAAACAACTCTAAGAGGAAAACATGCAAAGAAGGATTAGACTAGAGAAACCATGTGTAATTAAAACATTTCATTCATACTATGAAAAGAATTTTACACCCTCTATATACAGAAACTACATTTGTACTCTAGTAAATTGAGATGTGGCACGCAAACTCAAACCTCAATCATTTACAAAAATGACTTAGAAAATTTAGTATGGGACAGAGCAAACAATATATGGAATATAGATCCACCAGAAAGGAAACACGTTATAAATTTGATATTACATGAGCTGATACAAATTCAATTTCACAGACTTCGTATCAGCAATTTGTTGGAGCATCTTCTCACAGGTGGACAAAATTGGTGCAGTAAATGATGGTCGTTGACAACCCTATTGTGCCAACATCAGTACCTTTTTCAGTCTTTACCTATATCTTTCTTAGACCATATTGAATAACAAATATGTCTAACCTTCTTTTGTGACTCCAAATATCCTTAAGATAGCAGCAGGACCAGATGAATTAGGCAACAATTCTTTATGGCTTTCTCCGATGATATAATCAATATCCAGCTGTTGAAACACTGAATGAAAATGAAAGATAAAAACAACACATTAATATCATAAATAT
This sequence comes from Echium plantagineum, assembly GCA_003412495.2. Lineage (NCBI taxonomy): Eukaryota > Viridiplantae > Streptophyta > Magnoliopsida > Boraginales > Boraginaceae > Echium > Echium plantagineum. The sequence goes on along the minus strand of CM016568.1, from coordinate 21,739,525 downwards.
TGCAATACACCCAAGTTGTAGTAACAATTCAGTTGTTCCTTTTGGCCATTGAAGAATCAAACTAGACTATATTTTGGGACATAGATAGTAGCAACTTGTAATTAATTACGTAATCTTTTTTTTTATTATTAATTACCTAATCTTTAAAGGTGACACGAGTAATTAGAATATAATTTTTATATAATATTTCGGAGTATTTCCAACATCTTAACATGATAATTTGGATCAAAATCAAATTTTGTTACGTCAAACAAGACTGCAAAATTATTAAACATCACCACTAAAAAATGAACTGGACAATCTTTTGAGACAAAGGTTGTAACAACTCCTAAATATTCACACCAATACTTTGAGAGTGAGTGAAAGAACCCAAGAAAGAAAGGACCGCTTCCATTTCAATTCATAAAAATATCATAATATACTATTTTCAACCTAATAACATGACAATTTTGATTCAAATCGAAGTGATGTACATGAAATAAGACTACAAATTGACATATTTTAATATGAGCATGCCAATTATAATTCAAATCAAAGTCACTATATAAAATAATACTGCAAAAAATTTATTAAATTTCAACATTAAAATGGAATTGGACAATCATTTTGGGATAAAACGTAGTAAAACCTCCTAAATTATTTACCAATGCTTTGGGAGTGAGACAAGTAAGATTGAGAGAGCTGAGGCCGCTTCCACTTTAGGAGTCTAGAGGCAACAGCTTCGCCTGCCTCAATATCACGGAGAATTTGAGAGTCCGCTTCAAATTGAAGAAGATTTTCTTCGAAGAAGACGTCTTCGTCCACGAAATCTTCTTCTTCCGTTATGTTTTTCTTCTGAGGTGGAAACGACGGCGACGGAGTTGATGGTGGTGGCACTGGGCGTTTGCGGCTGTTGTTGGCTTTTCCGGTCATTGTTTTGGTGGTGGGGAGGTGGCGGAGGGTTCAGGGGGTGGGGGTCTAGTGGTGGAGATTAAATGAGGTTCCCGCCAGTTTTGGAGGGTTTTATTGGGGCGGGGAGTAAAGTCCCGCCAGTTTTAGGGGTAGTTAGGGTAGAAGAATTATAGTACCCAATCGATTCGTTTCAAGAAAAATTCTATTCACAAAATTGAAAATATCAATTAAAATGATTGAAGTAAATTATTAGGTACGATTCAAGCCGTTTGAAAAGAACATTTGAATGCTAATGACAAAATATTGGGAGGCAGATTTATAAATTTATGTAGTTTGATCAAATTGAGTCTTTGGTTCTAATTCTGATGAATAAAAATTTTGAGATTTGACCTCATTTCTAACTAAAACAAGTCTGAAGTCGAGCTTTTAGACTTTTTATGGTCTATATGAACCTACCTTTATGAGGTATGGATAATCTATAAGGTTGATGGCATGGGCAGGTAACCTTTCGTTGCGTGGTGGAGAGACGTGCGCCTAAGCTTAACCCAAATGATTGAGCCTAGGTCCTAAAATATCAATTTGATGATGTAGAATTATCGTTACAATCAGTTACAAGTTTTTAATCACATTCCTATGCTTAAAAAAAGTTTCTGTTTAAGGGGCCTCGCCACATTTGTCCAAGAGGTATCCTCAAGAATTTAAGTCATGAAATGTGTATCAAAATGCAAGGGTATTGACAATACATCAAGCAATTCAATCAAGACTTACACGTGAAACATGTAATTCGTCCAAGAGTGTTGTAACCTAAATCAAATGTTACTCCCAAAATTTGAAGCCACACCGATTTTCAAGACATGTAAACTTCCATATCTTACTCGTCAGTATTTTACTACTCTCTCCATCCCTAAAAGATTAGTACATTTTGACTTTTCATGGTCAAACCTTAAAAATTTTGATCAAGAATTTCCATTAAACGATAAGAAATAATATAGTCATGTGGGATCTTGTTAGATTCGTCTTAATATATATTTTTGAAATATCAACTTTTTATAATTTGTTCGCATGTTGAATAAGAGAAATTTACGTTTTAAATCATGTTTTTTTGAGCATGAAAAGTCAAAATATATCAATCTTTTAGGGACGGAGGGAGTATTTACCAACCCAGGGTCATTCCTATGCTTCTACTCTGGTGAAGACATTAGAAGGGTCACCAATCCTATAAGTTCACACTAACTATGAATTGCAGACTATTTGATAAGTTTCTTAATGGACTCATCATTTTTTAATGCATATTCAATACTTACATTTTCAGCTAACCACTTTTGACATTCTGACTCTGTCCCCATCAAGTGAATTCTCACTGCAATCATCAACCTTCAAGATGCTGCATTTTAGTTGCTCAGTTGCAAAAACTGAGATATACTCGAGAATTGGACAAGACGAGGCATTATATCGAATCAGAGGCAGAACCGCAGAAGGTAAATGATATAAGTGGTTAGCTTCATGAGTCATGTCACACCACTATGGTATACAACACAGTCTTCTCCTTATGCTAATTCTCAATAAGACCAGCAATTGCATTACAAACATTGTTTCGATGCAACATTTCACCCTACACGCATCCAAACCCGTCCCAATTAATACGATATAGCTTTGCTCAATATAAACATATATCACTATACTACTATGCACAATCTAGTATTAGGTATATTTCAACAACATACATCACCACTACCAAGTATGCCATCATTGGCGAGTTGCCAGAGTGCCTCTTCTTGGAAACATCAGTAAACATGGTTTTGTTCTTCAAAATGTTCTACCGTGCTTGTGATAATTGTATAGCTTCCTGGTCAATTGAAGCCTCGTCTGCCCAAAGAAACTTATGGGACATTAGGGAGACTTCTTGACTTCTAACTTCCTCTAGCTGTTCCCACTCTGCCCACTTCTCGGCTAAACCCACTCCTTGCAGCATGATTACAACTTTTGACATCTTTGGACGATCTTCGGGCAAGCTCTGCGTGCAGAGTAACGCGACTTGCAATATTGTTTCCACTTCTTTAGGATCATAGCTTTTCAAATTTCTATCAACAATGTCTCCTATCCTCTTTTCTCTCTGGAGTTTCTTAATCTGGAAATAAATAACGTTTTGTTAATGTAATTGAAATGAGTTGCATCAGAAGGAATTGATAAGTAAAGTAACTGAACATAATCAGCTGTTATATTGGTATGAGACAACAATAGGCAAAAATACTTGCATGATCCAGCAGTAGAACATCTTCTTCTTCTTCAAGCCGAGCGAAATCTATAGCACGTTGACATGTGACAAGTTCTAGAAGGGTTATACCAAATCCAAAGACATCTGTCTTTTCTGATGATTTTCCTGTAGACAAGTATTCTGGAGCTATGTGTCCCATTGTTCCTCGAATTTGAGTAGTAATGTGAGTTAATTTTGTATCGATTAACTTTGCCAACCCGAAGTCTCCAAGAACTGGCTCAAAGCCATCATCAAGAAGGATATTAGCAGCCTTTAAATCTCTATGTATAATCTTTGGATTGCAATGCTCATGAAGGTACTCCAGGCCATGAGCAGCACCAAACGCTATGCGTTTCCTTGTCGGCCAGTCCAGTCCCTTCTGCCCAGGTTTCAAATCTGACAAACATATATAAAATCATTTAGTTGTTCCCTACATTCAACCAAGATACAAAATTATGTACAGTACCTCTTAACCGATATGCAACACTTAGGTTTTGCATGAAAGGGTAGACAAGTATTCTCTCAGATGTTGTCGTACAGTATCCTATTAATCGCAGCAGGTTCCGGTGAACAGCAACACTAATCAGATGTACCTCTCGTAAGAAGGCAGCCTCTCCACCAGGACTATGATAATCGGAAAGGCGCTTAACAGCGACCTTTGTGTTGTCACTAAGAACACCTTTGTATACTCTTCCAAAGCCTCCTTGTCCAATAACATTCTCCTCACCAAAATTGTCTGTTGCATGCTGAATTTCTCGCAGAGAAAACCTTCTCACTTGTCCATAAGGTATTTTTGATTCCAGTTCACCTGAAACCACCCAAGGGCCATAGAGAGATAATTTAGATTTGTAAAATTTATATTTGTAGCTTTCATACAAACAGGAGCATAATGTAGGGAGAGCTACACGTACCCTCCACATCCACAAATATATCTTTTTCGTACTTCCTTGCTCGACGAAATCGGCAAACAAGGAAAGCTCCAAAAATCAGGAATATAAATGCACCACAGACAGCACCAGTAACGCTAATCCAACCCTTGGAGCTGCTTCGGGAGGCTGCTGCACCACGTTGATATTAGTTACCTAGATAGACTAGATTTAAACTCAGGTAAACTGAACTAAACAAGAATTTCAATTGCAAAATGTTTAAATACCTGCATTAGGGGAGCTAGAAGCACAAGGTTGCTGGAAACCGTTCCCACAAGTCAGATGAGTTCCTGAGAAACTGTTGCACGCGTTGCAACAAAGACGAATAAGTTATAAAATTAAAGCATTGAAAATAGAAGTATTAGGCATCTAGAAAGAGAAAAGGATGGTCCTGACACTTAAGGTTGACACGAGAAGATGAAGAGTATCAATTGTGAATGTCGAAATAATTAGCTTACTTGAATGTTGGCACTGAAAATAGTTGGACAGGAACTTTTCCGGACAAGTCAGTGGACGAAAGATCCCTATAAATCAGAAAGTAATTCATGGTAGAACAAACAGACCAGTAATTCGAAAAACAACAGATGCAGTAAAAGACATCTACAAAAATACTTACAGATGCACTAAGCCAGGTATATTTGTAAGTGAATCTGGAATACTTCCAGTCAGATGGTTTTCTCTTAACAACCTACACGAAAGTCGATTCTGAGTACTTGGTACAGTGAAATAGATAATAGGGAAATTGGAAGTGTAGAAGAAGTATCACATTCCTACATATAAGATACTAATTACAGAAATTTCAAACATTTCTAGCTACTACAATAACGCAAATTGATCTTACATATGCTTGAGGCTCGAAAGCTGCCCCCAACTAGCTGGTATTGATCCATTAAAATTGTTATCTGCAAGATTTAGAATTTGAAGTTTCTGCATGCTTCCAAGATCATCAGGCAAAGGGCCAGATAATGTATTTCCCTGAAGGTCTCTGCAGTAGAATGAAGGTTTCTTATCAACTTTTACTAATTATCATGGTGGGATCACTTAAGCATAAAACCAGAAATCGCCACCCGAAGGCTAGAAACCTTAGAAATCAACGTTAGAACCAATACAGCCTGCTGCCCGACAGGAAGGTCTGCTCTTTTCTAAAAATTCTGGAGATCTCTTCATAGAGTTCATCATTTCATTACTTGTACGATGATAAGACAAATAATTCATTGAAATTCAAGCCTCTAACAATTTAAACAACTTAGCACGAGAGAAGAGTTCTCCAAAATTTCTGATGCCAAAGCAGAAGGGTACAGAATTGCATACGAACGTTATAATAAAGTATGCAGATATTTTGTTGTGACATAAAGAAGTATAAAAAGTGACAAATTCATACTCACTAGTTAACCAGATATTTTAGTTTGAGAACTATAAACTGGAAAACAAATGTCAGTAGAATTTTCTTCTAGAATTAGCACTCACAAGTTAACCAAAAATTTTAGTTTGGCTATTGACGTTGACAATGTTCCCGCAAATCCCTTGAAACCCAGACTCCTGCAAAGTAACGTGCAACGAAATTTAACGAAGGAGAGTACACATGTACTGTGAATCCAATAAATCACTTACACTCAAATTTTAGCTTTTGTGCCTCGTGGATACTAAAAATAAGAAATGTAAGATTATAAACTAAACATGCGTTAGAGGATACTAAAAATAAGAAATGTAAGATTATAAACTAAACATGCGTTAGATAGAACTTACAAGGAGACAACCTTTCCTTCTGAACATGTTACGTGGGACCAACTTTGACAAGGGCTGACATAGTAATAGTTCCAATCTGCGAGGCTATGACTGGAATCATTCAGTGTCTCTAGAAGTTGAATTAGAGCTTCGCCTGCACAATTAAAATAATGACAATTATAATGTTTGTAACACCTGAAGTATTCACAATGCAGTTAAGCATACGCCTTATAGCATCAAGTTCAGTTTTGTTGAAACATAACATAGTTCAATCCCAGATATCCCGGAGAGCATATTTGGCGTGCAATGAAATCACTAAATGTATGATCCTATATTGGCAAGGTGAGATAATTAAAATAGTGCCATAAACCAGAGGTACCTTCAACGTCTGGCTCTTTGGAGGCGTAAACTCTGCTCATCAGTACTAGAAACATAAGCAGATTAATTAATAACTTTAGATACATGTTCCACACTCCCATGGCACCAAGCCTTAACTTCGTTATATCTCCTTTGATAAAAGGGGGTCACCTTTCCTCTTTCTTGCAATTCTGCAAAGAATCAAAGGCAAATTATAACACGTATATACATATACCAAAGCATATCAAAACAGATAGACTCGAATCTGTTGAGTACAAAAAATCATGCAGGCCCAAATATGGATCCAAATAATTGCAAAAATGAAATTCCCTAAGATGCCTGCAGTTTAACCTATGCAATAAATTTTTGACCATTCTTCATTTTTCAGTTCTATAATCTGCCTGCAGAACCATATTTGAGTGGTTGCTATCCCAGCCAGTCATTTATCACAAAATGGTAACTTTTTGTTTGGTAACGAAGAAACCATACTCAAATGATTTCCATGTTTTTACTTTGCTATGCTCCAGTTGGAACCATACATCAACACGCCCCATGCCTCGAAAGACTCCTCCAAAGGGGGTAAGGGGGTCGGAATGTCGGATACTACTCTCCTGTTTCTGCCTTCAACTCGATATATAACTAACAACATATTACTAATCCAATCCCCCTTATCAAGAATGTGTATCGACATATAATATGATTATCTAAATTCGAATCTTCTAGTTCTACATAATCCTGCATATTAACTTCCTAACCAAATCATTACTGCATACTTCGGTATAATTTATCAAACTTAATTGACATGAGAATTGATATATCCTTCACTGAATACAATCATCACTTGGCAGGGGAACACCACACATGAACATAGACAGTGTAACAAACTACCTTCTTATATTCATAAAACTAAATAAACAAATGGACATCAGACAGGAGACGTCTTGAATCAACATCAACGCCAACGTGCCTCAGACGCCTTTGAAGAGGCTCCCGTCTGAGCGGGTAAGAGGTCGAATATAAAGCCAAATAGAATAGGAGTCATGGCAATACTTAGAAATTCTTGCATGGATATGGAAGAAAGAAACAATAATATACAAAACAATGTAAGGGAATAAAAAAACTCACCTAGTAACCAATCAAGGCTGCTGAAGTACAGAAATAATCTCAGGAAATTATACAAGAATTAAAGAGAGTTGATCATTGACATCATAAAACATTATTCAATCTTATGTTGCTGATCAATGATGAATATGAGATGGATTTTTGGGCCCACTGAGCATTCATAAAAGTGAAAGTATTATATACAATCTATGTAGAAATACTCTGTACTAATATATTAAAGAACTTACATTTCTTTTCAAGAAAAAGATGAGAACTTTATACACCGCATATTTACAATTTGATACCATTTTCCTAAATACTGATATTGTTCCATTGCAATAAAACAGAAAGTGAAATGACAGTAAGGGCCAATAGGCCAAATGGAAGCTGAGAGAGGATTATTTCGAGTCGAAAAGGGCATTCCCTTAGGCGCGAGGGGTTAAATCACGATACATAGAGTTCAGGCATTAGGAGGTCAACATCGGTGTGCACAACGAGTTTGTTTAAAATGAAACTCGCATACTAAAACTGTCATAACTTGAATTACCTTTATCACCAGACTATGTTCATGCGGACCAGGGTGACTTGGAGATGAATAAGAATCCCACCACTAATACATCCAACTTTAAAGAGACTTATTTCTAATTGATGGATGCTTAGAAACGAGCATGAGTATGCCAAGAAGCATATGTACCCATGATTATATTCTTTCAACAATGAATAAAATTATGCTTTTATCAGATAATGATTCATGTCATCATATGCTTGAAGAATTCTTTAGGAAGCAATTGTTCACAATAAATATCTTTGTTTTCTCTAGTTGCATGCATAAAATCAAGTGTTATTGGGTTTTGATTGGACTGATAACAAACACTCAACAAATCAGATCATGCAAAAATCTGCAATCCACTCACCCCCCCCCCCCACCCCACCCCACCCCACCCACATGATCAACATATTCCCCCTTTCCCAATTAATATAAATGTTCCTTGTGGATACACACAGTTGACTTGATTGTTCCTTCATTTGGAAAGTCAACATAAATATCATGTCCAAGTACTTTTTAAGAGACTATTATCTAAACGGGATATAAGAATCGGAAAATAGTAAATATGAACCTGTTTTTTGAATTGATACAGTTTAGTGCAAACAACTATCTATTACGTTATAAAAGATAACAAGCATAGATAATTTCATGAGGCGTAGATGATATTCATCTTCACCGGTTTTTATTAAATCCATATCAAAATATAATTGAGTAAGCGATATATTATAATAAACGACAAGCAAAATTCAAGACCATTAATTTTTTGGTGTGCAATGAAACTTTTTACCAACATTCACTTGTTTGGTAGTAGCCAGTAGGTAATCTCATATTTGAAACCAAGGAATATCCCCTACTCCTCATATTTGAGCACCTACCAAACACCACCTAAAGTCGAGAAACAACATGAAACACGAATTTCGTCATATAGGAATATCAAATTATTTTACCACTATATGAAAAGCAAGTACCCAAGTGGCGGGTCGACAAACCCCTTGATCAATACAGACAAAATAAAAAATTAAAAAAACAGATATTCTATTGTAGTTGGTTGGCCCTAGGATATCAACCACTGTTGGGTTTCCTGGCTATTGGAAGAGTCCTAATATATATATGAGACTCTCGGTTATTATGGTTAGAATAATCAGGCTATATATAGAGATAGAATAGTTGATGATTATTAATCAGACACTTATTTATGATTAGATAATCGTTGTAACAATTAGATAACTATGAGTTTGAATTTGAATTTGTATTTACATAAGTATGTAACTCTCAGTTATAAATATATAATTGACCTCACCTTTGAGATCACTTCTCTCGAAGCATTGATCCAAACTATATTCGATAACTATTTGAATCCTCGACATGTTGAAAATGAGCTCCAAAATAATCCTGATATATTGCATTGTTTCGGTCTACTTGAGGTCCTCAAACGCAGACTTGAGCTCTGAAAAGGAAGCTCTGTGGAACCTCCGCACACACCTAGAAGGAGGTCTATGGAACATCTCATACTCAGACCCTACTCCATGCAATTGGGTCGGTGTTGTTTGTTCGAAAAACGCTTCTTTTATTACAGAGCTTCATCTTCCTCGGATGGGACTTTCGGGAATAATTCCAGAAAATTCAATCTCGATTTTGACCCGTTTGACCACTCTTAGTCTCCATCACAATGCCCTCCTTTCCCCCCTCCCCGACGACTTCTCCCAACTCACAGAGCTTCGCGAGTTGTACCTCCAATATAATTTGTTTACTGGGGATGTACCACTTTGGTTAATTTCTTTGCCTAATTTGGTTCGTGTTGATTTGACTCATAATAACTTCTCTGGACAAATTCAAGGATGGAACTCATCATGGGGCTCATTTGAGGTTGTTTTCATATCGATCATATTGATTCTTATTATTGGCTCGTTTATTATTATTGTAACTTTTTACTTAGGTAGGAGTTTATTGGCTTTTGTATTTTATTTGTGGCATTGTATAACCTCTCGTACCTGCATGGGTTTTGATGACTTTAACAAAATGAGGGAAGACAGAAGGATCGAAGGAAGGGAATGAACAAATGATTTTTATTATTTTGTTTACTATTATCGTAGTAATGTAATTCAATTATCATGAATAAATGATTTTTATTGTTTTGTTTGATATTGATGTAGTAATGTAATTCAATTATACTTTGATTACATTCTTTAATTTGATATGATGTAATACTAATCATAATATAACTAAATTACTAATATATCACTAAAATAAATTCAAGTACGTATTACATAATTTTGAACACATAGTTTATCTTCCAAAAAAGAACTATTTAATAATAAAATTAGTTTTCAATAACATTTTAACAGTTAGGTTTTACTAATCTATGGATAATTACTACAATAACCACCAATATCTAATCCCTATAATCACTCAATAAAATCACTATAATAATTACCAATATCTAATGGTCCAGATTTAAAGTTAGGTTTTCCTAATCCTATTAAATTATGTTGTAAGAAAAAACTCATAACAAATTACAAAAATATATATTGGAAATAGATATATGGTAGAAGGTAAAAATATTTTTCTCATACACTTTAACTTGGTTAATTAGTTAAATATGAAATTTCTATAATAATAATAATAGTGTCAAATTTTTTATTGTAATAAAAAACGCTTGTGTAATGATAAATTAGAAGAACGTTACACTACATATTAGCAAATAAAAATTACTTATCAACACATTATAGCGTGGCAAATTGCAAAGAAGGTTATATATATTTATTGAAAAATCATTAAAAAAATAAACATGTGGCACTAATACCAAAAAACTTCGTACTCTAAGTCCAAACTTATATATATATATATAGGCCTATTCACATTTTGCCCCCTATATTATCGTTTTCGTTTCAGATTGTCCCTTGTACTATTAATCGTTTCAGATTGCCCCTGAACCCATTTTTTCCAGTTTTAAAAGATAAAATGACTATGGTACCCCTATCAATATTACAAAATATAGAGGGTAATATTAACATATTTTAAATAATTAAAATTAAACATCAACTCCTTATTCTTCAACACACCCCACCCCCACCCGTACTCCTCCTTCCCATTCTTCACCATTTCTGCCAAATTCCTAATCTTTGTTGCAATTCCCCCAAATTCAAGAACTTAAATCTTGATAATTATAATAATAATAATAATAAACCAAACATTCAATATAACAAACTAAATTTATGAATAAAATAAAATAAATAGGAATGGAATATGTAGAATATACTGTCTCTTCTCACCTCTCTTATTTTCCCTCTTCTCTGGCTCTTCCAATTCAATTCTTCTAGCCTGAATCTTCTATTTTCTTTCTTTTCGTATCCCCTTTCTCATTTTTTCTAAATATTGTAAATTATACCAAACATCATGTTAATGTTTGAGCTTGAAAGATAGCTGGAATTTTCACCACTTTCTGTTTTCCATTTATTATTTGTTTTATTCAAAGTCTTCTTTTTTTGCAATACGTTTTATACATGTTCTTTCAGATTGTTGTTTGTTTGATTCATTTCTGTATGCTAGTTTCTTGTTTTGGGATCCATGGTATTTATCAAGATTGGATCTTTATTGATATGTGATTGTTTTTCCATAAGTGGATGATCTTGATTCTTGATTGTTGATCTTATAATTATTATTGATTTGATTTCTACATTAGCGGGCTAATTCTAGTAATCTGAAACTCAAAGTAGGAGCTCGATGAGATACTTGTAAGTTGAGGGTGGTCGTGTATGCGTTATTGGTGTTGAGATTAGGTGAGAAAATAACTATATATGGTTCAAAAATATCAGGCATCTGTTCGGATTAAATCTCGAAGAGAAAGAATTGGGGTTTAGACTATATTTATTTAAAATATGTTAATATTCCCCTTTATATTTTGTAACAGTGACAGGGATATTATAGTCATTTTATCTTTTAAAATTGGAAAAAAGGGATTAAGGGGTAATCTGAAACGATTAATAACACAGGGGCAATCTGAAACAAAAATGATAGTATAGGGGGCAAAATGTGAATAAGCCATATATATATATGTGTGTTAATGTATGTATGTTCTTGCATGTGCACTTTAGCACACACTTTCTTTTTATTTTTTTTAAGTGATAATCATAGATCATAGTACCATTCAACATAATAATTGATAGTGTGTATATATATCAATTTACAAAAGCAAAACACTTAAATAAAATCCAGTTACATCCAATTTGAATTACCTTTAAGAACAAAAAAAAAAATCATATTTAGAAGAATAGATGGAATACTAATAAAGATATTTGTATAATATTTATCATTTTTATTGTCTTTTACTAGTTCATTATTTACACATTATATTCAATACCAAATAGTGATGTCACTAAAAATTTATTTTTAGCTAATTTCGAACATTCACTTTGAACCACCAATACAATAAAAATTAAAATAATAATTCTTCCATCCATGCATGAAGATATTCACTCTCGACGCACGTCTTTACAAAATTTAATTGGTAAGTACAGATTAATGTTAGTTATAATTGAGATGTTTCTAAAATCAGTCATAAAAATTTGATCAAATAATATCCCATATGAAAAACAAAAAAAAGATAGAATCGAAGAGAGTTCGAACTTAGGCTTATTCATGGAGCTCAACATAAAACCAAATGTAGCTAAATAGTTATTTTATGCTTAGAATATAAAATTCAAAATCATAGATTTTTTCCATTATTCGAGAAGTAGCGCATCTATGATTTACCTATTAGGTTCCAATTCTGAGTATACCGAAACCTATCCGATTAAATATTTGATAAAGTTTTATCGAGTCCGACGCGGACCTCGCTGGGGACTGTTTGAAACTATACCTTCACTATGTCGATTTAATTTCGGTGACTACTTGAGACTTGAGACACAAGAGGCCAAATTCTCCCATTTGTTACCCTTCTAATTCATTTCTCGAGAGGGTAAACTAGTAAATTCACCTGGACAATGGGCAGGAGTATATCCCGGTCGCCGTCGTATTCGCGGCGGCGCCACCACTCACGGTCGCGGTCGCCCCTCAGCTACCGTTACGGCAGCCGCCGTAGCAGAAGGGAACGTACTCGTTCACCTGTCAGCAGGTGCTCTTTTCATCTCAATCAATTGACTATATTTATACTTGTAATTAATCATGTAAATATTGTCTAGTTTGTTTCTGTATAATCAAAATTAACTAAATTTGCAGCCTTAATTGATATACAAAACTTATTTATATCAAAATTATGAAGTTAGTAGTGGTATTAGTTTAAATTTTTTTACCTCCATATAATATAGTTTAGTTTGTTTTTCAATGTTCAAACCTAATAAACTTTGCGGTATTAATCATATATGAATTTGGCCATTTTCGTTGTTGTAAGTACTCGAACTGGACCTCCCCGGTGCGAATAATATCACATGAGCATTATGCTAATCATAGTGGTTAATTTACGGGCGTTGATAGACACATAACTTTAATTTTCAATCAAAATTATTATTCTAATAATAGTTTATGATGTTAAAAATACTACCATCATTTGTAAAAGATAGTTCATTTTGTCTTTCAATTGTTAACATTAGCCAAGTGTGTAGTAGTAGTTGGCAGACCTAATCTCGATTCGAATTAACGTATAACGTTGATAGTAAATTATGTTGTTAAAACTATATTTCGATATATATATTTTTATCAAATAGTCGATGCAAATGCATTGAGGCATGTTATTGTTATTGTAGTCTGTTTCCATTTATTGAGACTTCTCATATTGTTATTGTTGATGAAAAGTAAAACACTCTCTTCATTTTATCTGTAATATGCACACTAAAGTAGTTTAACTTATGAAGGAGTTGTACCAAATATAGACTATTAGAAGTGCACAAAGAACTAAATCTAAGAGAGCGTTGAACCAAGAAAACGAGCTTCAACTTGAAGTTCATTTTTGCAGAGACGACAATGTTAATGTAAGCTGTGAAGAGTGGATATTCTGTGTATTGAAGGAACATTTGGTACAATGTCCACGTTAACTTACATTTTGAAGTGAACAATTTTTACCCTCATTGCAGTAAAGATAATACGCAAGTTGGACTCCTGGGAATGTAATACGTGTATCTCACTTGAGAAGTTATTGTCTTGTGAAGTTGCTGATACATTTACTAATAGGGTATGATATATAATACATAATTTTACCTTTAACCTTACTTTTATGCTTTGTTGTACAGGCGAAGAAGTCGTTCTAGTTCCCCTCGTCGCCGTAAAAGTCGTTCACCAACAGTAAGACGCCGGAGAAGCCGCTCTCCAAGTCCTAGGCGCCACAGAAGGCGTAGAAGTAAGAGCTATTCATCATCTCCTTCACCCAAGTCTCGAAGCCCAAGTGTTGGGGCGTCTGAGCTAAAGAATGCCGCTGAAAAGTTGAAAAAGGAAGAAGAAGAAAAGAAGAGGTGGAACTTACTTATTCTCATATATATTTAATGCTTTTGTTCAGAGATTTAAAGTCCAAGTTGAGGTACCACCCGTCCACGCACATTAGGAATATAGTTTATGACGACTTAATACAACTAAATATTTAAGTTCCTCTCCATGTGATCTATTTTTCACTTTCTGCAAGAAAGACAAGCTGATATGTGTTCACGACCTTACGAATAACGAAGACATATTGCGGCGATCACCCTATCTTTCAACGAAGCGAACTTCTGATGGGAGCATCTTGTGCCCCACCAGTCGTTCATATTGCTAATGGCTAATTGAACCCCACCTTCTGTTTCCTAAAAGAAAATTTGTTCCTGTCAGGCTTCAGCTTGAAGCAGAACTTAAACAACTGGAAGAGGAGACTGCACGAAGACTGGAGGAAGAAATTCGGAAAAGGGTCGAGGAGAAGTTGGCATCTGAAGAGACTAAGCTTGAAATTGAGAGACGTATAGAAGAAGGCCAGAAGAAGTTATTTGAAGATGTTGAAGCTCAACTTGTAAAGGAAAAGGAAGCTGCCTTGTCTGAAGCCAGGAAGAAAGAAGTAAGCATCTTTGAGATTCCCTGTTATTGTATCTGTTCTATACTACTATATAGAAATTTCGCTTTTTAACTCCTTGTGACATTCTAATCTTGAGAAATTCGTTCTGTAATTAGCGTAACATCTTACTTGAGATTACTAATTGCTACGGCAACATGTTTCTCAGAATCAGCTGAAAATAAGGTGATTATTTCTTCCACTACACTATATAAAGCAAATACGTCAACAAAAATATAATCCTTATTGTTAACATAAGTGATAATCATTTATTCTTTTATGGTCCTTAAGATAATATAGTTTGTTACTGTTGGCTGCATTTTTTCCTCTTTTGTGCCTGGTTTTGTGACACCTTACCCTCCGGGGTTCTTCGCACCTGGATAGTACCAGGCTTCACATGCTACAAGCTAGTCTCATATCTCTATTTTTTTGTTTATTTACCAGAATGCTAAGATGTTCTTTGACACGTGCAGGAACAAGCTCGTAGGGAGAGAGAAGAGTTGGAAAAGATGCTAGAGGAGAACCAAAGACGGGTAGAAGAAGCTCAGAAGATGTTAGCATTGGAGCTGCAGCGCAAGGAGGAAGAACGACATCGAGAATTAGAGTTAATACAAAGGCAAAAGGAAGAGGCTGCTCGGAGAAAGATGCTTGAAGACGGTGAGGAGCGTGCCAACCAGAGGGCATCAATGGATAGACATAGATCACGATCTACATCAATTGGTCTATGACAAGAGAATCTGGTGACAGCTTCCCCTTCAATTCTATTTTCTTCCGAGCTTGTTATAGTTTGTGTCTAATTTATAGTTCTCTTTCTGCTTCTGAGTTCTGATAATGATCTTGTCCCAAAAATCTTGATTCTTTTCTTGCTAGCGTACTGGTTGATGGTTTCGTCATTGTCCGAGTATTTGCCATAGATCCGAGTCACTGTCTTTAAGTTTTCTTGAGTTTAGGTTTATGATTTTTGAAGTCGATAGTGGGAGCTATTCCCCTCACACAATTCGGCGTGTGAACTGACCGCCAATAATTATATTCTGATAATGGACATCGAGGTGACTTTCGAACCCATTACGACTTTTAGTCACAGTCAAAGAGCCTTGACGAAAGTGAAAAACAAAAATAGTTGCCCGCCTAGTTGACACGCCTGTTTCAACTTGGGGCTTAGGATGTGACCGCTACTCTATTTTTGTTATAATATTCGTTATTAAATTTTACTCATTTGGGCGTGTAGTAAGTTAGATGTTTGATTTATTATTGATCGACGTCAACTTTGGCTGATCAAATAGGGCATCAAATCTATTTATTTAATCGCAAAATGTATACTCCTTTGGTTCCTTAATGATTGGTACATTTTGACTTTTCATGGTCAACAAAACATGACTTTAAACATAAATATCTCCTATTCTATATATGAAAAAATTTATAAAATGGTGATATTTCAAAAATATATATTGAGATGCATCTAACAAGATCCTATATGACTATATTATTTCCTATTGTTTAATGAGAATTGTTGATTAATTTTTTTAAAGTTTGACCATATAAAGTCAAAATGTACCAATCATTTAGGTACGGAAAAAATATTATTTTCTCAATAATTGAGCTTAGTTATATTATAGCTTATTTATGTCCTTTCTTATGATCGTATTGTACATGAGTGTTTGTTTTTTATGCTCGCATGGTTCATGGTATTTAATTTCTATAATTTGTCTTAAAGAATGAGGTTGAAGTTTTGGACCACAATTATCAATTTTGTTTGTCTTAAAAAAATTGGCGAACATTTGAAGACTTTTAATAAAAATTTTATTTTTCCGATATTAATTAAATGGTCTCTATAAATGATGACATGTCACATATCCCATATTTTTTTAAAATTTTAACGATAATTTTTCATATTTACCTCTTACTATTGCAATATTATATATTTCTGCCTTCTATATATTTTATGTATTCATGTGTTTTTTCTCTTTTTAGTTCTTTTATTTAATTAAAACTAATGCGTAGTAAGTCTTTCAAGCTCCGTTTTTATCTTAATGTTGTGTAGAGTAAAAGAATAGTTATGCAAATTATAACTCAAAGTAAGTCTTTGAAGTTCAAATAAGGAAGTAGCAAACAAGCTTGTATAAATTGTAACGTGCAACTATTATAAAATAAAACATTTAGAAGGGGAAAAGTCGAAAAATCGAAATATATACGATAAGTCGATAACTCTACCCTTGGGAGAGTGATAAAAATTTGGTGGTGTATTAGCCCAAGTTAATAGGGAAAATGTTGAAGCATGCTAGTGGTCAATATCATAGGATTCATAGCAAAGTACGAGTCGCTACAATGTGATCGTGATCGCGGTGTAGATATGTTGATATTATGAATTTAAATTTTTGAATAGACAAAATCCTTTTGAACTTTTACAAGAGTTCTTTTTTATGTAGTGTTCGATTAATTTTCTTCCTTAAAATATTGTTATTAGGATACATCTTCGGAGAAGAAGCCATACAAATGCAAAGAAAATTAACTTTGTATGCTTATAAAAATATTCTCTTTATGGCATATATATAAGGTTTGGTGGGAAGTGAATCCATGAGAATCGATCAATTTTTTCCAAACATTTACCAAGTAAAAAGAACATTTTGAGGAATAAAAGTATATTTTATATTTCATTTTAAAATAAGGAACGATTAAATAAAAAATTATTTTATATAATTACTCCAAAATTAGTTTCTACAAAAATTAAGCCATAGCATATTAAGCATCAAGAGAAAAGGTCAAATTATAGTTTAGACTAATCCCTTTTATATTGACTCGTTTATTACATTATTTCTCAATAATTAGCTTTTCTTAAGACATGTCTATATATAGGCTATATATATGTTCAAGTTCTATTAATAACCTTATCTTACTATTCTTCATTATATTGCAATACAACTCTTTAGCTTTGCTTATAAAATTATACTTCTATACCAATGGCTTCCTCATCTCATTATTCTTCAACTCATTTCACATTCTTCATATTTTTAATATCTATA
This sequence comes from Echium plantagineum, assembly GCA_003412495.2. Lineage (NCBI taxonomy): Eukaryota > Viridiplantae > Streptophyta > Magnoliopsida > Boraginales > Boraginaceae > Echium > Echium plantagineum. The sequence continues at coordinate 21,721,698 of CM016568.1, read as the reverse complement.
TTTCAACTAATCCCACAAAATTTGTCCACGTCTAGACATGTTCTTGATCACCATAAATCTCAAACAGGTTTTCGAGTCACTTTAAAACATGTTGATTCTGCCTATAACTTCACCAAATTCGAGTGCTTGCAACGTGCAATGGCGAGGGGGAGGAACAGGTTGCAGAAACTTGGTCTAATGCATTTGGAAGCATCATTGGACGTCGAGGATTCAATGCAGATTGAATCCCCGGTGCAAGCCGGTCAAGGTGAGTTTCTCATGCAGTTAGCTATTGGAACTCCACCTGAATCATTTTCAGCTATAATGGACACAGGCAGTGATCTAATATGGACTCAATGTCAACCTTGCATGAATTGCTTTCTTCAATCTACCCCTGTTTTCGACCCTGTAAAATCGAAATCTTTTGCACGATTGCCCTGTAACAACAACTTCTGCCAAGCCATCCCATCAACTTCTTGTTGCAACAATGAATGCCAATATGCCTATTTTTATGGCGATTCTTCATCAACAAAAGGCCTATTGGGAACCGAGACCCTCACATTCGAGGAGACATCCGTTAACAACGTAGCCTTTGGTTGCGGCTTAGACAACGAAGGAAGTGGATTCAGCCAGGGAGCCGGCCTGGTGGGACTAGGGAGAGGTCCATTATCACTTGTTTCACAGCTTGATCAACCAAGATTCTCATATTGCTTGACATCAGTAGGTGATAACACACCAAGTACTCTTACCATGGGCTCTTTAGCAACCATCAATAAGAGTACCAACCCCATCATCACAACCCCTTTGATCAAGAATCCGAAACGACCAACATTCTATTACCTTTCCCTGGAAGGAATAACCGTTGGAGCTACTCGAATACCAATTACAACGTCGTCATTTGGAATCAAGAACGATGGAACTGGTGGGCTGATCATTGATTCCGGAACTACAATAACATACTTGGAAACAAGTGTGTTTGATATAATCAAGAAAGAGTTCATCTCTCATGTAAAACTTCCAGTAGATGATTCAGGTTCAGTAGGCCTTGAACTTTGCTTCAAAGTACCACAAGATGTTGATACAATACAAATTCCCAAGATAACATTCAACTTTGAAGGGGGTGATTTGCTTCTTCCTGCACAAAATTATATGATTAGAGATGCAAACATGGGGATAGCTTGCTTGGTTATGGGAAGTTCTAATCAACTATCCATTTTTGGCAATTACCAACAACAAAATTTTTTAGTGCTTCATGATCTTGAGAAGGAGGTCATATCTTTTGCATCTCAAGAATGTAATAAATTGTGAAAAAAGTCCTTGTATAAGGATGAAAAGTAATAATATACTTTTAGATTGTTTGTTTAAGTTTGTATAATTCTAGTAATATATGGTTGTTGCCCGCTGGTTCAATAGTTTAGTGACATCTAATCCAAGCTTTAAATTGGGAAATCTGGAGATTCTGGCAGGGGATAATTTATCTAGTAATATGATAATATTGGTTGTAGTCAACTTATTCAATGATAATGCAGAATCAAGTAGGAGAATATAAACATGCTACCATTAGCTTGGGGTTTTGTAGGTACACCTACTGGTGTTAACAAGTCAAATTCGAACATGGAACGAATTACTCCCTCCGTTTCTAAATGATTGTCACATTTTGACTTTTCATGGTCAATAAACTAAGAACTAAAATATAAATATCTCTTATTCTACATGCGAAAAAATTATAAAAATTTGATATTTCAAAAATGTATATTGAGACGAATCTAACAAGATCCCACAAGACTATATTATTTCTTATCGTTTGATGAGAATTTGTGATCAAATTTTGTAATGTTTGACCATCAAAAATCAAAATGTGACAGTTTTTTAGGGACGAACGGAGTATTGGATTAGGTAGACACTTTACTGAATTAGTTAATCGACTTATTGTTTCGAGTATGAAACAAGACGATGTGGTATATACTATAATGCCAAAAGATATACTCCGTAATACAACTTGTGAATGTAAAATCGAGTATATACTAGTTTGGTATCAATTAAATATTGTAATTCATCAAGTTAGTGAATGATCTTTTTAGGTATCGTTCGATATTTAAACTGGAATAACACTTTTCACAGATAGACGAGTTGGGTTTGTATTCCTTCATATTAAACTCGAATTTGACTTGAGCAACACTTCATCAAATAGACAAGTAAATGTATAACGATATATGAGTGACGCAATTTCGATTTATGCAGGTATCATAAATCCATAATTTGAAATTGGCCAAGAAGATCATAATTAGAGATTTATAGAAAAGCAATGATGTGGGTCAATTTTGAGGTTATTAATGGCTGACCTTGGCCCTCGTCATTTTGAGGTCATATCTAGTATTTAACCGTTGGTCAATACATTGGTCATAGTTTTATAATTACCTTGTCCTAAGTAGGGCCGTTATTGGACTGGAGAATCAAGATCCACCGGGTATCCGGTTCGAAATTCTCTGTCTGCTTATCCACCAGGTTAAATAATGGTCTGGGAACGGGTAAAAAAAATTAACCGATATCCTATAAGTTACCCTATAGAGTATTCGATAACAAATCATATGTTAATTTTAAATATTATTAATTTTTTCTAAAGGTTTTCTCTATTAATTTTTTTTCCTAATCAAATATACCACAAATTGTCCCATATCATATCGGTATACACCTGATAAGTTATAGGATCGATACCAATTTAACAATATACCCTATCAATTTTAACGAATATAACCGGTAATTTATTGGTCCAGTTCTAGAAAAAACCGGATACCTGGACCAGTCAAAGCACTGGTCCTAAGCCTATTGTTTATGAATAACTATTCCATATCGGACTTTTTGGGTGAAGTATTAGTATATCGTTTATACCGACCCTTGCCCTATATATAATACCCCCGATTACCCAAATTAAGCTCTAGAGAAGAAAATGAGGCAACAGAGAGATGATTTTCATGGGTGGTTGTTTCTCTCTGTTCTTGCCCATGATTTCTCTTCATCAACAACTCAACAACCCTTTCTTGCCTTCAATTTGTCCAATAAAAAAGAATCTGGACAATCTTTTTGGGACAAATGGAGTATAATATATATATATATATATATATATTTTTTATAAATTAGGGATGAGGTGAGTATAATATATATATGAGAAGTTGGCGCCCGACTTCACGAGCGAGTGTACTTCTCACAAGTTTGTGGGTTCGATCCACATGGCAGGTGCATGATTAACTTTGCATTTGTTCATGGATGGTTACCTAGCCTACTCTGGACACTCTTGCTCTTGAGGTGGAGTATCGAGCCTCTAGAGGCACATTTGAATTCACTTTTGGGCGATGGGCTAACCAAGCGTGACGCTTAAATGAGCGTATCATTTATATGAGAAATTGGCAACAGTATCACTTATACCAATCTGTTTCATCACCACCATCTACAATATTGTATAGTGGTCCCTCTACAATATCAACAATTTTGAGGCATTCTTAAAAGGCTATGATGATATATTACTCTAGAGCTGTGTCTTGCATGGAGTAATTGACCCGTATCTTGGCGGGGCAAGACCCGGATGGATGCAACTGGGTTTTGCAGCCATGGCTGGTTGATTTCTATGCCTGATAATTATTCAGATCTGAGCCTAAAAGGGGTTTTGGTTTAGGGTTTTGTTGCTCCAAAGGTTCCTGCTTTTTACTGTAAGATTAAATTTTGTCTCACTTGAAATTTCAATATTATATCGAGTAAACTGAGAACAGGAAAAATTTGATTTTAACTTTGATGTTTGATTACGATAATAAATTAATGGGTTTCTAGCAAAAATCTTGAATTGTTAGCTAAACACACTACATTGGGACTCTGTCAGGTTTCCATTTTTTTGTCAGATTTTAAAAAGATTCTACTTTGATGTTTGATTAATTTGGACAATTGTTGGGTTGAAGCAAAAATTTTGAATTTTTAAAGGAATGATGATGGAGTAATGGGCACGTATCTTGGCACAGCAGACTCTGGCCGCTTCCTGCAAGCATGCGACTGTGTTCTGCAGCCATGGCGAGTCCCTCTCCTTGGATAAAACATAATTTTTGTTTGTGAAATCAAAATTGCAGAAAAAGAGGTCAACTCTGGAGGAGAAAGAGGGTTAAGGTTTAGGGTTTTGCTGTGATTCAAATATGTTGAGTAGCTCACTTGAGTTCATATCAACTCGGCCATGATAAGAAGTGTTGAATACTGGGATAAATGTATGACAAGATTAAGAGGTTAAACCTGCTCTTTGTGAATTGTGAGGCAACCTAGACTGGGATGCAGCCATGGCAGGTTATGAACCTGTGTTTAATCTGATCGATAAGCTAGTAATCCGAGCCTCCAAAGTAGCTCTAGAAAGGAAAATGAGGTAACAGAGAGATATGTTTTCAAGGGTGGTTGCACCTCTCTGTTCTTGCCAATGATTTATCTTGGTAATATCTTCGTCAACAACCCTTTGTGAACTCAAAAGTATGAGTTGTTATACACACACCAAACTAGTGTTTCTTAGGAGTGAAATTACGATTTTACGCCTGCTGCCCCTTATTTGTAAAGTGTAGTGTTTCGAAAGAAGTTTCAATTAGGGGGAAAATAGTCATTTCAGATTGTGCTGGGCATGGATCAATTGACCTGTATCTTGGCTGGGCAGAGCTCAGACGGCTGCTGCTTGCTAGCATGCAACTGAGTTTTTGCAGCCATGGCGGGTAAATCTCTTTGCCTGATGGTCAATATGATGTGTAGTATTAAGTTAATTTGCTTCTCCTTTTTTTCTACCATGGAAAATCCGCCCAAAAAGAATATCACCTTTGAGCGTACTTTTGATCATCAACAACAACATTGTTCATGTAATTACTGTAGGCTATGATGATAGATATTTCTAGAGCTGTATTTGGCATGGTTCAGTTGACCTGTAACTTGGCTAGGCAGACCCCAGAAGGCTGCAGCTTGCTAGCATGCAACTGGGGTTTTGCAGCCATGGCGGGTGAATCCCTTTGCCTGATGATTATTCAAATCTGAGCCTAAGAGGGTTTTTGGTCGAGGTTGTACATGTTGTTGTTGTTGTTGCTTCAAAGGGCGATTCTTTTTGGACCAGCTTGAGTTGTAGGGCTTGGAGTAATCGACTCGTATCTTGGCGAGGTAGTGCCAGATTGATGCTCTGCTTGCAAATATGCAATGGGTTCTGCAGCGATGGCGTGTCCATCTCCTGTGGTAACATTGAGGGGGTTGTTGTGTCCATCTCCTGTGGTAACATTGAGGGGGTTGTTTTTTGAAATAAACAATGAGTTTTGAACCCAGACCTTCAAGTCACTGGCAAGGGCCTTTTGTATTAGGCTATTCGATCTTGGGAAGGAGGTACTTTTTGCATCTCAAGAATGTAATCTAACAGCTTTTGTATTAGTTTTTATTCCAATTGTTTATGTTTGTTATGGGATGAAAAATAATACAAAGTAAGAATGGTTGATCGTTTAATAACCTAATGGCATATGATCCAAGCTTCCAACTAAGAGGTCTTGTGATTCAATTCTCGTTGATAATAAAGGATGTTTCTTTGTTTATTGGTTGTTTAGCATATTTTATGATTTTGGTTGTTGTAGACTTGTAGTCAACTTATTCAATGATATTGGAGAAATAAGTAGGAGAATGCAAACATACTAGCATTAGCTTGGGGCTTTATCAAGTAAGAGAATAACATTAGCTTGGTGTTAACAAGTCGAATTCGAACACGGAACGAGTTATTTGATCAGGTAGACACTTTATTGAATTAGTTAACTGGCTTTTTGTTTCGAGTATGAAACAAGACGATGTGGTACATACTATGATGCAAAAGATATAATACAACTTGTGAAATCTAAAACCCAGTATATACTAGTTTAGTATCAACTAATTGTTGTAATTCACCAAGTTAGGGATAGTCTTTTCAAGTATCATGCCATATTTAAACTGAGAGTAACACTTGAATGTTATTAATTGTTTATGTAAAATATTTTTTTGTTAATTAAATTGAATTTGAAATTTTAAAATGAGCTAAATGAGTTAGCCGAGCCGAGCCGAGCAAAAAATTATTGAACTCGGGTTCGACTCGGCTCGTGTGCAGCTCTATATACTACCGAATTGGCTCATAGGCTCGCTCATTTTATTACGAGCCGAGTTTCGAGCCTCATGCTCGTCTCATGCACGAGCACGACACTAGTTAAACATGACCTCCTCCTAAACTTAAATACAGTACGTTTTTACCAAAAATAAAAGGGCATTGTGACATTGGGAGAGACAGGAACTTGGAGGACGGATGAATATCAACATATTATTCACCAAAGTTGGTAGGAAAAGATTGGAGACTTAAATCATGTACCATCATTGATACTTTGAAACAAGAAAATGCCATTCTCCAAATTGTATCTATTCTATGAAATAAATCAATAATTTTTTGTAGTTTTGTATTTTGATAGAGTGGAATTCCTTAATTTATACTAATATTTAATTGGTAACTAAAACGCACCTTTTCTGTTAGATTAGAAAATGAATCTGAATTTTTTTTATAATGTCATAAATAAAACACCTTAGGTTTAGGAATTTTTATTACCAAAATAAATTAGATGAGTAAATGCCGGTGTTGGTTAATTAACACTATTTATATGTAGATACTAATTAGTGTGACATATGACTAATTTGTCATTTGGTATTATGAATACCAAAAAAAACTTGATACGTAAATCATATTCCTACATATAATTTTATGCCTCTATATTTTTGTAATGATTTATGTTTAGATTTCTAGCATAACATTATATACCAATTTCCCCACACTTTGAGACGCAAAAGTTAAATACAGAATAAGCTTATCATTCGAAATGCCGAGGTCGACCTAATATGCAATTTACGAGTAGCAGTTGCGGGGTAAGCTTACGATTTTAAACATTCCAAAAAAGTCAAATTGCAGTTTAGACTAATTAACTCTCTGACCCATCCTTTTTGGAAAGATTCATTTGATACACAAAGAATTAGACCTTTCTTCAAACAAAGGCCTATATATATGTTCTATTACTACTCTTCTCTAATATACCATTCTTTCTATACCTATGGCTTCTTTAGCTCAATATTCTCTCCACCATTTTACATTCTTCATCTTTTTGGTATCAATTTCACCAACTTTTTCCACATCTAGACATGTTCTTGATCACCGTAAATCGCAAACAGGCTTTAGGGTCACTCTAAAACATGTCGATGCAGCCAAAAACTTCACCAAATTCGAGCGCCTGCAGCGCGCAATGGTGAGGGGGAGACACAGGCTGCAGAAACTTAGCCTAATGTCTTTGGCAGCATCATCAGGCAACGGAGATTCTTCGATTATTAAATCAAGAATTCACTCAGGAAATGGTGAGTTTCTCATGCAATTATCTATTGGAACTCCACCAGAATCATATTCAGCCATAATGGATACAGGAAGTGATCTAATATGGACTCAATGTAAACCTTGCAAGAAATGCTTTGATCAATCCACCCCTGTTTTCGACCCCGAAAGATCCTCATCTTTTTCCAAAATGTCCTGCTCCAACAACTTGTGTCAGGCAATTCCAACGTCTTCTTGCAGCGAAGATGCCTGCAAATATCTCTACTCGTATGGCGATGACTCATCGACGCAAGGCCTATTGGCAACCGAGACCTTCACATTCGAGGAGGCATTGGTCAACAACGTGGCATTTGGTTGCGGTTTAGACAACCAGGGCAGTGGGTTCAGCCAGGGAGCTGGCCTGGTGGGATTAGGGAGAGGACCATTATCACTAGTTTCACAACTTGATCAACCAAAATTCTCATATTGCTTAACATCAATAGATGATAGTAAATCAAGCACTCTCATGATGGGCTCTTTAGCAACCATAAAAAACAGTGCCAATGAAATCATCACAACCCCCCTAATCAAGAATCCTCTCCAACCAACATTTTACTATCTTTCTTTGGAAGGTATAACCATAGGAGCCACCCGTATAGCGACTAAAACGTCGACGTTTGGACTCAAGGACGACGGGACTGGCGGGTTGATCATCGATTCTGGAACAACAATCACATACTTGGAAAAAAATGTGTTCGATATAGTCAAGAAAGAGTTCATCTCTCACGTGCAACTTCCAGTGGATGATTCAGGTTCAACAGGGCTTGATCTTTGTTTCAAATTACCATCTGATACAAATAAGATAGAAATCCCCAAGATGATATTTAACTTTGAAGGGGCAGATTTGGAACTTCCTGGAGAAAATTATATTATTGCAGATTCAAGCTTGGGGGTAGCTTGCTTAGCAATGGGGAGTTCAAGTGGAATGTCCATTTTTGGCAATTTCCAACAACAAAATTTATTAGTTCTTCATGATCTTGAGAATGAGGCCATATCTTTTGTGCCTTCAGAGTGTAATACTTTATGAAGTTCCTATGTATCAATTTTTTTATGTTATATTTATGTATCGTTGTTCGATTTTTCTGTTCTTTTACTCTAATAACAATATGGCATGGACAATAGTCACAATACTCTGTTATCTCATCGAGTCGGGTATAAATTGAATCGCCCTACCTATTTGTGCATCAACTTTCACGCACTTCGACTAATCGGGTGGTGTATGGCCGCATTTGGTTAAGCAATATTTTGACAATATCATGACTTTATGGGGGTGAGTTTGAAAGTTGTGGCTTCTTATTTTAAGTGATCGAATGTAAAATGACATTCACCCTATCTTACCTAACAATTGATTACATTGGGCATCTCATGAATGAAAGCAAAAAGAAGATAAAACAAAATGATAAAAAGAAAAGGTAATGTAAGTTATAATAATTAGATTAGATGGCATTTCAACTTGAGTTCTTGGAAGATTGAAATTGCACGCTAAGACCAAATGAAAATATTTGCTTGCTTTGGTTCCAAGTTAGGTGAATCACTCTTATATGTAATAATTAAAGAAAGCAAATACATAATCATACTCTTACTCATATGAATGAAAATGATGAGAAAGGTAGAGAGGTTTGTCCAACAAACATAAAATACCTTACCTCGCTTAAGCGAGGATCTCTTCAGAAGTATTTGAACATAAGCGAGAATATCTTCAGAAGCATTGGAGCATGTTGGTGTTGAAGTTTTCCTCAATCGATTGGCTTAGTAGCTACGGTATATCATATATATGGCATGTCAAATTTCCCAATTTTGAAGTCACACCAACCTTGCGAAACTTCAAACCTAGCAAGAAGTTGTCCGTTCAACTATCCAATGACCATGCCAGTTTTATAACCTAAGTAACTTGTAAGGAATGTGTGCACTTCATGTACAATACATACTGCCCAAAATATCGACGCAATAAGAAACATGGACAATAAGAATTTGGAAATTTCTATGTCAATTTATTTAAGCGCGAATGATCATCAATGATGAGCCTCAAATTTCTTATTTCTTGAAACTTGTATAAAACCTAGATCATTATCATAAATTTCATAAGGCATTCTGAAACTTAAGAAATGAGAACATACCCTAAAAAGCAAAAAAGATTAAGAAGTTCCACATAAACTACAAAAAAGACACCATACCTCAACCATGAATCGAAACGCTATTTTCAATCAGGTGATGTTAGTATCTGACTCCAAAAACCAGCTCTCATTGACTCCAACAAAAAGCAAGATCACGTGGCTAAAATCTCACCGTGTTAAAAGCTCTATATGAAGAGAATATGAGTCGCCCCATTCTTTACATATTTTACAATCTATAACAAAAGCTCGCTATCTCACTCACAAAATTCCCCATCACATGTTAGATTAGCATATTTGGAAACAGGGCGAGGGGGAAGGTACCTATATGTGTTCTCAACGCAAGGTCATCTAGTGGGCAGGAATGGGAACGCATGCCCATGACTAGTACGAAAGACTATGTACGTATTTTGTATCACAAAAGCTGTAGAGCAATTTCTTGCAAGAGGAACTTCTTTTGCGCTGTATCTATGATTCCTCTGCACTCAGCATCCACCAAAACGTCCATCATCATTGCCGCTGCATGACCTCTTCTCCCTTCAGTTCCTGCAGCCCTCGATAACATAAACACCTGATAACATCCAAGAGTACAAAAGAGTTAAACCTTGCATTCAGACAGCCTTACGTCTCAGAAGACAATTGAAATACATTTCATAGTCTTGCTTAACAAGCTCTAGTGAACACGAAAAATTTATTGAAGAGCTGATAATGTATGTTTTAAAAAAAAAAAAAAACATTTTCTTAATCAAATATATGTTTTTTAAAAAGACAACCAGTTAGAGTACAATGAAAGGAACCCTTGATGCCATAAAACTGACTACGAATGTGACGAATGCACTAACAAATTGAATCTTTGTATCTATAGGAGTACTTTTTTGTATCTCCTATAATCTACGTACCCATCTCAACTACAATTGAACTCAAATCTGAATTTAAATCCTCCCAAGAGGATTATAAGTGATGCAACTTCATAGAGGAAAAGATATAACTTAGTTACCTGCCCATGATGAGATATTTCTATACTTCCAGGCTGTTGAATAAAAGGCTCCCCGTCGATTTGAACAGGCATAGGACTAGAAGAATACATCTGGATCGTTCTTCCCTGGGCTAGCCTCCTTGCTTGTGAGAGCCCAACCTACAACAGAAGAAAACATCAAGAACAATGAACACATAACAATACATGATAAATGTTACACAACAGAGGCAATGAACTCACATGTTCCATATTACTACAAATATTTAAACAATTTAGGTACATGATATTGCCTAAGAGCCGGAAATAAATAAATAAAATATTTTTGGGGTCACCCTCAAACCACAGTGATCAACAATGGGGCGGATTTGTGGTAGAAGTTTTGGTACCTTCAGTCAGAAACCAAACCCCTCCTTGCTTGTGGCACATTTGACATTTCACAGAGTTAGTGGTCAAATTATATTATTCTTCTGTAAATTATGGTTAAGGAAGCATCAACTATTATCCGCTAGTACAGCAGAAAGATTCATAACATACAACTAGAAAAGTATGAGGCATAGTGAAGACTTTCATAATAATTCTGTGAAGGAATTGCTAATAACATTACAGCACACCTGACACCCCTACTTGTTAAACCTTTTTTAGTGAACATATATGTAAGTCATGAAAGAAAAAGTGAGAGTAGATGGAGATCAAAGAATACAAAAGCACAGACAACACACACGAAGCACCATGAAAGTTTAAAGGTTGCAAGTAGTTTTTTTTTTTTTAAACGCATTTCAAACCTGGAGTTTCCCAAGATGCCATGCTCCAGAAACAGATACAACTTCAAGCATTTTGTCATGAATATATTGATGATTAAATTCGTCATCATCTTCATGGTCGTTCTGCCACAGATCTACTCCACCCATGTAGCTGCCAATGTTGAGCACAATTAAACCTTCCGCATCCTGAACACAACAAAAGTTGTATTATATACAGCATGAAATAAACCACAAATCGAAGACTTTGTTTAGATTTTGATACCTTAGGGATGGATATATCTTTGCCATCAACTTCAAGCCACACTTGCCATGGTAAGTCAGCACAAGTTCTGTCCATAATATCTCTGGCACCTTCCTTGGCATACCGCAACTTGTTAATGAACTATTTACAAATTGAAAGAGCAACAATGAGAAAGGGAGAACTATGACATGTAAAGGTGGGATACAGCCTCAATCCAAAATTGATGACCCAAAGGTGGGGCATACCCCACAATCTGTTATGGTCCTTCCTCTTTTCGTCAATTATATAGTACTTGTCTCGAATTTTTCAGAGCAATTAAACTATATTTTCAAGGCCAACTTTCACTACTCATAAAAAGTATCAGTATAAGAGAATGATGCGAATACCTGACTATTAAACTTTTCAGGGTTTTCTTCACGATTCATATGAAATTCGTAAGCAACCTTTGCATCACATCCAATACCTATTGGCATAAAAGTAGAAATCACGAAGTTAAAACATACAGAAATAGGTAAGCAGCCATACTAAATAGTTATATAAAAATAAGCCAATTACTCGAAATAGATCACTCAAGAGATTCCTGATCTTGACTAAGTATTACTGCATCAGTATTTGTTAGTTCCAATAGACACATCATTGACTATTGATTCATTTAATAATCAACTGGGGCCACCTTTCAGAACTGATTTAAGTTTTCCGAAGTTCTAGAAACACTAGCAGCTACAAAAGATAATTAAGTTAATTCACTCCTTCATTGTAAACTCGTTCCAAGTAATGGCTGATTGCACTCTGTTAAGTCTTCGAGCGAACTTATATTTATTTAATATTAGGCAAAAATTACTTGCAATTTTCCACATCTTCTCAGAATACAGGAGTCTAAAGCAATATGATCAAATGGTAAACTGAAGAGTTAGTCGAGAGAGGGTGGGACTGTGCGTGTAGATATATGAATTCTGAAAAGGAGAAAAGTATTACCTAAGTAGTTCATCATGAACTTCGACTGCACATTATTTAAATCACCAACTGATTTCTCTTCAATGATCTTTACTGCCCACCGATCAACCATTGTTATTGCTCCATGGTCCACATCATGCAAAAAGGTGCTCAAGCCACCTTGTCTTTCCACAGATGAAAATCCTCCTCCCCACAGCAGAACCCTTGACAAATCATTTCCAGTCCCTAACGGAAGGATAGCAACAGGTGGAGGGGATTCAAAATTGTGCTTCTCTATTGCATCAAGGACCCATGCAACAGTTCCATCTCCACCACAAACCAAAACTCTGAAGTTTGGCAAGCAACTAAAAAGTTTTAAGCCGGCCTCTGGTCCTTGAGAAGAACTGAGCTCAAATACCTGAAGAATAAAGGGAAGTATATCTGAGAAGTACGAGAAGAAGGTAACTAAACCAAGTAAACAAATGCAATCGGCGTACTTTCCCATAGATCAATTTAATCACATATCCATAACACATTAACAAAGTTACCCAGTAATTCTAAAAATATAATTGAAAGTGTCTACTTTGGGGAAAAATGAGGAACAAAGAAAAATCAGACCTAGCCAATTCCAAAATGAGACAGAATAGGGCGTAAACAAAGGGAACCAACTTCTTTCCTCTCATATCAAAGAAGAAATAAAAAGAACAGTAAGCTTGTATTAGTTGCATTACATGCTCACTCTTATGAGGACCTTTCAGAAGAACATATATGTTGTTTATAGAAGATAAAAAGATCCATGAGAGAGAAATAAACCCTACACATAATGTAATTAAATGTATTTGAATTAACTTTGAAGTACATACAAGAAACTAATTTTTTTATTAGAAACACAAAATAGCTACTGGACATCCCAATCCTATCACAAGAACTGGGGCCATAATACAAAACATGGAATTGATCATTCAACGACCAGTACAACATTTACAAAGGAGCAGACCATTCAATTAACCCTACACGTCACCACTTCTTGATTGGTATGATCAAGCAACATATATCCATAGAACAAGGCCAATAATTCTAAATAGCTAGAGGATTTTAGGTCCATATAACACACACACTAACAGAACATAAATCAAAGTGAAAGATAATGGGCTTACTAGTTTATGAAATCAAAAGAACAGCAAAAAGCACTACCAAACATGATGAATACTCACCTGTACTGGATTCAATAACATATTTAATCTCCTCCTCAAAGCAGGGCCGATTTGAGCTCCACTTTTCGTATTAATGAATACTAAAAGAGGTCTGGCATCGGGAGACAAATTCTCTATAACATACTTTTTATAAATCCTGTAGTTACTGTCAAGCCCTTCCATGTCCAAATTATTACGACTGCCATTCTTTTTACCCAAATTACCATTAGTGAGTTTTTCTTCATGCTTATTGTAACTAGACTTTGTCAAGCCATCTAGATAATTACGAACATAATGCAGTGCCCTATGAACAATAGATACATCCCGCAGTTTTCCATCAAAAAAGGTATCACCCCCTTGTCTGTTTCTACGGCGCTTTCTTCTAATCTGTACACTAGAAGCAGTAGAATTCACAATTCTTCCATTGTTTGAGTCATCATCTACATCCTTCACACAAAGTGGGGAAAGAATGACTCTTCTCAGAGAACCCAAATCACATGTGTCACCTAACTCTGCTGACATTTTAGCTTGACAATTCACATGGATGAGCCGTTGGCACCACAGGCAATGCCATGTAGGAGATGCATCAATGAGAGGAATTCCACAAGGTTCATCACAGTAAAAACAAAAGGCAGACATTTCTGAATTTTCATCCTGACTCATCCATCTTTCTGACCAGTGGTGTTGCACATGACCAAAACCAGCTTGTGCTATACACTTGCAGTCCCTGGCTGCATATGAAGAACAACGCAAATGGGCCACAACACCACAAACAGCACAGCGGTTTAGAGGAGATCGCGAGGTAACTTTTGCGTGCAAGCTTTGTGGTGAAAGAAGGGAAGTGAGGCAGACACAACATGTTGATGGAGTTCCAGATTCTGCAGCTTCTTCAGTCCATATGTGGTATGAGTGGGGAACTTTCAGTTTCTTCCAAGCTTTCTTTTTTGCTCGAGCAGCAGCTTTGACCCAATTAAGTGATGTTTTTCTCTGCCATCTTAGAAATGCATATACAAAAGCAAAAATTCCAAGCAATCCAGTAACTACCAGTGCACATATATGGGTCGAACTTGTCGACAGCTTCAATAATGAGATATTAATATCAAGCATGATGACTGAACTTCTACTTCTCTAGATCTTATAACATTGGGTGACCTTCTCATTTCCAAAATGAAGACAGCTCCTGTCAGGTAAGGTACTATCAGCATAGCATGTGGAATACCTCATCTAGAAGATCAAACCATATAGAACAAGGGAGCAATTTATCAAGTATAACTGAACGGAATAAAAGACATTCAATATAAAAATATAAAGTTGATAACAAGAGATAAATCATGTGGACTCCTAATATTTAAATTTACCTATTCTAACATTATGCCAACAATGTACATGGGACTAAAGCAGATGACTTCTCAATATAAAGGCACCCTATCCAACTAAAAGAGAAACCATGAGCTACCAAAACATGACAATTAGTGATGGTGTTACATGTCAACGTGCAGGCATAAACCGAATATGCCACTCACGTAAAAGCCTAATCATCGACTTGGGCAGATTTCTTAGATTTCTGAAAGTCTAACCAGATGATGCCAAATGATATATGGTCCGTTTGAATTGGGGTGAAACTAGGTGAATCTCGAGAAATTTTAAGTTCACCCCGTTTGGAACCAATTTTCTGTACTCAACTAGGTTATATTTCATTTAGATTCACCCCATTTTCGATACCCCTCAAATTGGGGTGTAATGTAGGTGAATGGTGTTTTTAATAATATTTCGCCTCTTTTCAATAGTCTCCAAACAACTTTTAAATATATTCACCTAGATTCACATGTTAATTTTGAATATTAACAACTGGATTTGAAAGCAAAAATGAGATTACACTGAAACGAACTAATTATGGTCATTCTGAACTGGTAAATCCTCTTCAAAAACCATCTGTAGCCTATGGCAGTTCCGATAACACCGAAAACTAAATTAATTAATTCAAACTATAAACAAAAAATGAAAAAAGGACCCAATGACAACAACTAAATTCAATTCTCCCATAAATCAAACTGAAACTACTTAAATTTCTAAGCTATAATAAATCGTCTAAAACATAATGCATTTCTGATAACAGCATACATAAATATATTTTTTCGAAAAAAAAAAACTAGCTAAAAAAATTAAATTAAAAAGCATAAAAAAGTAAGAAATGAATATTCAGAATCTTCATTAGATCCGATCCTACAAAACTAGCTCAAAAAAATTCAAAAGATACACAAAACTAACAATGAACATTTTCACAATCTCATACTAACGTATACGAAAATACGGGACTTCAAACTTCAAAAATGCAATCATCAACATTCAAAACTAGACAATCTTTTCCGTACACATAGACTATTACATAATAACAATAATAACAATAAAACTAATAATAAAAAGCATTGAAAATTAAACACATACCTGAATGGAATATAGAGAATAAAATGCTCAATAATCTGAGAAATCATCACCCAAATATATATGATTTATGTATATTATACGAATATATGCAAATAATATATGAATAATTGAGGAATTTGAATCTGAGGAGATGGATATAATAAGAATGAACTGTAAAAATTGAAAAATGAGGAAAAAGCAAAAGGAAGAAAAAGTGGGAGGGGTGGATTTTCCCACGCAAAATACACGCCGAAGTTTCTGGAAGAAATCGGAGGTCCCCAAAATACACACTACATGGATATATTAATGTACAGCTTGTACATGTGTTTTGTGACTTGTTTGACTAATTACAAAATTAATTAAAGTTTGAACTGGAGTATATTTTTAGAAAAGGTTCTCATGACATGTGTTTATATGCGTTAATTAATCAATAAAGTGGTGGTTATGAAGTGTGAAATCGTTATACTATCGATTTCTAAGTATTTTTATAAATTGTGAGATATGTCTCAACTGATGAGGGGACTAAAGTTTGTCTTTGAAACCTCATGTTCTCCTTTTTTTTTCGGTAACCAATCGACTGATACAAGTAAGAAAATCTTATGCTTCAGGGAGAGGAATCTACACTACAATGGAACAGAGACATCATAAATATTTGGACCCTTTTCAGCTCTCGAATCCATGACCTCTGTTGAGGAGGCATGGATCTATAACCACTAGGGCAAGCTAGTTGGTTATGTTCTCCTTAAATACTTATTAAATAACTTTTTTCGTTTTACTTTATAAACATTTTATATAATAATTATCCACTAACAACATAAAAAATATTGAGATACCTTTTTGTAAATTTACTTTGCAAAGATCTTATATTATTTTGTCTCCTCGATCTAGTAAAGATGAAAAAATACTATGACATCTAAATGTGGAGTATATTTAATAATTAACCACAAATCAATATATTGTCAATAGCTCAATAGAGGGTGGCATCTAACCCAATTTTCTAACTAAGAGGTACTAGGTTCAAACTTTGTTGGGACAAGTTGTCTCACATTTAATTCGACTGTCTATTAGTTATGACTTTCTATATTTGTAATATCATTTTATTCATACTCTCGTCCCTAATATGCAATTGGTGCTTGACAACTTGATACAATTTTGAGATATTACATTTACAGACAGGGCCAGACATAGTATTAGTTGAACCACCGAAAAGATATGTAGCTTATTCTGTAAGTAGGGTATGTGTTTCCATGAGATCATGAGTTCAACTCTCTTTTTCTATTAACTTATATCGTATGAATAAAAAAGATTTATTGTTTTATAACAATAAATGTTAGACATTTCAATTTGATTTTTTTTTTTAATTTAGAATGATGAAGTATATTTTAACCATTCACTAGCTATAGCAACAAACCTTAGACATTTCATGTATATTTTTTATATTTCAGATTGATGAAGTCTATTTTAATCATTCATTAGTTATAACAACATCCTTAGACATTTCATATCTATTTCTTTTTAGTTCCGAATGATGAAATTAACCAGTTACTTAGTATTTTAAGGATAAAATTCATGAATATTTATTATATTTCAGAAAAATCTTGTCATATACTTCCTCCATCTCTAAATGACTGGTATATTTTGATTTTGTGGTCAAACTTTAAAAAATTTGATCAATAATTCTCATTAAACGATAAGATAGAATATAGTCATGTGGGATCTATTAGAGTCTCTAAATATATATATTTGAAATATCAACTTCTTATAATTTTTTCGAATGTAGAATAAATAATATTTACATTATAAATCATGTTTTGTTGACCATGAAAGTCAAAATATACCAATCATTTAAGAACGGAAAGAATAATAAATAATTTATTGTAATATTTTATTAATAATACAAAAATAAATAAATAAATTAAGTATTTTAAACTACCATTCCAAAATCGTCGAATCCGTCCCAAACTACGAAAGATTAGTCGACATAGATATAGTCTAGACAAGTGTTTGACAAATAAGGAAAAGATTAAAAGAGAAAGGGAAAGGTATTTAAATGGTGCCATTTGGATGGATTAGTATTTGTTTGACTGATGGACGTTTATGTCAAAGGAAACTGTCTTGTTTCTATTCACAACAGTCATTGGATCTATTTTTAGCGTATGTACTAAACTTTATTCACGCGTACAAAACTCTGTATCGACTAATAGTTACCTAATTGTTATGAGCGTTCGTATCGATAACTTAATAGTTTAATACTTTTTTTAATCATTTTTATTTATCGTTGGAGCAAATTGAAGAAAAACATATTAATGTAAGTAAAATTCAAGATTTTATTAAAATAATTTTCAATCCTCCCTCCCTCTCCATATATTACATGAGATTTGATTGATCCCTTCACTGAATAGTTCAAGAATGTTGGTTCAATCGTTACATCATTTAATTATCTCACATCCTTATTGATTAATTTAAATGTGAAATTAAAATATGTATGACAAATCTGGATACTATAATTATTTTTCTAATTTAGTCATCACTTGTAAGTTCAATGTCAAATATTTCTTTTTTCTTTGTCTAGAACATGAAGTCTTCTTCTATTCATTTAGGTTTGACTTCAAATTTTTTGTGTTTATGATTGAAGTTGATTGAGTATAACACTTACTGCGGTCCTATTTGTTATCCATACTTGTTTGGAGATTTGTTTTAGAAGAAAACAAGTATGGATAACAAATGGAGGACCACATTATTTTTTATAGTTTTGGTTGGATGAATATTTACTTCACATTCAATATTTTTCTTTATTATATGAATATTTACCAACTAAATAAGAGTATGTCATGTCACCTTTTGAAGTCTTAAGCGTCATATATTGGATAGATATCGAGTATTACTTCCACCAAAATTTTAAGACAGGTTGACGAGAACAGAAATCTCATTGTTGAATCACATTTTAACTAAACTACGAGATTTAAAATTGAAAAAAACGTTAATGCAACTAGAATTCAAAATTTCACATAAAAGTTTTGCAATATCCTGACTTAGAATTTGACATGAATGTGTATATAAGTATAAGTCTCATGTCTCTACTATTCTTTTTATATTTAATATTACAATAATTCCCTCGACCTCCCCCTCTCCCCTCGCATTTTACATGAGATTCAATCCCTTCGCCTCATAGTTCACGAATGTTGACTCAATCGTTAAATTATTCACATAGTAATTAATTTAAATGAGGAATTAAAATATGTTGTGACAGATTAACTCGATACTATAATTATTTTTCTAATTTAGTCATCACTTGTAAGTTCAATGTCAAATATCCCTTTTTTCTTTGTCTAGAACATGAAGTGTTCTTCTATTCATTTGGGTTTGACTTCAGTTTTTGTGTTTATGATTGAAGTTGATTGAGTAACACTTACTGTGGTCCTCAATTTGTTATTCAATACTCCCTCCATTTTTTTAATGCCGTTTTGAATTTCTAATTTTGTTTTTTTATATAATGTTTTACAATTTTAATGTACTTTTTCTAAGGGAGTATAAAGATTGCCGAAGGATTAAAAAGTTATTCGTGATCAAAGTTTCGTCTAAAAAGGAAAAAAAATCAACGGTGTATGTATCTAGCTGGTGCCTTGTAGACAAGAAGTCTAGCATGGAAATGGGTTAACCTCCCATCTCATTAGTTATCAAGAGACTAAATAGATATGCTCATTGCCTAGTCCAAAAGAGAAAATCAGCTTATATTGATAACAATCAACCAAAGACCTCTAGATATCATGAAGTTTAACAAACTACTACAAAACTTGATGTTCTCTTGATGTTCTGTCCATTCAAGGATCTGAGAATCAAAACACGTCTTCAAGACGAGAAACGTGTGAGAATTAAGATTGTGCAGGTATAGAAATACATTGATTTGAGCACTGAGAATGAAGCAACATGGATAAATTACAACTATAGAGTTTACAAAGAGGGAAACGGGTTCAATTTAAAGCTTCTTATCTATCTCAAAGTATAGTTAACGGATATAAATATATATTAGCTCTGTTAACTCAGACTTTATCTTCAGGCTTATCACTTACAAGGGGAAGTAGTTCCTGCCATTTTTTCGGAGTTCTTGGAGTTCTCGGTGTTCTAGGTGACCTTGGTGGTGGGGTTGATGGTTGTTGTGATAGCTTGTGTCGAACAAACCCATAGAAAGTACAACCAGCTAGAGTTACAGCACATCCTAATGCGTTCATTGCTGAGATGGGGTTCCGGAATATTAACCATGAAACTAAGACGGCTACTGCAACCTGCAAAACAGAAGATGAATTTGGTTACTAACAATACCTTGAAAAGGTCAACTTAAACTTATAATTGTCCCTAATTGTTACTGCACCAGCATACATTTCTACATCCTTGATTTAGATTCTGTTACTAGACTACCGAGACCTGTCGCGAGGTCAATTGAAGCCGATGTTTAACCATAACATGTAAGTATATTATTAGAGATGTTCTCTGACATTGAACGCATACAATTACAAAAAGATGAAGACTGAAGTAACTAGAATAAGGGCAAAAAAGTTGTTACTAAAGGAAGGTTCACCATTATGGCCCATCGAAATTTGTGGCAATAACTTAGTCAAAATATTTTCTTTGATGCATATTTATCGGTGCTTAATTGAAGAACACCAAGAGGACGTGTAAACAGTTTTAATTGACCACAACCAGAGATAAATGTATGGCCACATGGGATAAAATTTTAACCTTGTACTAGTCTATGAGTAAAAATCAGGGGATTGATACTGCCCCACTAGGTCTTAATCATAACGTTAACCAACTACTCTGGTCAAGAGGCATTTGAATAGACTAAGCGCAAGCACAGAACCTAACCTTCAAGTTGCCAGCAACATTAAAAGTGACCGCAGTTGTGGAGTGTATCACATAGAAGATAGAGAAGTTGAGGCAGAAGGCCATCACCCCAGAGCTGAAGATAATAATCAGTGCTGGTGCAATAGAAGAGTGACTATAGAACCAGTGAATAACTCCCGTCCCTTCAAGCAATAGAGCAGGTATAGCCAAGATCATTGTTGCAAAAGGTGCCATGTAATACACTGTATTTATACTGCACAAAGAAATGGTGGAAGAGATATCAGATAGCAGATGTAAGATTCCTTTCTCTTCGAGTCTTCGCATGCTTATAATGATGGCTGTGAGCATAGTCATATAGGACCTTACCGAGGCCATAAGGTCTACAATAAGAATGGGAATATTGTCTATAAGGAATGTAAACTAAATGAGGCTGGGACACTCAATTTCATAGCAGACCTTACACCTGGAATGATCTGAAACCGATCTAGAGGGGGAAATAAATAACATATTTATGCAGATATAATTGGTTTTCTATCATATATATTTCCTTACTCCCTCCTTAGACCACATTGAGGACCGATATATGAACTACTTACTTCAAGATCGAGGAAATACAAGATTAATATACAAGACATGAATGATGGAAGTTATCTACCGAAACCTTAAACTAAAGATTATGTAATTAATAAATTATCCATCTTCAGGAACAGAACACACTCTAAACTATATAATTTTTGCTGAATTCCTCTTGAATTTCAATATAAAAGAAAGGGCCCTAAAAGAAAAGTTACCTGTCAAACTTGTACCCATGGAGAAGTGACTCAGCCAAGATTGTTTTGGTAGATGTAGCTAAGCAGCCAAATAAGGCAGCACAAAATCCAAACATATTGAAGCTGAGCTCTGTGATAGATGTGAGAAGAATTCCCCCGACAATGGGCACCAACGACGCCCATATAAGCATTTCAAATTGTTTTCGCCAGACTAACCACTGAAGAATAACTAATTCAAATACATTTCTGTCAGAAGTTGAAGCTATTTTGGGGGGCAAAGGGAGATAACAGATCTATTCAGGACATCATCTCAAACGGACCTGTTGTTGCGGGAGTGAACGATTTTATCGTCTGCATGAAAGAAACTGGAATATACCGCAGACTTACATTGCCGAGGACAATGTTGATACAGAAAATAAAAGACATGGGAAATATTCTTCTCCATCGATCTCGAGAGTCAACTTCTATCAGTGGTTTCAACTTCATCACTTTAATAACCAAGAATGCTCCAAGAGCCGAACATATGAAGTGCACGCAGGAAACAGTGAGAGGAAACTTGAAGTCCAAATTCTGCCAAAATGAAGAGAAAAATAAGTTAGTTAGTGTATGGCGATGAAATTCAACCACTCTTCAACCTGAACAGGTGGCTTAGTCTATTGTACTATATGTCATTTTTAAGGATTTTCGTTTGTCTAATTCATCACAGTATTAAATATGCATACAGAGCAGATGGTTTTAGTATTTAGAAAGATGTAATCGTGGCTCAGACCGACTTAGTTAATAGCATTAGCCCCATGAGCTAATGCCCTTTCTTTATTCGTAAACCTAGCAACTTAAGTTCACCTTCATGTACAATCAAGACTTTGTTCTTACCCAGAAAACGTGGCCTTATAGTAACATTTCTCATTAGAAGAAAAACACTTATTGCCACTCTATTCACATGTTGAGATCAACTCACTTTCTGGTAATGAGTTATTTTCTTATCTAATGAAAACCTTTCACTGCTTCTCTCAATCACACGAGAAAATACCCTGTTGCTCAACTTCTGCCCTGGATATGAGTCTACTTCTATATTCATCTTTGCATGCTGAAGGACTAAGCTAACGGCATATGTTTCTTCGATATAACTCAACTCTTCCTCTGAGTTTACACTGCCTCATGTAATTTTAACCAATCTCATTATATAATACTGAATCTGGAGACTGATTACAAGTTTTCACTGTAATTACAACGAGTACATCCTAATTCCATCAACTATTGAAAGATAACTATGACCGATCATTTCTATCGGTAAACCAAACAAAACCAAGTCTTATCCCATTAAGTGGGGTAGGCGATAATGATTCAACACCTTTCTTAACCCATAAATCGACTAACAAATTCTGAATATGCTTCAGGTGAAGGCTAAAATGAAAATGATATCATTACAGTGTCAAATATTCAGACGAAATCATCTTGTAAACATAGAAGAGAGTACATATCAACACCCAAATCCACAAAAAACAAAGTCTTTAGCTGAAAAATTAACCAGATTACTAATCATTACCCCCCCCCCCCCCCCAAAAGGATTGTCCCCGTTTGAATTTCGATTGTTGACTTTTGAAAGTCTGAACTCTAATTGTTCATAATATTCTATGCTATGCAAGGGAAATATCAAAAGATAGTATTTTTAACATAATTTAATATCAACAAGCTAGTAATTTTTAAATATATTGTATAATATGTGGCGAAAATACATCATGTCTACCGCCTATAATCAACTACTAGCATATAATTTTGATTCAAAATCAAAGACATGGGTATCAATTAAAACTACCAAATTTGTTAAGTTACATATTTTATGGCAACTAAACATCAAACTAAGCAAGATAATTATGATTCAATACCAAAGTCATGGTTCAATCAAAGCTACCAAACTTATTAAACAATTAAAAATCAAACTGGACAATCTTTTTGGGACAACAATATGAACTGACCTGAAAGATCCACTTGTTCATAATAACAACAGTGACATTAAAAGACCACCATTGAAGAACAGCTAGTAGAGCTCGAATAACACTCCATGTACACATCCTTCCACCTTCCTCCATTTGATCTCTGCAATAAAAAGTCAAAATTGGAGAAAATATATATTCCCAAAATCAAGAACTCTGCAGAAAAGTCAACTAGTTGGGGGAAATTGAGAAACCCAATATCAAGATATTTAGTTTAATTGTTTCAGGAAAAACTGGGAAATTGAAAGAGTGTAACGTGTGATAATCGTATGATATAACGTATATGAGTTTTGCTCATTTCCACTTTTGATAAACGCACATTAACTTAAATGTTGATTGAGCTACACTTAAAGCTTGTGAAATCGTCACCAATATACGAATTAAGTAAATTACGGCATGTTCTACACATGTTCACGGATCGGAGTTTTCTTTTTTAACAACTTTAACAATTTGAGTCGAGCTCATACAGCGTGAAGAGACAATGCTCCTTGTACTAACATTTTAGTTTTTAATGAGTCATATTTGTGTGCTAACTAATACTCCTCCGCCTTTTTAATTGTCGTTCAAGTTATTTTCATATCAATAAAGAAACAATAGCACTTTACACATGTAATCCTAACTAATGAGTAATCAACAATTACATTCATGTATTGTTATTCTACATTGAATACATTAAATAAAGGCTTGAGAGAAAAATGTCACTAAAATTTTCTTGGGATTGTAAAACGTCTAAAAAAAAAATCAAAACCAAAAAGCTAAAACATCAACTGAAAAACACAGTGAGAGTACAACCCAATTTATTAAAAATAGTCACAATAATCAAAAGAAATTAAAATAGGTTGATCTAATAGCTCATATTTGTAAACATAAAGTTAACAACAAACTAATAAACACACAAGAATCTACTCACTTTTACTAGTTGAACTATACTCGAGACACTATTTATTGTTTTTAGATTTTGTTGCAAGTTTTACGGTTGAAGTTAAGTTCTCAAGCAATCGACACTTGACTAATTATATATATATTTTTTATCAATTCTATTAGTGATTTACTGATTTATTATTTTAAATTGAAACCTTTTAAAGGTCTTGTAAATTAATATGTTTCAATAATTACTCAAAATAAGAGTTAATCGAATAGACTATTGAAAATGACTCTTGCTGGTGACCAAAAGGTCCTTGATTCGAAGCTCATATCATCGCTAATTTACGAAAAACCAAAAATTACTCAAATATATACCCCGTAATATGTAGATTCATTACTGATTTACATAATTACATGCTTGAACAACCAGCCCTTTTATGTAACGGATAACTAGAGAAGCCATTTCATGTAGCCCTTTTACATAATGGACCATAAGCTCATCTAACTAACTATCATGAGTCCAATAATATTGTTCTATTATTCTTATTAATTTTTTATAAAATTATATAGAGTTAAACGAATAAATTATTGTTTTTAAGAACTATGTCTATTCTTAATTGAATAAATCCTCACAATACTGTAAAATGAAAGAGGTAATAGTAGACTAATTAATTCACAACAATTATCTGTTGGTGATACGAGACATCATTTGTAACAAATGAGTTATATATGAATATTATATAAAGTCAAATGAGTATTAGAAACATAGATGGATGGATTATTAAAAAAGTGAAATTTAAACATAAGAAGTTCTTATCGATCTTATTTGAGTAATTGATATTGGTAATGCTAAATTGGTGATGAACTTATACAAAAATATATAATTCAATCAAAGTTCTCTTTGTATGAAACAATTAGTAAATACTTGAAATCTGTTATTTGTGCAATCCAAACTACTTGCATCTTTTTGTTTAAGCAATTTATAAACATATCATGTTCTCACCCATATCAATACGAGTAATATCTAATATTTTCTCGATTTATTTTTACTTATCGTTCAAATACATTTTTTTTTGTTCAAAAAATACTCTAGCTAACACCAAAAAAAAATTATTTGTACATCCCGTTCTAATGAACATTTTTTACTACTTTAATTTCTACTATGAAACTATTATAAGCCAACCTGTCCAACCAATAATATAGTTTTAAATAATCGTCATTGTATATATACAAGGTACTTGTCGCCTATTTTTTATTTTCTTAATCAGCACAGAAATTGTTAGAAACGACAAGTAAAACTGAACAGGAAAAGTATATATATCATTAGATAATTGAGCTTTGAGCTACCATATATATATTATAATTAGTCTTGCAATACGTAAATATTAATAGTCTAAATCCCAAAACATTACACTCTAAAATCTTCATTTATTTCACAATTATAATATCTTGATTTATTTTGTGATAATATTTGGTTGTACATTATTAACGACATTGACAAAAACAACCATCAATTGTCAAGCAACGTCCAACAACATGAACTCCCGGATTTTTTTCATTACACAAGTTTTGACATTTCACTTCGTTACAGTAGTCAGGAGCAAAATATATTTCCTCCCCACATGCTTCGACACTCATTTTCTCATTTCCTGCGTAATATAAAAACAATATTATAATTCAAACTTTATTTTTAATTAAATATATTAATAGCAAATTTGTGAATTATTATCAAGAAGGCGATCTATTATATCTGATCTCTTAAAACAAATCAAGGATCTTTAAAGTAGAAGACTTTGAATTTAAAATTTACCTCATCGTTATGTATTAAATGAATATATATCTTATTAATAAATGAAAAATATAACATAAAACATACACAATTTGTTACCTTGGGAAGAGAGTACCAAAAGTGGTATAAAAACATATGCAATTAAGAAATTCATATTTGACCTCCAATATTTGAATGTGAACAATTGATGAAGATGTAAGTAGTTGATTTTGTACCTCTCTTCTTGTCTTAATAATTCATGAATTTATAGAAGAATCAAATACATTGTATTTATTACGGAGTATGAAATTTTATGATTCAATTAGACATTAAAAGCATTTAAGTTGGTGCACCAAACATATGAGATAACTATGCACAAAAAAATGTATTACGTGTGTAACATAATTATTTTATCCCGTATATGTTTATAATATTTTTCTATTTTCATCGAATGTAATATTTGTTACTCCCTCCGTTCCAATTTAATTGACGTTTTGGGAATTCGTGTCAAACTTTGACTACAAATTACTTTGTATTCATTAGTCCAAAAAATATAAAATTGATATAATTGAATTCGTTTTTCAAAATACTTTCATAATATTATTTTTTTGTAATTTTATATAATGTAAATATAAAGTAATTGATGATTGAAGTTGTGTTTCGAAAAGCGTAAAGTCAAGTATTTTGGAACGGAGGGAGTATTATCTATTAGAAAAATACTTTTCTATTTCTAAAAGAGTATTTAGATTTCTCTTTGAGACCAAATTTTGACCAATATTACAATCTTGGCCTATATAATATCTCAAGAGATTTGATTTGAATAAGAAATTATTATTAAATCGATGGTAATTAACTAAATTAGAAATACTTTGTAACCGAAAGTCCGAAACTATATTACTTAGGTCAATGACACAATTAAGGTTAGGTAGAAGATAAAAGAATTTCAATAAACTCACTTTATGTCACTTAATTTAACTGTTAATAGATATTCATTTAATCTTCAAAAAAAATTATTTACAAATCATACTGCAAGATTTGTTACTTTTAGATCCTCTTGATTACTATAACATTTGTGTCGATTTTGAGGATCATTCTTCAATACTTATATGGCTTTCAATGACTAATTTATATAATGTAACATTTCAAATCAAATAGGATACACTTTAATTTACAGGCTCATCATCTACATTTATATATCTATTTAGAATTAAATTTACAATTAACTTTAAATCTTTCCGCATGCAACCCCAAAACTAGAAATCTCACTTCAATTTAATTTGAAAATAAATGATTTAACAATAAAAGTACTCAATTGTAGTATATGATTCCAATATTGCTGTCAGTTAATGACAAATCCTGACGGTAAGGATAATTTAAAAGGATGAGATAGGTAATGTTAGGTACAAACTTTTTCTTCTTTTAATGTATCACATCTTTTAACAAAAGAATGATAAAATAATAGTTGAGGAGATAATTATTTATGAAGATAAAGCATAACCATTTTCACAACGTACAATTACAATAGTTACGATATATACATAAGTATGGGCATGCATATTTTCAAATACTACTAATATAAATATAAAGTAATTGATGATTGAAATTGTGTTTTGAAAAACGTGAAGTCAATTAAAATGGAATGGATGGATTAATATCATATCATATCACATCTTGGCCACGATGGCATGTATATGTCTACACTGATGATAATAATATATTAATGGAGTTGTCGAAAACATGTTCTTGAGATTTAAAATTCGCTTCATGTTATTCAATATAGTTTCTTCCAATTGTCAACAATTTCGGTGAGACCATTTATACCACCACATATTGGTTTTGAATGGTCGATTTGTTATGTTATAATGTGTTGGTAATAATAATGTAAAACATAGCATCAGGCCGGAGAGGTAGGGGATACCAAATGCATTCTTTTCATTTATTTATATTTTTAATATTTTGGGTGGTGATTAACATAATTGCATGGGAATCAAAAAGCTAAACGACGAGTGAATAAAAGGCAAATAAAAGAAACTAAAAAACAATAATTGTAGTTTGTCTTGTCCAATAATAAAGAAATGGGAAAAAGTTGAAGGTGGTCGCATTGTGGACTTTTTGCTATCAACAAAGAGAATCTGTACATTGAGGGAGGGGGAGGCCGGGAGGGGGTGTGGGCTCCACCACGCCTCAATCATCCTCCTTCATTACATGAACGAGAATATCGCAATCTTTGCATCACAAACGCCACGAGTTTTTTTCTTAATTATACTTTTTTAATTGCAATTAGGCACTAATCATCCATTCATCCTCAAACAGTCAAACAAGATAATGATTTGTTCATTATTGCTTTTAACCAAGTTTAATTTTCTTGCACGTTTATAAAAGATTTTTTGATGAGACGTATTGTAAATCGAAAATATATATCTACGATAAAGAAAATTAATAATACGACATGAAATTAAACAATGATAGAAGGGTATAAATTGGTAATATAAAAATATTCCGTTGTTCTCTTTTTAGTGATTATTTATACTATTAAAATTAGTACTTAATTAATAATGTATACATAACTTTTGTTCATCCTTCATTAGTTAGTGTCGGTTAACATGATATGGTTAAAAATAATAACGAAACTTAATATTTAAGATTGAATCTTGAAATGTTAACTAATCAAAAATTTTAAAATGAACAAAACAATACGTTCTTTATGATTTACAAAAGATTGTGATAACTTATATAAGGTGGACTTCATCTTCTTTCCATTTGTATAGTTAACATTACAATAATCCGCAACTGCTTATTTTATATGAGATTCAAATAATTGATTATATACATTAAGAAGTGCTAGCTCAACTGCTAAGTCATTCAATTATTTTAGATGTGCTCCTATAACCGAGTCCGGCTTCCCTCCAATTTCATTCTCTCCAATTTCATTCTCTCATGTTCCCTCATGTTCTACATGCCTAACTTTCTTCATCAACATCTTTGATAATATAAAAATTGATGAGAAAATGATGGAAATGAGGGGAACATGAGGGAATGGAATTGAAGAGGAGCTTGACTCCCCATAACCACACGTGAAAAATGACTGCTAGAATACTAGACCACAATTAAATGTATTTCACTTATAAAAATCATAAAATTATAAAAGTGTGATATCGTCAATTAACGGCCTATACTGAAGTACACGGATGAGGTTAATTTATAGATGTACATCACCTGATTAGGAGGCTAGAGCTTGTCTGCTAATAACCACTTCATCAACACAAAGTTCGTTCCTTATGAGAGCCGA
This sequence comes from Echium plantagineum, assembly GCA_003412495.2. Taxonomy (NCBI): domain Eukaryota; kingdom Viridiplantae; phylum Streptophyta; class Magnoliopsida; order Boraginales; family Boraginaceae; genus Echium; species Echium plantagineum. The sequence goes on along the minus strand of CM016568.1, from coordinate 21,692,139 downwards.
ACTCAAATTGCGTGAAGAGGTGAGATTGTTGATATTTTGCACTCTAATTTTTACCAGTTCAGCCATATCGTAGGGCATAAATTATAAATATAGAGATTTCTAACCAATCTAATAGCCGGTTTGAGTCCACAATAAACAATTTCATGTTCAGTGTGAACGATGCATGAAACATGAGGAACACTGTACACACCCAAGTAGTATTTTTAGGATTGAATTTATTGTTTTGCCCTAGCTTAGATCAAACTTCCACGAACATTATATTTACAAATAGAAAAAGCAAGATTATCACTTCATTACTAAAAAACACTATTTAGGCACTATTTTAATGTGTATATAACAGTTCACATGAAACATCTTCGTATTCACTGTCACTGGTGAATACTTGTCGAGCAAGTGTTGAATTTGAAACCTCTTTGCCTATATTTACTTACACCGATCTCGAATTTGAATCTATTATATAATTTAGGACAAAAGATATGAATCATCATTTATGTTTTATCCTGGACCCCTTTCGCTCACTAATGTTTTAAATATTCCCATTTGCTCACCCATGAACGAAGAAGTGAATTTTTCAGTACAACTATATATTTCATCGTGGGTAAATATAAAAAAAGATTACAAAAATTGACCCCATATGAAACCACATACATTTTTGTAACGAAATTAATGGAGGAACAAATGATAAAGTGAGTGAATGATAACTTTTAAAACATGGGTAAGCCAATGAATGCATTTAAAACATTAGTGAGCAAAAGGGGTTTAGGACAAAACATAGGTGACGTTCCTCGCATTTTGCCCAACAATTTACATGCAACTCTTTCCACGATGCCAACGAATGTTCATGCGTTGGTTTTTTTTTTGAAAAATAATTCCGAAACATACATTTTGTATCGATATCAAACGTGAGCCATCATTTTGAAAATGACATAAGTGGAAATAAAATTCACCAGATTTAATACATTGTTTCATTTGTATAAGAAAGCACACTTTCATTTTCATTTTAATATTAAATTTTATTTGATTGTATACACCATATGGCCACATCACTTGCATAAGCCATGTGTGAGTGTGATTTGTATTTGTGCATTTTTCTTGAATGTGGGTCTCTTTTTCTCAACAATTCTTGAAAATATTCAAGCTTAATTCTCACTTCTGCTGTTCTGGTTGAAGTCCTTTGATGTCACAGCAACATGGTATATACAAACTTGATACTATTCATTCTCTCTCCCTCACTCACTTTTTTTTAACATATTCTTTGTATATATGTTGGAAATTGAGAGGTGCCAATCACAATTAGGTGGACAAATTTGTGTCTTCTAAGTTAACTATATAAAAAGATTGTATTTTTAATCATGGGTTGTCTAAGTAAACTACCTATATAAAAAGATTGAATTTTTAATCATGGGTGTATACCAAGATTGTTTTTTCACATAATCATAGGTATATTGAAAGACTGTTTTTTTAATCATGGGTTTATTGAAAGATGTTATTTTTTTTTTATGTTTGATTCCTCTTAATTGTTTATTGATTATAATATAGATTTAGAAGGTTTAGTTTAGAAAGGGTGAATTGGAAGCAATACTGACAATAACCAGAAATCTTTCTGGGCCACCTCTATCCTTTTTTATCTACATAGCTTAGGTTTCTTGCACTCTAATTATATTATGATCCATTTGGGCATTCAAAGTCATCAAGAATGAGGGGTGTTTTTATTATTATTGTTTGAGGTAGATATGGATTGAAATTAATGTTGGGGTTGTTTAAGTTGAAGATTAAGAAAGGTGATTGATGTTGGAGTTTTGAAGTTGGAGTTTTCTTGAAAATTGTCAGGGGGGGGGGGACTTACAGTGTACTTTAACTATATGATGATCCGTTTGTGCATTCGTTTAGGTAGATTTTGATTGAAAAGAGTAATGGATTTGTTTGAATTGAAGATCAAAGAAAGGTGATTGGTTTCGTAATTTTGAAGTTGAAGTTTTCTTGAAAATTTTCAGGGGTGCGGGGAGATTGAGTGTGAGAGGAGAGGGTAGAGGGTTAGCCGCCTAAGTAGATGGATAGAAGGAGCTGGTTGTGGAAAAGAAGGTCATCTGAGAAGAGTAATAATGGTGAAGCAGAAAGCTCAGGGTCTGGATCTTCTCAATCAGAAAGATTTTCTGGTGATCAGGTTGGATTTCTGAAATTCTTCGATTGGATATATTCTTAATTGTTCAAATAGAAGTAATGAAATGGTTTCTGGGGTGTACCCGTCGTTCTAATTGAGGTGATATGCATTTTAAATAAGAATTTAGAAATAAAGATGATTGAAAAATATGATCTTGACAATGTATTTCTAAATTAGAAGGAGTTGCCTAATCATTGGAATCAACTTCTCTTTCTTAATGAAGATCCACGTCTTGGATATCAATGTCATTTGAAAACTGGTTAACAATTTTTTATAGAATGTTATTTATGGGAAATCGTGCTTTTCCTGTATCAGCTGTGGTGTTGATGTTCACTTGGATGGACATCACCTTCAATCCAAAACATTGGTATAAACTTATCACAGAAAATATACTTAGCCTGTTTTAGGTTGTTTCCTTCATCCTTCACATAACTATCTATTATACGAGACCCTCAACAAGAAGAAGAATCTCTAAGAAGTTGTTTTCTCTCTTAATACTTTAATTCTCGATTTATGTAGGCACTTTTATATCATAATGCTCAATCACCTGAAGTCACGTCTAAAGCCATAGAGGAGGAAGAAGTTACTGATAGTATGACAGCTCTATCGGAAAAGCTATCTGAAGCTCTTTTGAACATTCAAGAAAAGGAGGACTTGGTGAAACAACATGCCAAAGTTGCGGAGGATGCAGTCTCAGGTATTATTGCTTTCTTTTCAGTAACCATCTACTAAACCTGTTAATTACAAATCCATACCATTCTTGTTTAACCATGACGCAGGATTAGAAACTTAGGTAACTTTTCATAGGTGAACTATGTATAGGGAAAAAAAGTGATTTATGCCGTAAGAATTTCAAGATAGTTTACCTCATAAAACTTTCAACATTTTTTTTTTCATGACTAAGCTTAAGTACTGATGTTACTGGTTATTGGTACTATGGTAGATGAAATACATTATCGGATATATGTTGCTGTAGAAAAAAGTGTGCACATTTAAGTAGAGAAATAAATTACACATACATAAGCATGCTTTCTTCGCATATGATATTACTGTTGTTTGGTGTTTGTGAGTGATCACCTGCGCACCTATCTCTGCACATTCCATCGACATATTTTACATATATTCGTGATGTAAAAAACAGTAACCTTATTTATAACTGGGACCATCAAATGCCAGATAATATATCAAATCACATGTTTTATATTTTTTTGGGGGGGTAATGGAGAACTCCTAATGAATTGTGTTTTAGTACAGTTTAAATTAACATATACCCCATGATCGCATATATATTTGAGCTACATGGGAATCTATCTCCGTATTGAAAGTTTAAAATAGAAGATTTAAACATTTTCATTTGGCGTATACTTCGAATGTGGTTTAACTATAAATTATGTGGTGATTGGCTTGCTAACTCTCGAAGTTTGTCTACTCTGAGTTGAGTTTTCTAATTTACTCTAACACGAGCCTCATTATGAAGGAATGTTTCGCTGGATGTATTGAATTTAGTTATTTCATTCTGAATTTCAAGAATCTAAAGTTCTAAATCTCTATAGCAGTGGAGGCCTTTTTACCATTCAATTATTTTTAGTTTAGCTGTTACATATTGTGGTTGATCAGTATTATCTCGTAGGTTGGGAGAAGGCTGAAAATGAAGTAGCAGCTCTGAGGAAACAGATTGAGATTCTGACACAGAAAAATTCAGTCCTCGATGAAGCACTTAAGGAGTGCTTGAGACAATTACGTCAGGCTAGGGAAGATCAAGAACAGAAGATCCTCGATGCAGTCTCTCAGGAATGCATTGAATGGGAATCAACAAAACGTGAACTTGAGAGCCAGGTCGCAGAGCTTAAATCACAGCTTCTGTGTACTACGTCTGAAGCTTCTGCAGATCCCGATATTAACACAAAGCTAGAAGCTTCCGAGAGAGAAAACTCAATCCTCATTTTGCAAATCAATTCTTTAAGAGAGGAACTAAAATTTGTAACTCATGAGCGTGATCTAAGCAGCCACGCTGCTGAGACTGCCAGTAAGCAACGTCTGGATGGTATTAAGAAGGTGGCTAGGCTGGAAGCGGAGTGTCGCAAACTAAAGGCAGCTGCACACAGAGCAACACTAGCTACTGATAATAGATCTAGTAGTTCAATTTATGTTGAATCCTTGACAGATAGTCAATCAGATAGCGGGGAGAGACTATCAGTCACCGAAAATGATAGCAAAATGGATGGCTTGACTGAGTGCATGCCTAGCAACTCAGAATCTTGGGCATTTGCTTCTAAAGCTGAATCCGATAAATATAAGAAAGAAAAAGCCTCCGTGAGTACCTTTATGTCATCTTCTTCACGTGAGGTCAATCTCATGGATGATTTTCTAGAGATGGAAAGGCTAGCAGCACTACCACGTATGCAGAGTGGAATCCAAACAGACGCACTAGCTGAAGGAAGGACCATCTCTTTCAATGCTGAACTGGAAGCCATGATTAGTAGAACGGCCGAATTAGAAGAAAAGTTAGAAATGGTGGAGGTAGAGAAAATGAAACTGGAGATATCTCTGAATGAATGTGCAAATCAACTCAAGACATCCAAAATTCACTTAGAGCAAACTGAGTCAAAGTTAGAAGCGTTGAATACCAAGTTAGTTTTGGAAACTGAAGCAAGAAAATCTGTCGAAGCAGCCAATGCAAGACTTAAAACATCAAGGGAGCATATAGACGAAATGGAAGCTCATATGACTGAGCTTCAAACACTGTTGGCAATCACTAGTGAAGGCAAACATAATGCTGATGTGGAATTAGAGAATACCAGGGTAAAGCTTAGGAAATCCACGGAGTACTTAGAGAAAATGGAGGTAGAACTGGTGGAACTCCAAAGCCAGTTAGCCATTACGAATGAGGCAAAACTTGTGGCTGAATTGGAAATTGAGGCTTCCAACAGAAAGCTCCAGAAATCGATGGATCGTTTGGAAGGAATGGAACGTTCTCTGGCAGAGCTTCATAATAAATTGGCAACATCAGATGAAGCGAAAGACATGGCGGAGCTCGAACTTAAGGCCACTAACATCAAGCTTGAAGAATCAACAGAGTATTTAGATGGTTTGGAGGCTTATATCGAACACCAGCGGAACCAATTAAAATTGGCTAATGAAGAAAAGAACAAGGCTGAGGTAGAACTTGGAACAGCCACACGAAGCAAAGATATCGCGGAGTCCCAACTTATGGCAACAAAAGTTGAGATGGAGACCTTGCTATCAAAAATCAATGTTTTGGAAGATGAGGTTCGGCGAAACCAGGCACTGGCTGATGAAGCTGTTGACAGATATAAGAACTCAGATAGTGAGATCTTAAGATTCAAGCATCAGCATCCAAAGCCAGCAAATTTTGGAGAGCTTAAGATCAAGCAGGTGAATTTTCAACTTCATTCGAAGCAAACTAGTTAAATGCATATGACATCAACTAAGTATACCAAAAATGAAGGAAGAACCATATCTGAAATATAGTCTCTTTGGTAGCAATAATTGACTTGGACAATTGACTTTAACCAAAATGGATAGCTGTTGGATTTTTTATTTCTTTTAACGAAAAAGGCAAAAGTAGAATAATGGGACAAGTTTTCCTAACTAAACAGTGTCAGTTATGTTCTAATTTTTGTTATAACAGTTTTACCAAAATTGATGGTCGGGGCCTTTTGTTAAGCAGTGATGGATCGTGAATGTTCTGGTAGACTATATAGGTTGAGGGTGCTTTGATTAGGTTCAAACAGGGGAAGTGAGGATGCGGAAGTATAGACTATAGTCAAGCTTAAAGCATATGTCAAGTACATCCTTTTGAAAATGTGGGGAATTAAGTCCATCTTAAACATGGCAACCTCCAGATAATCCTCGTCTTTTGTGGACTATCTTCAGATCTCACTCATAAAGAATTCGATGCTTAAAGATTTGTGTGATATATCATGTCTTTGACAAGGACTCTATTTTGTAAGAATACTTCACTTAGGGTAGTAGGACTAGCAAGTCTATGCAAGATTAATAGTGAGAAATGTCATTTAAATAGTAAGTGTTTGTGCAAGCGTGCATCATATTGACTGCCTCATTGTTCATCATGGAACATAATAATTTTCTTCAGTTAGGATGTAATTTCAAGTTTCTTGGTGTTAATGGCAGGATAAAGAGTTGGCAACGGCTGCCAAACGATTTGCAGATTGCCAAAAGACGATTGCTTCTCTCGGTCAACAATTGAAGTCTCTTGCAACCATCGAAGAATTCCTCGTTGACTAATCAGAAAGATAGCCGTTCAAAGTTAATACTGGGAAGAATTTTCTGCATCAGGGAACACCCTGCTGCTAAGCAGTTTAAGGTGATGTTTTGAGGAGCAACTGATTCTTGAATAAGAAGTATGAATGTTATTCCCTCATTGCAAAGAACTAATGCTCAGAGAGTGTCGCCACCATTCATCGCTTACCTTCTGTAGTTAAAAAGGGTATGCAGATTAGGTTCGTTGGCTGCCTCTTTTTGATTGAGGATCACAAAGGGATATACGGTACAGAAAGAAGATAAACTATACTCTGGATTTCAAAACATTCTTTAATCCTCTTTCTCGAAAAATCGCTGTTGATGCATCTATTTGTAAAGTACGATCATTTACAGTGCTGCACATAATGCACCATATTCGTATATATCAAGTACTTCTTAATCTGGAACTATATATCCAGTTCAGCATCATATCAATGTTGTTATGCACAATTCATGTTACTCCTGAAGTTGTTGATCTAATTGAGCGCCAAGTTTGTTGTATTTGAAACGGTAGTTGAACACAAGTTTTTCATAATCGACTTAACTATTAACCGAGGTTGATTAGGCAATCCATTAATCAACCTATTAGCAAAATGATACCATCTCTAAAACTACAAGTATCAAGATAGAGCTAAACCATCCAAATTACAACCCTTCACAGCTAGTAGTCTATTACACATACCCACTTAACTAGTGGTTTCCAGTTAGTTGTTCCCAGCGACAGCAGTGTCGATTTTGTCAACATGATCTCGCAGTACTTTCCACTGTAGAAAGAAGTTATGTAATGAGCAAAACAGGTCGGACAAGCGCAAGTTCAAATTATGTGCGAAAAAACATTAACTTGGATATACCTGATCCATGGTTAACGAGATCCCTGCAAAAGAGCATTAGATGGCATTAGTTCAATACAAGAATCGGTGAGAAGCGGAAAATCTCCATAGAAACTTAAAGAGGAAAACTGTTAAGTGTAGCTGTGTAGTCACTAGTCAGTAGTTCACATGAAAGCGCTACTGGATGAGTAACAACATAGAACAAATGTAACTGAGAGAGACATTAGACTTTTAGAGTCCTAGATAACACCGACTCAAGCTGAAAATAAGACGCCTTTATAAAAAATCTCCAATAAATACTCCCAAAACTGAACTAAAACAAAAATATATAAAACACGACATATACTGGATTGCTATCCTAGATTCTCGATGACTGAAAACTTAACGTACTTGATAATCATCCTCAAATCATCTGCCAATTCTAAGCTAAATTAAATAGACATTTAGTTCAAACATCAATTGGTAAACCAACTTGGCGAGCTAAGTAATCTTTCATAATTTAAGAAATTCACTTATATAAAGAGAATTTCGTCAAATTAAACACAGGCTTCGTCTTTGCAGGATCATACATTTAGAGTGTGCCGTGCTGAAACATCTACATCGCTACCAAAACCCTTCTTTAGGTTTCATTTTTACAGTATATTCATATATGAAACCCCTTACTCCAAATCAACATCAATCAAGCTAGATCAAGCTGATATCTCAATCAGATTCACAAGCCAACAATACTTTCATTCCGATTCACAAGCCAACAATACTTTCATTCCGATTCACAAGCCAACAATGCTCCGAACTTTTAAAACAGAAATAACATTTTCTCAGATAGACACCACGTCGTTTAATAATTGAATGGTACAGAAGATGAAATGAAACTAAATAGTGGGAGTTAAAAATGAAGAACACCTTTCTTGCCGGGTAGTTGCTTCCCATCCTTAACATAAAACTCCCTTATGTCTACTACTATCTTCCCATTCCAGTTCCTTACTGAAACCCGCCGATTCTTGGATATCTACAGAGCAACATACCAAAATTAATCATACACGAAAAGAGTCAAAATACAGCATAAAAAATGAACAAACAAAACTAAGTAAATGAAAAATAATTTACTCTTAGTACTACTGTCAGTAACATGATTTACTATCAACATGATAAATTTAATTCAAATCATTGGTATGCCTGTGATAATTAATGTTTCAATGCTTGTAAATTATGATCGGCCAAAACAAAACCCGACAATCTAAGCTGCAAAGTTGTTAATGTTGGCCATCAAGTATCAAACTGGGCAATCTTTTTGGGAAAGACGCAGTAATAACATATCAAAACAAACACATCAGCCTAGGGTTTGCTTATTAGGTACGGTGAGATATTGTGAGATATTACTCGCAACGACGAAGTCTCGAATTTATGTACTTGCATAACAAGGACCGATGTTTTTTGTTGAAAATAAATATTAAAACAACACACAAAAATAACGCTACTAATTTGTTGAACATAAACCGGGAGACCTCACAAACGACGATGTTGTCGGAATCAGTGTCGTCTCCGTCGGCAGAATCGGCGGCGGAAGGCTTCTTACGCTGTGGTTGTTCGTCGGCGTCGGAGATGGAAGCGGCCCTTTTCGACATTCTTCTTGCTGGTTATTACTGAGGTCTAAAGAGGGAGTAAATAAGGGCGCGCCCTTTCGATTTTCGTTCAATTTTTATTTATACCACTTCAAAAACCCTCCGTTCAAAATGATTGATGTTTTTTCTTCAATCGAGCTAATTCCTTGTTTATTTTATTTGAGATTTTAAAAAATATTTCGTCGACAAAGTTCAACTCATTCATTCATTCTTACTCATAATCGAGGTGACTACTATTTTGAACAGTTCGTTTTACTATAATTTAACTCGAGGAACCTTGCCTAAATTAATTTTTGTGATATCACTTCGTCTTGATTCAACTCAATCCAACATATTATAAAGCTAATTAAATACAGTAACTAAGGATTTCGGTACTTTGTCAAACAGTGCAATAGTCGAGTGCAAACTTTATCAAGTTGATTAATTAATCATTGTTTTTTCATAAATATATTGTCTTCTATTGGGAATGTGAAAAGAGTTTAGAAGACTATATTTTGACTAATCCCACCTATTTACATGAGATAATAGGAGAGTTGTGGATGAAGTCGACCACAGATGATCCGGTTCCCTTACATCGGGTCTAATGGGTCGTCCATCACTTCGGACTTCAAATGATATTATGAGTTATAACCGTTACGATCGAACCGCAACTTACCAAGTACAATAAAATAATGATCTAAATGGATCAAGTATAAATTAATATTAACTACTTAAAAGCAACTCACAATCTATAATTAAATAGATCGGTGGCACCTGACTTAAGCTTTCAATTTAGAGGTCTATTGTCTTCGATACAAAGTAATCATAAAATATCCTATTATTTTTGGTTGCCACTATGTCTATGTGCATGCGTTTATAACAAAGTAATCATCAAAATAAATATTTGATTATGGAAATCCATATAATATTCATGACATCATTCTTAAATTTTACACTTGAAAATGTAATCCATTACTTTGTATCCCAATTCCTATATATATGTTCACAATGTGTATTGCCTCAACTCAATAATGGTAATTGGTTCCAACATCAAACCTCTAGTTACCATAAATATATTTTCATGTCAATAATATTTTCTCGCGAACCCACCTTTCGAACCTCCCTTGCGTTCACTTACTTTTAGTTAAAAAGAGATCGAACACACATTAGTTAAAAAGAGGTCGAACACAGGATGTGTGTTCGATCGGGAAGAATGAGCAGTGGAAATAGTTTCTACGTAGTGAAGCTCTTTCTTGTTAATATGTAAAGGGATCCAATTTAGCTTTTCCGAAACAACTTAACCTGAAATTCTTTCTTGGCTATAAATTATGGTTTGACTTACACTATTTTTAGAGAAACTAAGCTAGGAAAGGAATAAAATCCATTATTCTATAGAGCCCATAGAAGAAAAGAAGAAATGTAATGGTTACATGAAAGCAATACCTCTTTTAAATTCTCAAGCAATGTATGCTATTCTATTAAAAGAGGTAAGATATATGGATGGTTTTTGCAATGCATCAAGTTATGTTTGCATATGGAAATCATATACTATATAGCAATAACAACTTTTATATAAAATTCATAAGAAATCTCTAAACTAGTAAACACTGAACTAATTTACTAGATAAGGAATGTGCCCTCGCGATTTATGAAACAAACAAGTTAAGGTTCTACGAGTTTTGTTAATTGCTGTCCTTATATATAGAGACAATCCTTCAAGAGAAGGAGCATAATTAAAGAAGATTTAGTGCTAGATATGGCGTCAATGGGTCAGCTATCGTCGTTCTTTTTTTGTTTACTCCTACTCGCATCATCAGCTTTAATGAAAGCAGCTGCAAACGATCACCACCAACAGAAGTTCTGGAAAAGGAAGTCCTCTGGCTCCAGTTCATCCTCATCGTCCTCCTCATCATCACACCAATATAATCCTCGTCAGGCCAAATCCTCATTCGTGTTACCACTCTATGGTGATGTCTACCCCAATGGGTATGCAATTTGGTTCCTATACCATTATTGAAACTAGACATTGAGCATTACATTGTGAATCATAGAATGCTAGATAATTAGATACAGTATGCTGCAAAGAATTGCTTCATAGTGATCCTCTCGGAAAATCTGTCATGATTGTGTACATTTCAGTTTATAGGTACATAATTGACTGAAGTAAATGAACTGCGTGTATAGATAAATGAACACCTTCTTTTCTGCAGGTACTACTTTGCTCAGGTCAACATAGGGCAACCCCCGAAGCCATATTTTCTTGATCCAGACACGGGCAGTGACCTTACATGGCTTCAATGTAATGCCCCTTGTGTCCACTGTACAGAGGTAAACGGAAATAGATGAATCTCCTTCTGTTGCTATCATTAATGATGGATAAATGAACACATATACAAATGAACAACCATATACATTTGTGTTTAGATATAAATTACTTACAAAGAGTACATTGTGTTTTAGGCACCGAATCCATATTACAGACCGAGTAATGAATTAGTCCCTTGCACGGATCCGGTATGCATAGCTTTGCAACACACTGATAACAAATGCGACAACCCAAGACAATGTGATTATGAAGTTGGATATGCCGATGGAGGTTCCTCCCTTGGTGTCTTGGTGAACGATGTGTTTTCCGTTAATCTTACAAATGGAATCAAGATCAACCCCAAGTTGGCTCTTGGGTGGGTAATTCATACTTTATTTGTTGACCAGATTTATCTTACACCATTTGCTACATTTTTAGAAGTTGGCTCCCATTGGTTCGGTTAAGTTATACTTCTACCTGACGGATTTATAATGGCAGATGTGGATACGATCAGATGCCTGGTGCATCTTACCATCCCTTAGATGGAGTACTTGGACTTGGGAGAGGCGGATCTAGCATAGTGTCCCAACTTTACAAGAAAGGTGTGATTCAAAATGTTATTGGGCACTGTTTGAGTACCAGAGGAGGATATCTTTTCTTCGGTGATGGCTTGTACCAGTCATCACGTACAACATGGACACCAATGTCAAACGATGACCCGTAATGCTCGATTTACATTCTAATAACGAACATATTGCAGAAAGGCCTTCTTTGGATGACTTTATTCTGAATCTAAAATGGTGTCGTTCCATTTCAGTAAGCACTACTCGGCTGGACTTGGAGAACTTCTTTATGGTGGAAGAAGTACAGGAATTAAGAACCTTAATGTGATTTTTGACAGTGGAAGTTCTTACACCTACCTGAACTTTAAAACTTATGAGATATTACTTTCTATGGTAAGTCTTGTTTTATCGTGACACATTAATGAATTCAACTATAGGTAATAAGTCTGAAAAGTTATCTATTGATGTAGGTCGAGAAAGAGATACGAGGAAAGCCTCTCCAACAGGCCACTGATGATCGTACTCTTCCATTCTGCTGGAGAGGCAAAAGTCCATTCAGAAACTTTGAAGAAATCAGAAAATACTTCAAACCTCTTGCATTAAGCTTCGGCAGTGGCTGGAGATCGAAAGCTCAGTTTGAAATGTCCCCTGAATCATATCTTATAATCTCTGTATGAACATTGATGATTAACTTTAATTCCTTCCCTTTTCAATCTCTCTAGACAGACATCTAATTGACTTACTGACATTATATCCAATGCAGTCTAAAGGAAATGCTTGTCTGGGTATATTAAATGGTACCGAAATAGGACTTCAGAATTTCAACCTTATTGGAGGTACTCTATCACAACTCAATTACCAACCAGTAAAACTCAAGGTGTTGTTCGTAGTACCTGACTTTACTTCTTTTGTGCAGACATTTCGATGCGAGACAAACTGGTCGTTTATGACAACCAGAAGAAGCAGATCGGTTGGGCACCAGCAGATTGTAGTAAACGGCCACAAGCGAATGCCTTCGTTCTGTAGTTAGGAACCATCTTTCTTTGAGCTGAAAGAATAAGTGCTTCATCAGAAATCATTTCTCCATTGAATCATAAACATCATACGATGGACATGTTATGTTGGAACCACCAATAAATCAATAAATATATTATTTACATCGCAAATCGTCATTACATCAGGAAATTATGCATAACTGCAGGTTGCAGATTTTGACCATACAATATAAATGGATTAAAATGTATGCTAAGTGCTAATAGTACCTTTCCTAACGAATGTATCTCATTCTCCTATAAGGAAATCTACAAAATTCATCCAAAGCATAAGAATATGCTTTCTCATCAGAATAAAGTAAATGATGCTAGGTCTTAAAATCTGCCCTAAACCGCTACTCCGAAAGATATAAAATTTTGGAATTTCACAACTGAACCATGTCATATAAGATGCATTCTATTCTCATATTCTTCTAGCTTTTATAATTTCTCGTTCTTGGCTATTACTTTTCCTTGAATGCTGGTCGGCTCCACTGCTCGTCATGGACTTGTCGGTCTTAAACAGAATCCAACTCCTCCTCAAGAAGTTCTGAACTCAACGTCTTCGAACTTACTGAATAAGATTGTCGTAAAGCTATATATACACCATGTTTATCTTCTCAAGAAGTCTATACACCCAGTTTACATGAATGGACTGAAGGGCTTCTGCATATACATGTACATGTCTTGAAACTGAAAGAGCTGATCATTATCAGACTGCATCTGATAAGGAAAAGAAGTATCTTGAAAGCCATCAATGTAAGTCAGCTGTTGGTAAAAAGCTTTATCCCCTTCATTCCAGTCTGGTACACTTTGAATCTCCTTCTCGTTTGAAAGCTCTGGCGATGATGATACTTGTTCAGAACAACCGGATTCAGTGTGCTGCACCTTTGGCACTATTCCATTCGGTACAAGTGTAGTCTCCTTTGGCGTCAGCTCTTCAACTTCCTCTTTAAATTTCATAGCTTTATGATCAAAACTAGGATGTGTTTCCATAGTTCCCTTCTTATTATATATTCGACACAACACCCAATCATCAAGCTGCAATAATATTGATCATTGCATAATCAGTAACAATTCTCGATTTCGTATGCTAATTTGACTTGACACTCATATTAACATAATTTCGGTTTAGGTGCTTAAGCAGATTTTTATGAAAAAAGAGTGAGTACCCTATAATTATTTTTCTTGCCAGCAGAGCGATCAACATTGGCTAATCGATATTCATGCATAATCCAGTTGGTTTTGATCCCCCTAGGTGCTTTCCCGGCATAGAACACAAGAGATTTCTTGATTCCAACCGGTTTTGGCTTTCCGACTGGCTTATCAGCCCCGGTAGCCTTCCAGTAACCCGCCCCTGCTGCCCGATTTGGCCGTGAACCGTTGGGATACTTCCGATCCCTTGGAGAGAAAAAATACCACTCCTTTTCACCATACAAAGCCATACCTATTCATGCCAATAACATAATCAATTTCCACATACAATTAAATTTTAACTTCTAATTGAACTTGGACAATCTTTTTGGGACATATCAAAATATACCAGGGGGACACTCTTTTGCCCCCATTTTTTCTCCTTCTTTCTCGTCTTCTGCACCCTTCTTCTTCAACTCACAAAACCACCACCACCAACCACCCACGACACCGCGACACCACCCCTTCCACCCCCCCCCCACACCCAATTTGTATATATAATGGGTATACATATCAAAAAACACCAGGGAGACAGTAAAATAGCATTCTTTAAAATTAAAAAAGGAGTAAGAATTCGTACCAGGGAGTTGCCATGGATCAAATTTGTAGAGATGAATATCAGCAATAATTGGGACAGAAATTGATTGGCCTGAACATTTTCTGCAGAGATAATGTGTAACCAACTCCTCATCAGTTGGATGGAATCTGAACCCTGCTGGCATACCCAATTCTTGATCTCCACCCTTCATTTGCTTCCTCTTTTTCTCTTTATTCTTTTTCTTAACTGATTTGGAGTGTGCAGAGGCCAGAGAGGTGAGCTTTGTTCATGAACTCTTGGAGAAGAAGATGAATGGGTATATATAATGGGGTGGGTGGGGGGTGGGGGTGGGGGTGGGGTAGGGTGGGTGTTTGATATTATGTCCTTACTAGTCAACTCTAACCAAGTTGTCAAGCATGCGGTAATAATAACAGCTTGACGTATGATGCTCTGCGTATGGTGATGCAAATGAGTCGTTTCATTACACCAATTGATTGATTGCTAGTATTAATGCACCTCGTTTTAAAGGATATCGGATCAACTTCTTAGGATGATACCCTCGTCCTCGAGGTCCCCTTATTCCTTGTTTTAGTTATCACGAGAGAAGGTAATTCGTGTGATATATATTAGAGTATCACGAAAATTTAAGTTTATTCTTTTATCACTTCAATACAAGATTATGTCCCTTGTAAGATTCAAATTCATGTCGTATGAAGATGCTAGACTGCAAGCACTTTTACACCAAAACTCTTTACCAATTGAGTTAGGCCTCAAGAGGAATCGGCTTATTACTGAATTGTATCAGCTATCCAAAGGAATTACCTTTTCGAATTCGATTGAACATGTTAGTAATTGTGATTTGTGGGGCCGTTTATTGAACGAGTATCTAATTACCACGTCGGTTGATAACCAATTGTATGTATGGTCATTTTCATTGCGAAAATTAATAACTCTATGATATTAACATGTCATAAATTTAATGTAACTAATATGATATTTTTTGGTAATAGGGATTCGCATCCGTCACTCGATGAGTGTCTACTGGGTATTTTGTAGGCTGACATAATAGCCTAAAAACCACATCAACTATTTAAATCGCAATAGGTAAGTTCTGTGTGATTAGTTCAACCAAGGTAGTGTTTGTACAAGAAATCGAATGCATGACTTTGTGATCACAAACTGATTTATCATACCAACTTGACCATTCTTATGGACAAAAATAATACAATTTTCAAAATATTATTAACAACCATATACTTAAATATGTACAAGTACATTAATTAATGTAATCTATGAATTAGTGGTAGAATGATGAGGTAGTGATTAAAACATCCATCAGTAGTACAGTAGTCAACCATATGTTAATAACACATTGAC
This sequence comes from Echium plantagineum, assembly GCA_003412495.2. Lineage (NCBI taxonomy): Eukaryota > Viridiplantae > Streptophyta > Magnoliopsida > Boraginales > Boraginaceae > Echium > Echium plantagineum. The sequence goes on along the minus strand of CM016568.1, from coordinate 21,676,255 downwards.
TGAGCCGACATTTAATTCACCAACACAATCTCAAGTGGGGTGGGGGGTAGGGGGGGAGGGGCTATCTCATGACGCAAGCAGTGACCAAACTATCCACTCACGCTCGTGAGGGTTTCTTGATAGCTACGTGGCGGCTCCTAATTGGATGGTCGACTTTTCTATAGAGACGGCTGCGGTCAGCCGAAGCCACCTCAGCAGAAGATAGTCACATTTCATAGTTCCTTTTCCTCCAAGTATTCACCCCCCCTACCCCCTCACCCCCTCCCCCACCCCCACCATTGGTTTTTTCTACCCAAGGTCTTCCTAGATTGTTACAGCTAAAGAAGTTTCAATGCACTACGTGCCTAAACGAGCCAATTAATTCAGGCTAGTCAATCAAATCACAATGACTTGGTTAATTGAATCACAAATGGCTTGAATCATCCTTAGACTCCGATCTAGTTCACCTGACTTATTTATAATGATTTAAGTTCGATTTGAATTTTCTTTTATTCGGCTGATTACTAAGTGAGCCAGCCTTAGGCTTGGCGAAAGCTCATGAGCGAGTATTCCCGAACTAAGTTTTGAGCTAGCTCACCTAACTTATTTCAGTAGTTAAAATTAAGAATCACGGTCATTATTAGTACAAATTTATAATGTGAATGTGAAAATAAAGAGACTATTTCATAGTACCTTAATCAATGGAACTTGAAAAATGAATAATTAGTTGGTAATGTGAAATATAATTAAAATGACTAAATTGCTACAATATAACTATAACTATTTTTATATATTTTAATTTTAAAAAAGATAATACTTCTTTGGTTCATTTTTAGTTGTCGTTTTAGTCATTTGCACGTAAATTGCGGAAAATAAAAGTACACTGGAAATGTAGAAGGACAATTATTTGAAACTCTACTATTGCTTGGTTGATAATAGTTTCAACGGAAAAAAATAGTCAAAAAATATTGAGAATATAAAATTACAATTTACAATGCTATAACGATAATTTTTTGTAAACACAAAAATTGTGCTAGGAAATCAAGTAAAAATGAATTGTGTTAGCATAAAATTGTACATGAGCTAGCGTCGACTATCTTACATTTTCAACGACAAGTATTTATAAACATAAAAATTGTGCCAGTTCGCCGCTCGATTCATTTACTACGAGCGAAGCTTTGAGCCTCTGCTCACCCTACACGGGCGAGCTAGCCACACTCGTTTAGCTCGGGTCAGATACAACACTATCCAATTTTTATGTACAACCAATAAATTATTTTTAAAGAATACTAGCTTAGGAAATTTTGGTGACAAACCCACCTATCTCATCAACTCGATGCCTTAATTTAAACTTTATTTCGGCGAGACAAACAAAAAAAACAAACATGTTTCCAAACATACCCTGGAGTAAGACCATGATCCAACTACTATCAGTTTAACAGACTGTAGTTGAGTCAATAGTTCCAATAAGAAGATGGTGAGCAAAACAGAGGAAGAACAAGTCAATAATTTGGAGAGCCAGGTGGACAATGGAGGAGGTGGACTTTGGGAGTATCTTTGTCTCATTAGGAAACTAAAGCTTAGAAGATCTCATAAGGTCTTAAAGCATGGTCTCTCAATTCTCAATGACTCCAGAGCAAGATCTTCTCTTGGCCCTGAAGGTGTTCCTGAATTTTTCGTTATTTATTTCTCAATTTATTGTATTTTGTTTTGTATATTTGGAACTTTGAGTTGAGTGGTGTATTCAGAATTCAATTAAGTTTCGATCTTTGGATTAAGTAGATGTTTCGTGAATTTCCCTTTTAAGGGTTAGATTTGATATTGAATATTGAAAGGAGTTGATTGGAGACGTGGTGTTCATATAACAAGCTAAGTCAACGTTTTGATATTTGAATTAAGTATACACGAGTAAATGTTTTGTGAATTTCCCTTTTAAGGATTAGATTTGATATTGGATATCGAAGGGAAACCCAACCCGCTGATTGGAAAGGTGGTATTCATATAACGAGCTCTTTTAGTGGGATAAGGCTTGGTTCGGTTTAAGGATTATATTTGATATTGGATACTGAAGTGGATTTGAATCTAGATAAGCTTAATAGAATTATATGAATTTGGTTTCGAGTATTTATGCCTCATTAGGAAATTGAAGTTGAGGAGATCTAATAAGGTCTTAAAGCATGGTCTCTCCATTTCTAATGATTCCAGAGCAAAATTTGCTCTTCGCCCCCGAAATTATAAGTCTGATATGTTTAGCCGACCTTACGCTTGTCTTGACACATACTTTAGCATATCCAACGTATTTTGCTTACCCCTGTACATGTATTGTGTATAGGTAGATATCATGCCATTTTGGTGTTGGACAGGGTCTTCACCATTTTAATTAAGCAATTTCAATGACAGTTCTAAGTTTGAGTTTTTTTGGTTCTTTAAATCATGTAGAATGGACATTGTACGAGCAGGTAGCTGTTGCAGCTATGGATTGCCATTCTCTTGATGTCGCAAAGGTGAAATTATATCTTTTGGGTTTCCTTTGTTTGATGCTTAAAACTGAAATTGAAGGATAAGTCGCTCAAACCTTGTCCAATGTGTTTGTATTGAGATTTTCTAAAATAACAATTCCATATGTTAACTAACACGCTCATGTATGTTTTACAAGATGGAATTCATTTGGTCTCATGTGTGTCTGCCTTGAGTATCTGTCAGAAAAATTCCATCCTGAAGACAAACTTCATTTAAAATAGTAACAAATGGATAAAAAGATTGTTCCTTTGCATAATGCTTCAAAAAGATCAGTTGCTAAGCAGTATCAAGCTCAGGGACATGCCAGTTACTTTTTCAACTTGTTAGTCGTTTGGAGTTACTCATTTTAATTTCTCACTTAGATACCCTTTTACCGTTGAGATGTCATCTTCATTATTCTTAAATTTAAATCCTGTTCATGCATATATGGATTTCTTGGTCAACTGCGATCATGTTGAGTAACTTCTTCTATATTTTGAGTTGACATGTCTATGTTCCCTTTTTTTTGAGTTGGTATCTTCATTTTTTCTTTAAACACAAACTCTGTTCTCATTTCATGCTTTTTTTCTAAGATCACGATGAACACGACATGAACGACATATCTATGTATTTTTACAGGACTGCATCAAGGTTCTACAAAAGAAGTTTCCCCAGAGCAGAAGGGTTGGTGAGTTACCTGACCGGTTTCTCTTAAGCTCTATTTTTTTTTTTGTAGATGTGTGTGTTTAATTTGAATTAGCATGCGTACATGTTAATATGTGTTTCTGATAAGACTTGGTAATCATGACAGTGATGATTAACCTCTCGTTCCTAGATGTATATCTTTTGTTTAACACTCGACAGTTTGCTATATTATACAAAATTTTGAACAATTTAGTTTCTTTTTGTTGTCCCTTCTATTGCTACCATTTGTTCATGGAATTGTGATATTGCTCCCTTTTCTTTCAGAGAGACTGCAAGCAATGTTGCTTGAAGCCAAGGGATTATGGACAGAGGCAGATAAGGCTTACGCAAGTCTGCTGGAAGAGAATACCCTTGATCAGGTGCTCTGAGAAGTAAAAGTTTCTTAGAACAGAAATTATATATTTTGATCAGTTGGCTCTATTTCTTGTTATTTGTGTTCATCATCCAATTCTTTCGATTCTCTGCCTCGTTATTGATTAGGTGGTACATAGAAGGAGAGCAGCGATGGCTAAGGCACAGGGTAATATGTCACTGGCCATAGAGATGATCACCAAATATCTTGAAGTGTAAGATATAGCCATGACTAATTTTCCGTGCTAATCCAGCGCTTAGATGACCTTTGTGATATACACTCGAAATTCTCCAGGTTCATGGCAGATCATGAAGCATGGAGAGAACTTGCAGAAATATATGTCTCCCTGCAAATGTGAGTTACTGTTTGGTACTCATACAACTTTTAAGGAAAGAATACAGTAAGGCTCATATTGACACTTCCAATTGTCCTCTGATCATTTCCTTTGTTTTTCTTCTTTTTTCTGAAGGTACAAGCAAGCTGCTTTCTGCTACGAAGAGCTGATATTATCTCAACCAACAATTCCACTATATCATCTTGCATATGCTGATGTAAGTTCCTTAAAATACTTGGACAAATTTGTTCTACTTACTGATTATTTTACAAAACATCAACAGGTAATTTAATAGAGAAGGTGTAGCTACGAATATCGTCGAGTATATTGTTGTGACTTGTGACAGTATCATATGACAATTTTGGCTTGGTCTTTTTTTTGCAATTTATCCCCTAGAGCCGGTATTGTTTTGACTTTTGAGATGTCAGGCTATGCGAACTTGTTTTATATCTCAAACTATCTGATAGGACTAGGTGGTGTAGCTTCATCATGCTTTCATTATCTTACAGATCTAGCTCAATAATTTATCCTGAATTTAAAGACAACGACTTGGAAACACTACTTGCCATTCTTATCTGATTTCCTGCTGTAAATCAGGTGCTTTACACGCTTGGTGGACTGGAAAATATTCAGACAGCCAAGAAATACTATGCATCCACTATAGACCTCACCGGGGGAAAGAATATTAGGGCCATATTTGGTATATGCTTGGTGAGTTGGCCTCCTTATATTTTACTATGTTATAAGTATGTACTAGTGAAAACGAGTCCTAAACTGCTCATATAATCATTCAAGTGCCTGTTGTCATAAAAATCTGATGTAGTAGTTATTCACTTCCTCCCTCCGATTATAGCCGTTTTAGCAGCTACTATGTGTGAAATTTGTTAGCCAACTTCTCATGAGTACTACTACATCGCTGTAATTTGTATGGAAGTGATTAAAGGGTAAAAGATTTGCACAACATGTGGACTCTTAAGTGTTGTTAGATCTCATAAGATGGTGATTTGTTAAACCCTTTCCTATCCAAAGTCAACCATACAAATGGAAGCTTGAAGAGCACACTTTTCCCCATGACCCCTCTTCTACAAAGCGATGCCCCCTTCATATTGAGCACCAAACCTACATCCATTAGATCTCTGGATGTCCTTCCGACAATAGGCCTTGGATGTTCTTATTTGGTTTACACCATCCTCATTTATTCGTTATTCTTGAGATGCATCAAGGGAAATTAAATCCTGAACTAGGAAACTTTCATTTGCACTCTTTTATTTATTTTCTTCTTCTCTACATTTGACATAATAATGGCTTTCTTCTCTATTTACATTTTAATTTTGATCTGTTTGATTTCACGTTATCTAGTGCACTTCCGCAATTGGGCACCTATCGAAAGGGCGAAACAAGGACGACAAAGAGAGCTCAGAGCTGCAATCTCTTTCTGTAGTAGCATTGGAGAAGGAATACAAGCAAAAGGCCCCCAATAAAACTGCATTGCTTAGTGTCGCTTTGAGAAGCTTGAAACTCAATTAATGTAGTACTGTTATAGCAAAAGACCCCCAATAAAACTGTATTGCTTAGTGTTGATTTAAGAATCGTTCTTAAGCTTTAAAAAGCCGAATTTAAACATACTTTCTATAGAATGTAACTATTTTGTAGTGAAATTCAGTACCAAAGAATTTCTGTATTTGCAAGTCCTTACCAAATTGAATGATGTGGAATTAATAAGGGTTGTAATTTGACAAGAGAAAATTACAATTCAAATATGAAGTGTGACAATTGAATTGGGACACTGGTCTTAGATTGCTTTGAATCAATTACCAGTTGGCTTCCCTTAATTCAATACAATAGCAAACATGATTCTACATGTATGAATCATGAAGTTCATATATAAACAAGCACTAGGAACTTGCGCAACCGTGACCATTTTCTATGAAATGCCATTAACATGAATATATCAGATGCGGCGAGGCAGCCTCTGCAACTCCAAGGCAAGACACGAAGCAGCATCTGCGACAGCCTGCACGCTTGAATTCTTGATCTTAGAGACGATTGATTCAGTTTTTGCGATCTCAGGAATGCATATGGGCAATATCATCGCTTGCGCCTTACAGTATCTACACGAGAAAGTAAAAGCATGCAGAAGTCTTTGCACCACCAGATGTGAGAATCCAGCATGAGATTCAAGAATGGAAGTGGTGTTCGGAAGATTGGACAGAAAACTGGCCGTAGCTTCTCTTGGAGCTGCCCTGAAGAGTAAGACCAAACACTCCGAGGATAAGTCTGCAAAGTTGGCTTCACCACACCTGATTAATTCTAGCAACACCCCAACATTGTCACCGAAGTCTGTTATATCTTCTATGTACCCATGTTGCTTAGCGGCTCCAACATCATGAGAACTGTCATTTAACAAAGCTGGATCTTTTGCATAATTTGCCCCATTCATATGGCCAACAGAGCGTAAAAGGAATGCTTTGCATAGACCAAGAGTAGGTTCTATGAAGTCTTCCATTTCCCTAGCCCACACGAATTCCAAAAGGTTTCCAATCATTTTGACCACTTTCAGTTGGGAGAGCACCTTGGTCTCCAGTTCTTCTGCAGATGCAAGAGCCAAGCACAACATGACGTTATTCACATTTGCAGCTGAGAAATCTCCAAACAGAAACCCAAAGCATTGTGAAACTGTTTTCATATGCACAATGTCTTGAATCCTTATGTATTTGAAGTCAATGAGCATAACCAGAAGCTTTTGAGCATAAACAGGAATTGGATCATCATCTTCAATCAAAGACGGGTAAAGAGGGAGGAAGCAGGCATTAGATACAGACTTCAAGTCTGTCACTATCTGGCCAGTCTCTGATGTATCATTTAGGAAAAACACCATTATATCGAACAGAACCTTTAAGCACAAAAATCGAGCATCCCCATCTTTGTTCCCTTTGTACAGAACTGAGAGACTGGGAATAGTTTGATGGATAAAAATGTCCTGGCTGTCATTAATTACAGAATGGTCCTCCGCTATGGACTCAAATACTTGTAGAAGGGTAATTTGGAAGTCATCTCTACCCTGAAAGCAAAATAAAACAGCATTAAGAAATAATCTCATTCTGATCACGATGAAAAATTCGTTGATCATCTGTAAATACTTCACCTCTGAATGGTGATAAATTACTGCTTCAAGATGGTCTATTGAGGCACCTATATTCAAACAAATTGTTCCTTCCATCTGTCCTTAACTTTATTCTTTGAGATTTAGTACATTTTTTGAAGCTGAATAATAGTATTATTTGTCTAGTTTCATTCTTATTTAATCACTAGAACTTGAAATCTAACATTTGAAGACCAAGCTGTATGCAATTTCCAGTTTACTGCTAATGCAACCAATAAATTAGCATTTTCAAGAATTCCAGTAGGGACCATCCAAGTTTCGTGTGCTCAAATAATAAGCATTACATTGAAGCTCTTAAGAATTGCAATATTCTATCATAGTATATCATCTGATAGAATAATTGACATACTTAAGGTGCCTGTTAAAAAATATGGTGTTGAAATTAACCTTGAAACTTTTGCAGAATCAACAGTGGAACAAAAGAGTAGACAATAAGCAAGTGAGTATTTTAAGATACATCAGGCATGGAATGAATACCTGAAAAGGTGACTCTGCAAATTTTAGTAGATTTGCCAACTGTTGTAGAATCCGAGGAGTAACCACCCTATGCTTAAACAACGAACTTCGAAGAAGATGTAGGACAACTGGAAACATATGGATGTTAGTCTTAGGCAAACCTCGATTAGCAAGAGCAGCGACAAGTCCACGACGCTTTCCTCCCATCAATTGCTGAATATCTGCTGATATAGTTTCCAATAAATCTGGTACAACTGAGGTGATAGCATATGTGAATGCATCTAAGCATTGCTGCAAGAAATTCTCCTTCTCCTTTAATAACCTATCCACGGTTGATAAAAATCTAGCATTACAGAAAAACTGGGCCAGCCATTTTCTTGCATTCTTACAAAGGAGAGCCACAAAAACAAGTGCCTTCCCTCTTATGATATCAGTGCCCTTCTCTAAAAGAGAGGCAAGGTTTATAACAAGATTCTTATCCTCTACCAATTGAAGAAGGCTCTTCCCGATGTTTTTGGATGTAGGACTGTGAAGCACTGCCATATTCAACAAGTTTAAGCAGATTTGTTGTTCACGTGAACTGCCCTTTGTGAGACTTGATGCAATGTCCTTTAGTTGAATCTTATCTACAACCCTCTGTATTGTTGGAAGGTTAAAACGAACCAAACGAACCAAACATGATCCAGCTGTAAGCCTCGTACTCTCTTGCTTTCCAGCAGCCCTAAATATATAGGAGAGGTTGCTTATTACATCTTGGGTGCAAAACCGAGTTGCCCAGTACCCTCCTTGGCTTGAGATATTTTCAATAGTTCGCAGTGCATAAAGCTGGGTTATGTCATCCTCTCCATGCCTTAAAATTGACGCCACCAAAGTTATTACTGAAGAAGGGACCTGCTAGTGTGAACAATGTAGTCACAACTAAGGTGATAAGGAGAATAGAGGAACAATATGTAGTTCATCAATTTAGTGATAGTAGAACTAACCTGCCAACCAGATGTTTGTCGGTTCTCCTTCAATGGAGATTCCAACAAGTTTCCTTCCCTTCCTTGCTCATTTTGGGTAGATATGTAGAATAGCAACTCACCCAGCGCTGCCATGGAGAACCTTCTTACTTTCTCTTGTCTGTCCCTCAGGCCATCAGTTAATGCACCTAACATTCCAGAATTTGCTAGCTCATCGGAAATATAAGTTGAGTGCCTGACTAACAAGCCAATAAGAGAAGCAAGTTGAGCACGCAAAGCAGAAGCCTTGGATTGCCTGAGCAATTTGACAAGAAGCAGTATAATAGGACCATTGGTCAAAATGTTGGCAGCATCACAATTACTGCTCAGCACCTCAAGGTACTTAATCACATTTTGTTTCTCAGCAATAGTAGTGTTACCAGCTATAATGCTTATAATCTTATTGCACATGGCGTCTAGTTGCTCCTTAGGCATTTTGGCGAAGTCAGCTGCAGGAAGAGCACCAAAAGGAACTGAAGTAACTGCATCTACAGTTTTGTCAGACTTTTTGACAGGCATCACAGGTCTGACTGAGAGATCAGAAGGATGCCAAAACACCTGAGAGAGATTGGTGGAGGGTTTTGATATGTCGCCCTCAGTTGTGGGAGCAGAATCTCCTATCTCATTTGTTGTTTTTACATGAGGACTAGCTCTGGGTGGTGTAGATAGAAGCTCGGCCTGCTCTGTGTATTTCTCTCCATCTAATATCCTTGGATAGCCTCGCAATGGAGTCACATTCAAATTACTTGGGGTGTCATCTAGCTCTTCTTGTCTTTCCTCATGCTGATCAGGAGCTGATGAGTTCTCTGGAGTAGTCAGTAGGTTGTCAGACCCATCAACCTCATCAGGTGTATCTTCTTCAGTGTTGTTCTCATTAAAATCAAGTTCCATGTCATTGTTTTCAATATGCACTTCACCATCATTATCAGAGCTATTGGGCAACGGCCTGCGGTAGTTTTCTTTCTCATTTTCCCTCTTCAAGTTAGACTTAGCAATTCTTGATAACCGCATAAGATTGACACCCCTAGCATAAGCTGAATTATCCTTCTGTTTGGCATCTACTCTTCCTGTAGGTTTTGTTTGTGTTCTTCGACCTCCAGATGCACCTTGGAGCGGTGTCTCGTGACCTCTTGATATCAAATTAGAATTTTCATCCTGTTTATGAGGTCTTTTTGAATCTCTCCCAGAAATTTTGCTTGGGGTTCTATTTTGGACAGACCTATCCCCATTGCGTTCTGAGAGACATGGCTTAGAAGCAAGCTCCAACATATCAAGGAATGCTGGTTGAGGGGGTAGGGGCAATAGAGCCAATTTTGACTTCCAAAATGCATGTTCGCAGAGCTCACCCCACTGAATTCTTTCAGCTGGATCTTTTTTCAAGAGGGAATTAACCAAATTGACAAATGGAAGTGTAGGACTTCCAGGAATGACTGGAGTTGGATCTGAAATGATGGATTTTACTAATTGCGTAAACTCTCTAGCAACGAATGGAGGCCTCCCGCAGTAACACTCGTACAGAACACAGCCAAGAGCCCACAAATCAGAAGCATAAGAATGGACCCCACCATCTTGAAATAGTTCAGGTGCCATATAACAAGGAGTTCCTCGTTTGGCTTGTGGTAACTGAGACTCGATAACGAAATGTAGAGAACTTGATATCAATAAACAATTTACAGGTTTCTTTAATTTATGAATGAACTTATAAACACATTTAAGTGACGAGAGTGCACCTCTGTGGATGGAATTTTTGATATATCATCCAGTTTTCTTGAAAGTCCAAAATCACAGAGCTGCATTACAGATATCACATGAATCTCACATCTCATCAGGGGGGTGGGAGTGGTGGACTAAGGACTAGTGGGTCAAAGAAGCATGCAGAATACCTTAATAAGCCCATTCTCGTCCAATAGAAGATTTGATGGTTTCAGATCACAATAAATGATTCCCTTGGAGTGTAAGAACCTGAATAAAATTACAAAAATTGTATATATCATATTTATTATTTGAAACAATTACTTATAGAGAATAATAGTGAAGAAAATATTCAAGATCATATCATATCTTACTGCAGAGCTGTGACAATGCCACAAGCTATATCTTGTATTGAGTCTTCTGGTAGCTTACTATCCTACAAATTAGTTTGAACATACCATATAAATCAAGTTAGTATTGGCTTAAATAAAGATTGACAACAAGACCAACACAATGAGGAGAAAGTAAGAAACCAATCACTAGGGTGAAGTACATAATTATCAATCAGGAGCCTAATGAATCAATCCCCAACCTCTGTATCATTCACACCATCCTTTGCAACGCTGTGCTGGCTTAAAGAATAAAATCTAATAGTCTCAGCCAGACAGGTAAGATGATTGAGACCTTACGACCAAATCGCAAAATAAGATTTGAGACCATGAAATGTTGCAGTTTACTGAAGGGTGAATCAGTTCAGAATACAAAGATGCTTGTTTTTTCATGAATGTAAGATGATGGGTTGGCAACAGTAGGAGAAACAATAATCAATCCACGAAAGCCATATACCCATCATAATAATGACATAGCTAATCAACAAATACTTAGCTGGCGACATTAAAATACCTGTTGCAATAATGTCATAAGATTTCCTCCAACACAGTACTCCAAAACTAACCACAAGTGAGCTGATGTTTCATACCTAATATGAAAGGGAGCTAGAAGAAATCAGACCAGTCCTAGTATTTCAGGCATCAATCAGTCGATGTGAAAGCAACCAAAATTACTTACCAGGCGTAGAACTTCAACACATTTACATGATTAAGCTTGTGAAGAATTCTGACCTGCAGATTACAAAAGCAAGATATGGTTCACGCGTCCACAATGGTGATTACTATTTACTACTGATTTATGTTGATTGTTCAGTCCAAGGTACTCAAATGACCAGATAAAGTACATGATCAAGTAAAACCAAAAACTATTTCCTAAATGATCTTCTATTTGAAGGCGGAGGGAGTAGTAAGCTAGAAAACAGACTTACTTCTTGAAGTAGCTTAGCCCTTTGCACCTTATCAACACTTTTGATGGCGAAGTACTCAATCGACTTCTTCCTTCTTCCTTTATATACAGTCTGCAAGAGAGTCCATTGACATACATAAGCATTTGTTTCCAAGTTACAACCACACTTAAACACAAAATGTCTAAGAGAATAGCTTACCGAGTGCTTTCCACGACCAATAGCTTCATAAATATGGTACTGATCCATCTCACAAGCTCCAAAATACAAGATAAAAAGTCGAAACCCAACTGCAAAACCTCAATTCTTGTCTAAATTCAAAACGCAGTCAATATAACAATTCATAACAAGTGCTTATACATATGAACTTGGAACATAAGACGAACAAGTGAAAATTTAGAGGACAACTATTAAGTTGTACTCCCTACATCGCAAAATGATTACTAGTCAAATATACTTCCGTGCAAATCATTATTAATGGGCTAGTAAGAAATTTTGTATATCGTTATACCTATTTAGAAGTGTTTTCATAATATATATATTTTTTGTAATACAACTAAAAATAATCGATAGTAAAAAAAAAAGCACACATAAAAACGAAAACATCAATTAAATCGAACTCCCACTCTAAAACATCATTTTGTCCATATTATTTCTACATAATTATGCTCTATGCTAAATCAACACTCGAACAGCTTCAATTTAATCACCTCTTTCTCCAATAAAGTATACCTACAATATCGACCAATTTATTTTTCAATAGTCAAAATTAACATACACAACTTCGATTTAAGTCAAACTATCATGCTAAAATTATATTTTGATACACCGTATCTTTCACAAAAATGTATTAAACATATCTAAATTCAAAATATAAAAGAATTAACTCATAAAAAAGTCGAAAACTGAACAATCTATCATAAATATCGGTTATTCAAACTAATAATCCTGAAAAATTACATAGTATAAGAAACAACACACCTTTGAAAAATGAAATCCAGTCGATATTCAAGGCGATTCGAGTCAAACTGAAATTATGCTGAAATTGTTGGAAGTGGAAGAATGAGAGGAAATATAGTATGAGTAGATTTAGTATTGCGAAGTTCAAATAAATTTCAAAAATCGAACACTTCAGTTGGATCCCGCTCAACGGCTCATTTGCTGAAAAGCTGATCTGTTATACACACCCAAATAATGGGTTACCGTATATGAAATTTACCATTCTGCCCTCCTTTATTTGAAAGTGTAGTAGGTAAAAAAGTTAAGGGAAGGAGCAAAATGATAATTTCTCGCTGAAAAGTATAAAAGGCTATTTCCACATTATGTAAACAACATAGTTGTAATGACTAGTTTGCCCCAAATTTACTTACTTCCTCAATTAATATGGAGTGCTATTTTTTTTATTCATTCTGATTACCGTTTTCAATTGTGGTGGTAGTATTAGTTTTTTGTTCTTTCAAAATTAAATTAAATTTGATATCATTAAATTATCTATAAGATTATTTTCATAAATTCATTTTTCTTGAAAAAAATTTATAACATCAAAAAGATTTTATCATAGTTTGACGCATGAAAATAAAAAGGTCATGTGTACTATATGCCTACCTGGCTACCCACATGTATAATATGGGATGTTTGTTGTGAAATGTCCTCGATTATTTTTTAAATGTGATAATTGAGGTATATGGTGATGTGGAAGTAAGAGAGTGTAAATCAATTACACCTATGTAATATATGCAAAAGCGAGCTTTTACCCAGAAATGATAGAAGTTATAAATAGTTATATGATTGAAATATATCATAAACTAAATAAATGAGAGTCTAAATTTCAAATAATTAGTTCCGTATGCTTTGACTGCTGCTCCAAATGGGAGTCTACACTCAAAATAAAGAGTTTCGTCTTCTTTGATTCCGCTCCAATCAACTTTCGTTTTTTTGAATGTGCACGTAATGCCTGAACTTCGCTTTTTGGATGTGACTTCGATCCTCGAAGTTGTCTCGAAATGCCCAAAAATCTCATAAAGTAAATATTAAAAATTATCAAAATATTTAAAAATCCCACAAAATAGGTGGTGAAACATGCAAAAACAGCCCCAAAAATGGGTTGATATATATGTAAATGAATTTGGTTGATATTTGACTGTAGTTCAATAAGTGATTGGAGCGGACCAGGCATGGTCGGCCCCCACATAAGCCTAATCGGTTGAAAAAATGGGTTAGGCCTATACCTCAAATAATACAGCTCTACCCATTTATTTTTTCACATTCAAGGATTACATTATTAACATTATCCGTGATCTATATGGTTAATTTATATACTAAATTTTGAAACCGTTCTACTAACAGTCCCTACTCACCTTTATCTTGAAAGTAAATTATGAGATATGTTAGTATTTTGCACCCTAATTCTTTATAGTTAATTCATATATTTATCAGGAACGGAACTAGTAGAAGATAGGAGGGGAGCATGTGTCCCTCTAGATTTTTCAAAGTTAAAAATATATCATATAAGTTTTACATAAATTAACAACATGTGTTATTGTGTAGTTAGCAAAAGCATTAGTTTTTGCTTAAATATACCATACTTGTACCCCATCTATTTAATTTTTTAAAATTTTGTCCCTATTTAAGTTTCATCCTGATTTCGTTCCTCTACTACAATAAAATTAATTACAAAGATACACATATATAAAAGGAATGCAAGGTTTAGTTTTTTACTATTTATAGAGTATAAGCACATATTCTAGTTTGACAATGTAAATGGAAGACATAATCTATTTGGTGCACCCTCGACTTCAAGAAAAATACTTTAATCCCATGTGTATATTATCATTTGTTATAATATTTTATACAACATCCAAACACTTCATTAGTATAAACTATCATTTGCTACTTATATATATTGAGTGTAACATTTTATCAATAAACACGTATTACAATGTTAGCGGAATAATGTAACGATGTATATAATCGATGGGACCAGTGATGGATCTGAGTATTATAAAGTGGGTGTTCAAAATCTCATATATTTTGAAATGGTTATTCGAAACACTTCAATATATTGCAATTTAAACACACATATTAATTTATTTTTAAAAATATATTACTTTATTTTATAAAAAATACTTGTTCGACTGAACGGGCGGAACCAAAACAGTTCTGCCACTGGTTGGGACACATCATGTTATACATGGAGTGGGAAAATGATTTCCGCAAATGAGTTGGATACTTGGAATTTGTATAAAGAAGGTTACATGGATGATGAGCTTGCTTCTTCACATGGTACACTTACAATAATAATGGATGTTAGAATTATCAAATTCTGCCAAGAGTCATGTAACCATATAATTACAATTTGTTTTTGTGTTTGTGGGGTACCTATGATAAGTATCACTCATGTGTTGCCCAAAGGATATGATCATCCTTTTCATATGCATATTTGCCTTTTTATTCCTTTATTAGACTTACTTTTTGTTTGATAGTGACTCAAATATTAAATTGGAAAAATATTTATGAAACAAAATCAATTTGCATTTGAAAATAACTAGTAACGTTAGGTTAATGGTCATGTAGTTAGTAATGACTTATAATGATGATGTCCTGGGTCCTTACAAGTTAAAGACAACGATTGAATTTTAATAAAATGATTTATTTTAACGTTTAAGATACAAATTGATTTATGATATAAAACAAATTATACTTTATACAAGCAATGTAAATGATTATTAAATTTTATAAAACAGTAAAAAGGTATTATAAATTTCAAATAATTTAAATAACAATTACGTGTTCTTAAAAAGATATTCAACCAAACATATTGACATTAATGCAATTAGACTTTCTTCTCCCGATAGGCCTATTCATGCCTATGGCAACGTAACTATATATCAATCTCTAGGTCACGAGGCATAGCTCAAATAGTAAGGGGCTTCATTATAAGAGTGTGCTTCTCCACAAGTGTGTGGGTTCGATCCACGACAGGTGCATGAGTAACTCTGCATTTGTTCAAGGGAGGATTTGCTTGTGGGTGGTTACCCAGCCTCTCTGGGCACTCTTGAGGTGGAATACCGAGCCGCTAAAGGCACATCCCAGATTCACCTCCTCTGTTGGACGATGGGCTAGTCAAGTAGGGTGCCTTAAATTAGCGTATCATTTATATATCAATCTCTAGTTAATATCCATACTTTTGTTGCTTGGGACTCTTAGTATTACTCTTCAATTAATATTAGGCTTATTTTCTTTTGACCCCCCAAGGTATTGCCACGCTTTCAATTTACCCCCTAAATGATTTATCTTTTCAATTTACCCCCTGAACGATTTATCTTTTCAATTTACCCCCTATTTTTTTCGTTCCGCCCCTTGAAGTATTTTTTTCGCCAAAAAAGTGAATTGAGCTAAGGGCAAAATCAGAAATGCGCATATAATTAGATTTTGAGGCAAAATTTGTAATAATTAAAGATGCGGGTTCACTAATAAAATTCAAAAAAATATTTTTCCTTAATAAATAATTAAAAAAAATTCCCCTCCTTCTTCCCCACCCCTACCCAACCCCCACCCCCTAAACAACATCTCAAGTCTTTTATATTTGATCCATTCATCTTCCCCGTAACCCCCCACCCCTCCCCCAACCCCCACCCCATCCACGCACCCCCACCCCCCGCACCCCCATCTTAACTGTAAATCCATATGCCTAATTGACAGAATTGCAGCCTACAAAGCTGTTGAATTTGTTCAATCTGGGATGGTGTTGGGGTTGGGGTTGGGTACAGGGTCCACAACGAAACATGCAGTTGACAGAATTGGTGAGTTGTTGAAATATGGGAAATTGAAGAACATTGTTGGGATACCCACTTCCAAGAAGACTCATGAGCAAGCTGAGAAATTGGGTATTCCTCTGTCTGATTTGGATACTCATCCCATTATTGATATGGCTATTGATATGGCTATTGATGAAGTTGATCCTTTGATGAATTTGGTGAAGGGGAGAGGTGGGTCTTTGTTGAGGGAGAAGATGGTTGAGACTGCAAGTAAGAAGTTTATTGTGATTGTTTACAGGACCAAACTTGTTGATTATATTGGGGGGAGTGGGTTGGCTATGCCTGTCGAGATTGTTCCGTTTTGCTGGAAGTTTACTCTGCAGAGACTTGAGATGTTGTTTAGGGGGTGGGGGGTTGGGTAGGGGTGGGGTGGGGAAGAAGGAGGGGGATTTTTTAAAATTATTTATTAAGGAAAAATATTTTTTTGAATTTTATTAGTGAATCCGCATCTTTAATTATTACAAATTTTGCCTCAAAATTTAATTATATGTGCATTTCCGATTTTGCCCTTACCTCAATTCACTTTTTTGGCGAAAAAAATACTTCAGGGGGCGGAACGAAAAAAATAGGGGGTAAATTGAATAGATAAATCGTTCAGGGGTAAATTGAAAAGATAAATCATTCAGGGGGTAAATTGAAAGCGTCTCAATACTTCAGGGGGCCAAAAGAAAATAAGCCTTAATATTATTGGTCGAAACCTTTTCATATATGAGAAATATAAATATTAAAAGATAGATCAAATAAGAGAAGAAAACAAAGTAAGTTGAAATAGAAAGAGTGAGAAATTGTTTAGAATGAAGTTAAAAAATGATGAATAAAACAAGAGGGCTGACACATAACTGACCTATATGTTAAAGTATGTTATTGTTACTGATACAAAATTAGCATCTCATCAATCTATTGTGATGTTACAAAAATGAATGATTCATCACTTTTCATTTTTCATCACTGCTCATATTTCTCAGCTACTTATCATTGGTTTTTGTTTTCTTGGATTTATATGGATTGTCAAACCTTTTTGCACCTTAACTAATCAAACTAATTAAATAACTTATTATTTTATTTCATCATAGTTCCATGAACAATGTTTTATTGACTACCTTTTTTCCATCATATTTTGCTTAAAATCAGGAAAACTAAAACTTTAAAATTGCTACTTAACACTTTAACATTCAAACTCTGAAAGAGAATATAAGATAACTAATCCAAATAAATAAATTAGTAAGATCAATTCATGAACATGATTGGGTGCGACTGCCTTAGACATCATTTTAAAAAGAATCCAAAATTATGTAAAGTATATTATAATGTATTAGTTTATATATACATTAGTCTTAAAGTTTTTTAAAATTGTATAATAGATAGGTATTTGTTATTTTCTTGTACATCAAGTTCTATTAATAATAAGACGAGTTACTAAAATTTTAAAATTTATTGCATGTGATTAAGTACCCCATTTTTAATTTGCGTACTAAGCCATGAAAATATTTGGGCCGACCCCATTAATTATTTTCTTCAACCCATAAAAAAAGATTCTATTTGTGACTTTTGATGGTTAATTTTACTGATTAGTAGTCATATGATCAAGTCGATCTATTCAAAGCTGTAATTAATATACACGCAAAGTTTCTTACTAGTAGTAGTAATTTTAATTTAAGAAAAAAATTAATTATTAAAATTAAACGGAATAATTATTGAAAATGGACGGCATGTTTTGATATGCTAAAAGCAGAGTAATGACGAAATGATAAGCCCTTAATTAATGATGATAGGCCTGCCCTAAATCTATCAAACGGTAAAACGTCTTTTAGTGTTCATCATTATTCAAGATCCTTTCTGTACCATTCTACAATACTACTAATGTTTTTTAGTGTCCATCATTATTCAGGATCCTTGCTATAGCATTCAACAATAGATACTACTCTTTTCATCCTTAAAAGATCGTCCAATTTTTATCATTAAAAAATCTTTAAACTTTTAATATCATATGAGCTTTTTCTTGCGATAAGTTAGCTATTGACTTAATATTTAATCTAGTCGTATTTGATTAGAATATCTAACTAAAAGGTTCTTTGGAGTGAATTATAAGTTTTGGTCCAGTGGGTACAATAGTTATCTTGGAAGGTTTTCGAACTCATTTACAAATTTTTATAATAATGTATTGAAGATTGAAGCAGACTTCATATAACATATACAAAATCTTGATTATAAATTTATTTCTTCATTGTTATATTTGAATATTATATTTATATTGTACGCAATTTATACTAATTTTTATAATTGGTGAAAATTGTCGAATTAATTAATTAGAAAAATGAAGAATGATAGGCCCCCCATGTGAGTACAACCAGAAGCCCTATGCCCTGGCTCTTGTTAGTTCACATAGAATCTACAAGAATAAGATCTGTCAACCACTTCTTTTCAACTGAAAACACCCTATATTTTTCCTACACGCCGGACCACCACCACCACCATTACCACCACCACCACAACGATTACCACAACCACCACCACCACCATGTGAGTTACATTTTTTCCTAATAAAAGTATTTACATGTTCTTTTTACACTTCATAGTATTATAGTTTTGTTTATACATATAATATATAGGCATATAGTATGTAGTATTATATGTATGCTCCTACACATATAATATGTTTTAGAGTGTTTACTGTTGAATATTGGTGGTTAAATTTTTTACAACTGCTGCTGTTTACTGATAAAACTGTAAATATTTTGTTGGTTTTAATGTTCTGAAGGTTGAGTTTTTTAGCATTCTATCAAGTGGGTACTCGAGAAATAAAAAAAGATCAAAGCTTTGCTGATTTATGGTTTTCGGGTAATCTTCAAGGTTGAGTTGTTCAGTAGTAATCAAGTGAGTAATCAAGAAAGCAATAAAGATCCAAGCTTTACTGATTTTTGGGTAGTTCTCAAGGTTTCTTGATTTTGGTCTCATTGGAAATTTGAAGGAAAAAGGGTGTTGTTAAGTGGGGTTGTTTTGAATGTGATGTGATTTATTGCTGAAGTAAAAAAATGGCGAATTTGGTACCGGGGGTTTTGTTGAAACTTTTGCAGCATATGCATACGGATGTTAAGGTTGGTGGTGAGCATAGGTCATCTTTATTACAAGTGGTGAGCATTGTTCCTGCTCTAGCTGGCGGTGAGCTTTTTTCTAACCAGGGGTTTTACTTGAAGGTATCGGACTCTTCTCATGCTACCTATGTGTCACTTCCTGATGAACACGATGATTTGATTCTTAGTGATAAGATCCAATTAGGTCAATTTATACATGTTGAGAGGCTGGAATCTGCTTCCCCTGTGCCTATTCTTAGAGGCGTTAGACCTGTACCTGGAAGACATCCTTGTGTTGGAACCCCTGAAGATATTGTTGCAACTCATTCTTTAGGATTTCTTAGTCATAGCCGTAATAATAGTGCAAATCCTTCTTTGGGCGCGAAGTCATTGGACAAAGTTAAGTCGGAGCCTAAGGTATTTAGTAAGGACCAGAGCAGAGTGAAGGATAATGGTAATAATAATAAACCTAAGCCACTGAGACTGAATGGCCTTGCCAAAGAGGATAGTAAGGTAGACAAAAAGACGCCCACTTTGGTTCGATCGAAGTCTCAGTTGTCAAAGCTTACTTTGAATATAGGGGAAAAGAAGGATTCTTCGTTGCTATTAAAGTCATCTCACTCGAGATCTATACCATCATCTCCTACCAGTTGTTATTCTTTGCCAACTACATTTGAGAAGTTCTCAAGTAGCGTAAAGCAACAGGCAAAGATCAAGGGCTTAGAAAGATTGGAGAAGGCAACAACGAAACTTGCTTTGGGGGAAAAGGGAAGTCCAACTCCTATTTATGCTTCAAGCCCAAGGGTAAATAAGAAAATGGGTGGGAGCTCAATTAAGAATTTTGTTCAAGGGATCGAGTCAGGGCCCAAGGCCTTAAGGAAGAGTTGGGAAGGAAATATGGATGTGAAGAATAGAGATAGTCCCAGATCAAGAGTCACCAATCTTGACTTGAAGCCTGAGCCTCGAAGTACCTCAGTATGTTACTTGTTTCTCTTTTTTATACATATTATTATTCCGGACTAAGAATATACATACATACCTGAAATATTCAGTATGAAGCTACACAAAAAGCATTTTTTTAGACTCTGTATGAATATATATACCTGAAATATTCAGTATGAATCTTAATCTTTTCACGTTCTCTTAACGAGAGAGCGATCAAAGTTAAAAATGATTTGCAATTTAAAAGAGTACAAAGTTTACGGCCTTTATGACAATTTCTTTATCTTAACAAAAGACGATAACAGCACAATGTTTTAAAATTTTCAGTAGAATTACAAGGACGTAACCATGCATTACCATGAATTTATATATTAGACTAGAATGAATGAAAATAGATGCCTAGTTTTGCACAATGTTTAGAGAGTAAAAGATACTCCATAGTAAATAAAAGAAATAGAATAATTTCTGCTGATAGATTGGTGTTGACTTTTTGGATTGATTTATTGTAGCAAGCTCCCAGTTGCAATTAGTGCTTTGCAGCAGTTAGTCAGCTGCTCCATGTTTGTCAGTATTTATTAGTATCTTGTAAATAATCTCTGATAAATTTTACTTACGGTCATGACTATGTGTCCTGTTATAAACCTGCTCTACTATTGGAGAACAAATTTTCATATTACGTTATGTGTGCTCCAGGTACCGAGGAAGTCTATCAGTGAAAGGTTGCCTTCTAAAGCAGAAAGCAAATCCATATCCACAAAATTTTCTAAAGAAGAAAACACTGTTCGAACTCCCATAAGTAAGAAATCTCCTAGTGGAGATCTAGTTAATATTGAAACTCCAAATAAACAGAGGAGTTCTGTCGGAAAGAAATTATCTGTTGAAGGAGCTAGCCAGGGATTACCGGCAAATTTGGTCAAGGTTAATATTAGTAGTAGAAGTTTGACAGATGGAAGTGTTTCATGGGGTTCTCTCCCGTCATCTCTAGCAAAGCTGGGAAAGGTATTATTTCAATACCTTGAAAAAGTTGCTGTACACTTACTACGTACTGACATTTAAACTAGTAAAAGAAATGTCTCCTTCCTTAGAGAACCGTTAAGACTTAAGACTGATGTTCACCTGCTTTTTTATTTGAAAGATCATTGTTGATCTCTTATATCGTAACTATTGGAAGTGTGTGTCTTATCTTATCCACAAACAATTCGTATAGCCCCTTAGAAACTCAAAATTATTTGAATACAACGTTCTTCTTAGTAATTATCTTTGATATGTAGGTTTCAAGAGAAGTACTGTATAATACAATTAGAAGGGATTTCAACTCTATGATGATCATTGAACGTAATAAACCTGCAACAAACTTTTCTTTTGTGGAGTCATAATGATTATAGTCATAATTTTTCCATGATTCCATTTAGTAAGGTTGTCATAAAAGTCATAGAAGCTGTTTCTTACATGGCTACATCAATATATATCTTGCATTACTTATTGCATTATAGATTCTGACGACTGTTTCTGGTTAATTTGCTGTTTATTTATAGTGTAACAAACTCATGGTAGTTACTTATCCCGTTTAGCTGATAGAATTTATGTACTTGAACATTGTAGGAAGTTGTGAAGAACAGAGATGCAGCTCAAATTGCTGCTATTGAGGCGATGCAAGAGGCTTCAGCTGCAGAAACCTTGCTGCAATGTTTGAGGTATTATCTCTCAAGTCTCACCATGCTTGGCATAAATACTATAAATGAATTAACTGCACAAGATATTCCTTCTTATTAGCTTCAGTGTAATCTCAGACCTAACTCTTGAAATGCCATTAGTTTTATGTTCGGCAACATGAGACATGGCATTTTTGTAACAGTTTTTGGGGGTGTCGTTTAAAAATGTTTCAATAAGACTCCTTTTATGCACATCCATATTTAAGCACTCAGACTTGCAATGGATTATACCCCCATACTGAAATCTGGAACAAGGTTGGCCATGTTTTAAAATGTTTAAATCATAAATTTAAACATGAACAGACTCATGCACAAGGTGGCAAACATGTGTCTAATGCTGTGATTATGTCTAAGAGTACCCCGGTTGATGTTGTCCATCTTCTCATTATTTGTCTCAACATGTCATTTACTCTCTTTTTTAACTTGTCGCAGTGCATATTCTGAGCTGAGCTTGGCCAAGGAAGATAATCCTCAGCCTGCTGTTGAGAAGTTCTTGACTCTACATGCAACATTAAAAAGTGTTCGTCTCACTATGGATGTTTTGTCTAAAACCTCCACAGAAGGTTCTTCTGATCAAGAAGAAATTATACCAGAAGAAGCACAAAGAGCTGCATCCAACAGGCGTAAACAAGCAGAAGTATGGGTCCAGGCTGCACTGACCGCCAACTTGTCATCCTTTACAGTATATGCTAGAAAAGGCAGTACGAACTCAATTGCGACAATACCAACATCACCTACCCCTAGACTTACTCATGAAACTAAAGTCTTAGTCCTCGAGAACTCTTCTAAGAATGCAGGTTCCAAGACAGTAGCCAAACCTCGGCCCTTAGCTGGTGTTAAAGCTCTTACACCAGGAAACCAACGACGACATACTGAGAGCACAAATGTATCTAATAAACCAAAATTTCCTCCCCCAATAGAATGGATCAGAGGAGGGGGCATTGATGAAGCTGTTGATTTAGCTGAAATGCTACGTACGGAATCCCAGGATTGGTTTCTGCAATTTGTAGAGAAGTTTTTGGATTCTGATGTAGACAAGTCATCATTATCTGACAATGAGCAAATCGCGGGTATGCTATCACAGCTAAAAAGTGTGAACGACTGGTTGGATGAGATTGGTTCTAGCAAGGATGAAGAAGTACCCGATGTCTCAAAAGAAACAATCGATAGAATCAGGAAGAAGATATATGAGTATCTTCTCACACACGTTGAATCTGCAGCAGCAGCCCTTGGTGGTGGTGCACAGCCTTCTCCTACAACAGATGCTACTATCGCGAAGCGATAAGCTTGTAGTCCAGGTTATTTGATCAATCTCATCAGTAACATAAATTAATTTACAATATGGTTATCTGTACATGTTAGGACCAGCTCAAGTCAACCAATGATTTGATTGTAAGATGCTCTTTTGTTGGTCATTTATGAAATCTGTTCAGCTAATCAAGCTGACTTGATAGAAACATCAAATCAAAACTACTACTTGTATTCCATAATTTGTGTCAACCCGGACATCGGGACATGTAATGCATCAAGCAATCGAGTAGGTTTGAGGAGTTAATTGTTGATATGGTCTTAGAAAGTGTGATAATGTTGTACCGGATTAGTTCCTAATGGTATCGACACATATGTTACACTGTTGTCCCTGAATGAAAGTTGATGCTACACTTGGATGAAAAAAAAAATGCAATGTGGGATTAATTTGAAGACAAATTTGAAATTTGATGAAGTTTGGGTTACATTTTCATATTTTATTCTTACCCCAAATCTAAATCTATTTGCTAGTTACCCCCTCTATATATTCATCTTTTTTTATTCCCATAGTCTTATTTCTTCTCTTTGAAGAATAAAGCCGAAGAATAGAGGGTTGAAAACATATTTTAAGCAACTCAAAATCCTAATCTAGGTTTTAAGAAAAAACTAAAAATAAAGATGTGCCCCATAAGATATTTGAAATATCAAATTTAGCCCGAGCCAAACGGATCTAATAATTTAACAGAAACAATGATTCGAAATATGCACCAATTTTTTGTGCAATCAAATAAATATAATATAAATAATAAAAAGTATGGGCATCTTTTATACTTATGTAATAAATTTCATCTTATAGATAATCATCCATGAGCTAAGTAAATTTTTCTTCAATACCTAAACTTGACATTAGCAACATTGAATATTGGCCAACGCATGAAAACATACATATATCACATTAAATGTGATTTTAATTACCGTACTATAATACATTGAGTTATAGAGAGCGAAGACAATAAAATTATTATTGAACTCACGAAAAATATCGTAGGCTATCAACTAAGAAGAGAGTGTAAGTTTCGTTGAACACATTTATCTCATATATATTTCATTATATTAAGAGACAGTAATATATTCAGCTAATTTACTATGTGATAGTAACAAAATCATTTTACTTATAATAAACTTATATGCCAATTGAAATGTTTTGATCGGTCAATATTGGTATTGAAAGTCAAACTAAATTATTTTTCATTTCTTGATAAATCGGAAAAAATAATCTATTTTAGTACGGAGTATAGAAAAGCAAGACAAATCAAACTTAGACAACACATTACATCAAAATCAAACTTTTGGCATATATCGAAAATCATTTAATTAGTCATTTTTTGTAGAATTATAATTCAAACAGACTGCTTTTTCCTCAAATCGAAAAATCAAAATTTTATTTTAGTACAGAAAATCAAGAGAAATCAAACTTAAACAAGCTAGACAAGATCGACATTACATCAAAACCAATAATTCCGTTTCTCATAAATTTTATTTTATGTGGTTACAGTTCAACACGAGGTTTGCTACTGTAATTTAAGGCTTTATTTTTTTCTTTTGACAATTAACGTTAAGGTGAGCTTCGAATCCAGAACCTTCAGATTACTAGTACGAGCGTTTTTCGTTAGGTTATTCGATTAACTCAATTTAAGGCTCATCTTAAGCAAAAATACATTTCTTTCTATTGGTAATAATAATAAGTATTATTGCCTATTTTGATAAGAAACTAATATTCATAATTTTAGATGCTACTTAGATTTAGGGTACACAACATCATAATAAAAAATAATTTGAACATCAACATACACAACTGATTACAATATATTTATCCCATTCTATATATGGAGTTTGGAAACGGATCATAATAATACAAATTTAACCTGAAAAAACACACACATATATATACTGAAACACTGCAGAATCTGAGTCATAATCAAGCAATACATTTTAACAACTTCCATGATGGAGATTTAATTGTCCAACAAATAAGATTGTGGACTTATTGAATACTACACAACGGATATTGAAGGACACAAAATATTACATCTCATCTTAATATCAATTAAGAGATTGGTTTTGGGATAGCCATTAATGCTAGACCTTTTCTTAGCGTAAGCCCGACCTGTTCTTCCATGTCTAACTGTTCTGGTGTCATGCCAGCGGGAAGTTCCCAATCAAATGAGTTTACCATGGAGCCTATTGCGACGGGAAGGAGCCTTCTAGCAAATGGTAAACCTGGGCAAATTCTTCTTCCCGAGCCAAAGGGAAGCAATTCAAAATCCAAACCTCGGACTTCCAAGTCCGAGTCTTGAAACCTATCTGGCTTAAATGCTAATGGATCCTTCCATACATTAGGATCACGAGAAATACCCCACACATTCACGACAACTTTCGATCCCTTGGGAATATTGTAACCACATACCTCCACATCTTTATCCTCCAACAATCTAGGGATTAAGGTAGGAACGGGAGGGTGTAGTCTCAAGGTTTCTTTGACAATACATTGTAAGTAAGGGAGATTATCAACATCGCTTTCTTCAATCGCCTTCCCTTTTCCAACAACTCGAGCAAGCTCTTCTTTAGCCAACTTCATTGTCTCTGGATTCTTCATTAATTCTGCCATCGCCCACTCCAAAGTACTTGATGTTGTATCAGACCCGGCGATAAATAAGTCCTAATAACGAAACATACACATCACATAAGATATAAAACAACAAAAATTAAATAAAGGGACTACAAAATAGAAAATAGAACTAAATTTTTCTTACCAAGAACAATCGTTCCACGTGAGTTCGATCCAAATCTTGTGGATTTTGTTCGATGATAGAAAGAAGAAGATCAAGAGCATCATTATACTTGTTCTTCTTCTCAAGCCCACCCTTTGATTTCCTTTGTTGAATACGTTCTTCGACAGGATTAATAATAAGCTCAAGAACCTTGCTAAAATGCTTAGTCAATCTCCGTTTAACCCCTTGAATATCAAACTTAATGAATAGAAAATAATCAGCCAAGTTTGGTGCACCAGCCTCGACCGCAACGTTCCACATAACATCTCTCATTTCCCTAACCGAAGATTCCAGCTTCGGATCCATGACATTCTTTGAGAAAATAGTACTCGTCAACGCGTTTAGTGTAGTCATAAAGGCCGCAATACTCAAATCAACAGCTTCATTTCGAAGACTATATTGTTTAATGTAGTCTAGCAACTCTTGTACCTTGTTTGCTCTTACATGTTCCGCGGCATCAAGCCTTGCCCCGGAAAACATGCTGTTATTCATGCCCCGTCTAAGGCTTCTCCACCTCGCCTCCACGGGCAACATAACCACGGAGTATTTGTATTGGTCGTGAGCATGGAGTGCTTTCGGCACCCACTTCCCGGAGAAGTCCACATCTTGTTTCTGAAGGACTTGTTTAGCCATAGCCGGGGACGTTACAGCCACGTAGTTAAGAAACCCTAGCTTGACGGTCATGATCGGACCATATGTTTTCGCAAGCTCGGCTAACGACTTGTGATAGTGCTCGCCGAGTAAGTGAAGATTGCCGATTATGGGAAGAGGGGTTGGACCAGGTGGATTAGGCAATTTTTTGTTGTTAGTTTTCTTGATGGTTCTTGACATTGTGACTAGGGCACTAAGCAAGACCAAACCAAACAACCCTATGAGAGAAGTTGTAAGATAATCCATGATGTAATGATTTGATTTTCACTCTCTAAAGTTGAAAGGTTTTATGTGTTGCTCACACTACAACTTTCAATCTTGTTATTATGCAATAGAATGAGAGAAAGTTGATATGTTGTCTCATCGAAATGTACATATTTATAGATAGCCAATGAAAACTAGAAGGTACTTTTGAGCCGCCAGATTTGTCTTTCCTTCATTTCCTTGAATTTTTTTGTAAGAACGTGATGAAATATGTTGGTCTAAAATAGAGATAATTGCTGGAATGATCTTCGTAATTGTGTGTTAGGTGTATTTTGGTCCCACTTAATATTCGGTCTGTAGGTTTAGTTCTCATAATTGGTACATTTTGTACAGTTTAGTCGTCCCCAACCGTTAAAAATTGACGGAAAAGTGTAACTTTGGGCAAAAACTGAAGTTTTAGCATTAATTCAAGGTTAAAAGGCAAATTGGGTACAATGTAGGCAAATTGCCAAACAAAACTACCAAAATCGAAAATGTTTTGCCAAAACAATTATCAAAACTGAACATTTTTTTCAAAAATTATGAAACGGAAATCGAACCATTTTTACTAGGAAAAAAATCGAAAGAAATTAAAAGTAAAAAAGAAAAGGAATCGAAAAAGAAATTGAAAGAAATCGAAAAAAATAATTATGGGAAAAAATGAGTTCTATGGAAGATATGATGTAACTTGTAGGGAAAAAGTGTTAAATTTTTCCCTAAACACCCAAACTTGTATCAAAATCGTGTTTTAACATTAACTTGATGTTAAAACTTCAGTTTTGGCCCAAAGTTTCACTCTTTTCCGTCAATTTTTAACGGGTGGGGGCTAAATTGCACCAAGTGTACCAATTATAGGGACTAAACCTGCAGATCGAATATTTAGTGAGACCAAAGTGCACCTGACACACAATTACGGGGATCATTCCGACATTATCTCGTAAAAAATAATTAGGTTTTGTGACCATTTGTCTAAAGAACTATCGCTATCTTTCCTACGTGTTTGTGAACTAAAATTAAATTTATGGGAGCATAAAGGATAAGGGCAATATAATCATTTTTTATTTAAAATACTATTTTAATGATAAAAATTGAAATCAGGGGAGCACCGCAGATAAGATAAATAGTTTAAGAGTAGATCGAAAGATAACGATAGTTTAGAGGACAATCGGTAAAAAGTACAAATAATTAAGGTGAAAGTAAATTAGTTAATTACGTAAGTCGTACGCAAGCCCTTACATCAGAAGATGAATAATACCCAAATTTATTATTTTATATTTGTCATTTTATTAATGTTATTAAGAAGTTAGATTGTAACTTTTTTCAATTTTTTAGTGCTATTATTACTACTAGACTTACATGGCGCGCGGACGTATTCAGAAAGAAATAATGTTAGTACATTTTTTCCCCTTTGTTTGCATCATTGTAAATTTGTAACCATTCTTGTGCTATACATACTTATTGTCCTAAAAGTTAATTGTCGTTTAGGTTTCAGATAGTTGATATTGAATGGGTACGATATTATAGATTAATCATTAAAAATAATATAAATATTGTAATATAGTCTAAAAAGTGATAAATATTACGGTATTGTTTTATCACCACTTGCAGGAATTGTGTAATTGCTTTCCCTATAAAATAATCTTTTGTAATTTTGTCTTATCAATTAAAACAAAAGATGGTCTTTTTTTTCAAAATTACTGTGTATCATAATATATAAAATTTAAATTTTATGTCTACATACATGATAAGAGAAAAAAAACATCATGAAGTATCTAGGAAAAAAAGGATAAATAGTGCTAAAATAAGTCGTTAGTAAAAGAACAAAAGTACTTAGTGATGATCAATTCGGTCAGTTATGATTCCTCAATTATTAAGCCATCAAATTTGATGCCTGCCACATACCCACATCTATCAAGCAGCCAATTTATACTACGTGTGTACTAATAATGCATGACTCAATATTCATTTAAATTATAAAAAAAATAGAAAACGAATTGCATAAATAGTTTCTAATAATGTCATTACTTTACAGTTTAAATTTTATTAAATATAATAATTTCGTCGCAATTAAGTCATTAAAAATGGTAAAAAAATTACAGATTAGTTTTCACGTTAATTACTCCGTTAATTTTTAATTTCAATACACGTTATTGACGAGAGATTAAAGTATATATCAAATTTTTCAAAACGGGAAAGAGAAGATGTCATCCATCCTTTGATTCGTTTTAAGTTGCGTAAATTAAAGGATAGCTAGTAGACGTGTATAGTGATTAGTGAGAGCATATATGATATATTAAAGTTATTTAGTATGTACTAGTCGTTTGAGCACAGTCTCGTCTGTGCAAAGATTTCTATCCTTTGTATAATAGATTTTTAATTAAAATAATGTATTGTTATAAAATCAGAAAATGAAATGATGACCTCATATGATTCAAAACGACATTATTTGAGACAATAATATTGAACAATTAGAATTATATATAAAAATAAATACTTATCATTATATCAAAAATAATATTCATTTATAAAAATATGAGCTAATGTATATATCTAAATAAATCAATTAAATATATAAATATATAATTAAAAAATATTGAATAGTTATTATTTATGTAGTAAATAAATTGGTAGTTATTTTTTAATAACAAATGGATACGTGTCAAACTAATATCGCGCCACATGGATAGCCTAGATGACCTCCTATGCTTCACCAAATTAATTGGCTTCTCATTTTATATATAGTATAGATTATTATGAATTAAATAACTCAAGACATCAATTAGTGTTTGTGTTAATATAGTACTCTAAAGTATAACCAGCTATGACTGTGAATCGAGACTCTAGCGTCTGCGGAGATGCATGCATACATATTAATGTGCGGAAGGATGATTAAGTCGTGGAGTAGGTATGTATGAATTTGTGATTATCATAAAGTCATCAGTTCGATTTTTTCTACTAATAAAATACATATTTATTATGATCGAACATACTGTCATACAATACTCATTATAATGTGGTTTACCTGACTGACATGATTCTACTCAATAACACTTGACAAATAATGATTTCGAATGACAATTTATAAAAAAAATAGATTATTTCTTATTAATAATATACGTATAAATCTGTATCGACAAGAAAATAATTATAGAACAAGTCAACAAAACATATTATCTGCCACATACAAACTGAAAATATTTGTACTATATCTTGGAAAATAGTGGGAGAAATTTTATTACACATCATTACATCAATGAGAAAGTGACTAAATGAACAATTTTCCTTTATGAAACAATATATTCAACGTACGATGATCTATCCTCTAACACAAACTGAAAATATCACTACCATCTTGAAAAATAGTCCGAGAAATTTTGGTTATTAAATATTGCTATCTCATCCCTAAATAATTATTACATTTTTATTTTTCGTAATCAACAAAACACCATTAAACGTAAATATCTCTTATTCTACATGTGAAAAAAATTATAAAAAATGTATATTTCAAAAATATATATTGAGACGAATCTAACAAGATCTCATAAGACTATATTATACTCCATCCGTCCCTAAAAGATTGTCACATTTTGACTTTTGTTAGTTAATAAAACACGATTTAAAACGTAAATATCTACTACTCTACATGCAAAAAAATTATAAAAAGTTGATACTTAAAAAATATATATTGAAATGAATCTAACAATGCAAGGTACTACAAGATTATATTATTTTTTATCGTTTAATGAGATCTTCATTGTCAAATTTTGTTATGTTTGACCAACAAAAGTCAAAATTTGACAATCTTTTAGAGACGGAGAGAGTATTTTATTATTTCATAAACATTTAGGGTCAAATTTTATAAATTTAACCAACAAAAATTACGATACATCAATCATTTAAAAATAAAAGAAAGGCTTATTATTGCCATGCGTCCTATAAGTCCATGTATATGGGCATTTCTAAAACATATACATACACTAAATTTCGTCATTTCAAAGTCGAATAGTTGACTCCTTAACTTTTATTTAATTGGTTACAACTTACAACAGTCTTTGTAATAATTTGAAGTTTGAAAGTTGAGTCCCCTATCAAACACGCAGAAAAAGAATTGGGTTAATACCCTTTCATTGAAAATATATCTTCCCCTATGATAGATAGGGCGTGCATAAAATTCCAAATTGAGCAAAAAATAATCTAAATTTTTGGAACTGAACATATTCGGTGATGTCAGTTTGGTTAACGAGAGAACCTATTAAAATTGAATGGGACCGATGCTTTATGCTTTCAAAGAAAGTTCAGTAGACGATGATTGTCGAGACGATATGAAATGTGTTAATTATTGGTATATAAATTATAATGTGATAATAGATATGTAAATCTTTTTAAACTAATAATATAAAGAATAAAAAGATATGTAATAAAATTTGCCCTGCAATTTTCCAAAATTAATACTAAAAATAGTTCATTGAACTTACATCAATTATATATATAATAATTGTTAAAATCTCGTTTTCGCAAATATTGAACTTGACGACTACTTAATAAACATACAACCTCTTTATTGTAAGTGTAAATATATATCATATATTCGCTCTGTCCCTAAAAGATTGATATATTTAAATTTTTATGGTCAAATTTTAAAAGAATTGATCAAGAATTATCATTAAATGAGTTAATCGAATATAGCCTAGTGGAAAAAGGCTCTTGCTAGTAACCAGAAGGTCCTGGGTTCGAAACTCACCTCATCGCTAAATTACAAAGAAAAAGATCATTAAATGATAACAAATAATATAGTCATGTGATGAGACCTTGTTGGATACGTCTCAATATATATTTTTGAAATATCAACTTTTTATAATCTTTTCGCATGTAGAATAAGAGATGTTTACATTTTAAATCGTGTTTTGTTGACCATAAAAGTCAAAATGTATCAATTATTTATGGATAAAAGGCGTATCAATGATAGTATATGTTTTTATTATGCTTAAACAAAATTCTATTTTGATATTCAAATTTAATTTTCAAAACCATCGTGTTGATATTAATGCTGAAAACGAAATAAATTCTCTTAATTAATATATAATTACATTCATTATAGTTCATAACTTCATATAATATGGTCCCGTTCCGCAACCACTAGGCAATTATTACTCGAACTAAAAGTTATTTACATAAATGTTGGAAAAGACATGGAAATGATCTTTGAAGGTACGTACTTAGGATATTTGGAGATCATGAATTCATGGACAGAATAAAAGACGTCAATGTGGAAATGGAGCGTAAGCATTATTATTAATTATTTCGATTCTTCTTGAGACTTTTATTCTATTTATATTATTATCGACGAAATTACTTCGCAGACTTGATTTAGGCAGGAACGAAATTAGTAGGGATATGTCTTCTTTTAAATTCTTGAGAATTAGGGCTATTGTGTATTATGTTCTTGACTTCAAGTCGTCTATGTATTGATATAACTATGGTGAGGGAGACATCTCCTTAGTTTATCTATCAAATTAAAAAAGAGGTGGGACTACAACAATTATTCTTGATCATTAATACTTTTGATCTCGATCGTTGAATTTCAAAATCGTAAAATAAACTAACTATTGAGTAGAGTCCTCTAGAGCCTTCTCTATAAAACCTAGAAACGTACTACTTCCATCCTTAACTGATTGGTATGTTTTGACTTTTGTTAATCAAATTTTACAAAATATGATCATGAATTTTCATTAAACGATAAGATATAATATAGTCTTATCATATCTTGTTAGATTCATCTCAATATATATTTTTGAAATATCAACTTTTTATAATTTTTCGCATGTCGTTTTAAATCGTATTTTGTTGACCATAAAAAATCAAAATGTCCCAAAATTGAGGGATAGAGGGAGTATATATTACTAGTACTACTGTTAGTATTTAATTCTAATTGTGCCAATTAACTTGGTACGTTTGTAGTAACTAATGAGATAATGTTAATATAACTATACAAAATGAGAAAGTATAAATAGAAATGGATTCATTAAGCTATTACATCAATAGTAGATATTGTGTTTTTTCATAAGATTATGCTATAACCAATTAACTAGGGAAACATTGGAGGATTGATTTCTAACCTCCATTATGGAAAACTTCAATTATCCAAGAAGACAATCGAGGACTTATTTATTTGATGACAAATCACACATACAGGTAGAGAGTTACAACTCCTTAATACTCCCTCCGTCCCTAAATGATTGTCACATTTGACTTTTGGTGGTCAATAAAACACGATTTAAAATACAAATATCTCTTATTCTAAATGCAAAAAAATTATAATAAGTTGATATTTCAAAAATATATATTGAGACGAATCTAACGAGGTCCCACAAGACTATATTATTTATTTTCGTTTAGTGAGAATTCGTGATTAAATTTTGTTGTAATTGACCACAAAAGTCAAAATGTGACAATCTTTTAGGGACGGAGGGAGTAATAGTTTAAGACATAGGTTTCGGTATAGCTCGTAGAGCTTCGCCTTTTCTAAGAGTAAGTCCAACCTTTTCTTCCATGTCTAATTCTTCTGGTGTCATATCACCTTCGAGTTCCCAATCAAAAGAGTTTATCATGGAGCCTACGGCCATTGGAAGCAACCTTCTAGCAAATGGTAAACCCGGACAAACTCTTCTTCCCGAACCAAAGGGAAGCAATTCAAAATCCAAACCTCGAACTTCCAATTCCGACTCTTGAAACCTCTCGGGCTTAAATACTAATGGATCCTTCCATACATTGGGATCACGAGAAATTCCCCAAACATTGACAATAACTTTTGATCCCTTGGGAATCGTGTAACCACATATCTCCACATCTCGTTCCTTTAACAATCTAGGGATTAAGGTAGGAACTGGAGGGTGTAACCTTAAAGTTTCTTTGATAACACATTGTAGGTAAGGAAGTTTATCAAGGTCTCCTTCTCTAAGAGGCTTGCCTTTTCCAACTACTTGATCGAGCTCTTCTTTAGCAGACTTCATTGTGTTTGGATTCTTCATTAGTTCCGCCATCGCCCATTCCAAAGTACTTGACGTTGTATCAGAGCCCGCAATAAATAAATCCTAAAATATACACTCAATATATGACTAGTTAACCAAACAAGACTTTTATCCATATGGTAGGAAAACAATGATAATAAATAGATATAATAAGATTATAGTACAATCATTATTAGTTCCATTAGTAATGTATATTAGTTCCACTAAATATGACTTATATATGATCTTGTTGCTAAATCAACCATGACTACTTTAGTCTAAAAAATATATAATGTTATCTTGATGTGCTCAATTTTCAAGATGAAGGTTAAGTCATGAATATTTCTTTTCAATACTTCAAAAAATATAAACTTGATATTCATTGGATGATCATGCACGAATTTTGAAAGTAAAGTTTAACAATGAAAAGAAAATATCAATTATAAGTTATTAGTGCGAGGGAGGAATATAGTATGTCTTAATTGAGATAGAATACTATATAGTTCCTTACCAAGAAGAGGCGTTCCATATGAGTTCGATCCAAGTCTTGCGGATTTTGATCAATGATAGCGAGAAGAAGATCAAGAGCATCCTTATACTTGTTCTTATTCTCATCAATGCCACCTTTCGTATTCCTTTGTCGTATACGTTCATCAATGGGATCAATAATAAGCTCAAGAACCCTACTAAAATGATTCGTTAATCGACGTGTGACCCCTTGAATATCAAACTTGATGAATTGATGATAATAATCAGCCAAATTAGGTGCACCAGCCTCAATTGCTATGTTCCACATAACATCTCTCATGTCTTTGATGGAAGATTCCAATCTCGGATCCATCACATTCTTCGAGAAAATCGTGCTCGTCAAAGAATTTAGTGTAGTCATAAAAGCTGCAATGCTCAAATCAACGGCTTCGTTTTTAAGGCTATAACTCTTGCAATAGTCTAACAACTCTTGTATAGTATTTTCCCTAACATGTTGCGCGGCATCAAGCCGCGCCCCAGAGAACATGGTGGAATTCATGCTCCGCCTAAGGCTTCTCCACCTCGCCTCCACGGGCAACATAACCACGGAATATTTGTATTGGTCGTGAGCATGGAGGGCTTTCGCCACCCATTTCCCCGAGAAGTCCACGTCCTGCTTCTGAAGGACTTGTTTCGCCATGGCCGGGGAAGTTATGGCTACATAGTTAAGAAACCCCAACTTCAATGTCATGATCGGACCATAAGTTTTCGCGAGCTCGGCTAACGACTTGTGGTAGTGCTCGCCGAGTAAGTGAAGATTGCCAATTATGGGAAGAGGGGTCGGACCAGGTGGATTAGGTAACTTTTTGGTAGTCTTAAGGGGTCGTGATATTTTGAGCAATGCTCGAAGCAAGATCAAGCCAAACAAAAATACAAGAGAAGATGTTAAATAATCCATGACAACCTTAATATAGAAATGTTTTTTTATTGCCTTAATAATATGATACTATGTGTGATCGAAGTCTAGATATATATAGAGAGATCGTGATATGAAATTACCATAAGTTAGATTTATTGAGTAGCTAATTTAGTTTAGTATATAACTATATAAGTATTATTGAATTAATGCAACTACAATTTATTTACCTAATGGCATGTTAAACGTCACATATATAGGCTATTCTAGGTTGTGATTCACACAGGTTGAGTTTTGGCTCAATTTGAAGAACGTCTTGAAGCACGTTGAGATGATTATATTTATATGTGTGGCAAGGTTGTGACTGATAAATTACATTAGTTTTGGTTCTGATGCCATTGGTCAAGTTATTTCTTATTTGTCGTCTGAGACGATTTTAAGTCGATTATGTGTGACGAGTTTATGAGTCGATGATTTTTCATTTTTATGTTGAATTGTCCAAAGACTATCCTAGTATTAAATCCTTGATTATGATACATCTTTCATTATGGTTTCGCCCCTGCGTGCGCTTGCCCAAATATAACTCATCATTAGCACTTAAGAGTTTTTATCCATGCCTTTGATGACATATCCGGTAATTTGATGCAAAGCCAGATCCATCCCGTCCAGGGTATTGATCAAGTAATATTGCATTTTAATATGAAAATATTGATTATGATGAAAATATT
This sequence comes from Echium plantagineum, assembly GCA_003412495.2. Lineage (NCBI taxonomy): Eukaryota > Viridiplantae > Streptophyta > Magnoliopsida > Boraginales > Boraginaceae > Echium > Echium plantagineum. The sequence continues at coordinate 21,640,146 of CM016568.1, read as the reverse complement.
GATTATGTCCATAGCATAGTACATAGCGCTATTGGCAGAACGAGCAAGGAACCAGTAATCTGTGGTACTCGATTTGGAAAACCCGACTCAGTTACCTACTCGATCCATAAGGTGCATACACCAGAATTATTGGATTTGTCAAATATATATGCTCCCAATACTCGCAAACATCCACCTCATTTGAAGCTTTTTTATGCCTTCATATGCATAAGTTGACGGGTAACAGGCATACGCTCCATACTCGGTCAAGAACCCCGACTTGGGTTGTATTGTTACTACTAACCACCTTTGAAGGGAGTGGAGGAATCGAATTCAACTATGATATCTTATAAAATATAAAAACATAAGAGTATATAATGAGCTCAAGAGTGTATATACTATTGAGATGGCAGCTATGTTTACTAATTCTTTTATCAATTATCTAAGAGTTGTTGATATTAGGCATTGCTCCAAACACCTCCGGCGTCCAACTCATCCATAGGAGTCGAGATCAGCATGGGTATCTTTGTATCTTTGAAGCATGTAAGCCTCACATTTGACAGGAGGAAACCTGGATTTAAAATGCACATATAATTATGACAAACAACAAGAGGATGCTGGCCACCCATGTTTACGAAAGCCCCCTAGTGAGCGTTAAACACATATTCCAAACTTGCAGTAAGTCGTAATCATAGCTAAGAAAACACAACATTAATTTGATGACAAGGGGACTTCTACTTGTGGACTCAATCAAAAACTCGGAAAGATTGCCTAAATTAGAGCATTCTTCAGTTAAGACGCCAAATTACGTACACACTAGGGCATCATGCCTGCTATGTTATAGTGCAGTTCATAGAAGAGGTTACCTTTGATACCATGAGAAGAGGTTTTACCTGAAACTATATGATGATAGGGGGTATTCTAATTTCTAAAACCTTAAGAATAAATATTTATGTAAAACGGTATAAGACTTCCTTTATTTAAGTGTCGACTACTGAACCATCTAGTTATGCAACTTGTGCAAGACCACTGATGTTAAGTATATTTTGGTTAAATGATAATGATCAAGTCACATTATCTAAGAGTAGGAGGAAGAGATTAGAGAAAAGGAAAGAAACAAAGAGAATTGCCTCATGAACTGAAAACCGTTTATTACGTACTTGGGAGGATTATTATCTGATTGGCAGGTTGGCAAGCATTCAACAAGACATTCATGACCAGGCTCCACAAAGTACGCAATCTGCCCAACAGAGTATGAAGCATTAGCCCGTGTTCCCATAAAAATAAACGAGATATGGCATGATCACAAGCACTAAAATGCATATGCTTGATGAGAGAATTTTCTCTGAAAATACAAAATGAGAGGCCCATGAATTTTGTCCATCTACAAGAAATGTGTGTATAAATGAGTTTTAACTGATGTAAACAGAATAATTTATATATCACACTGGTCCAAGTATCCTTCGATGAAACGTACAGCAGTAAAGATTCGAAAAAAGTTACCGAGTATCTTTCTTGCCCATTGCACAAGACACGATGAAGTGTGGACCTGAATGATTAAAGAGAGTCAGGGGCTCGGAGCAAAAAAATTCATGAACTCAATAATATAAGCTTGATATTATGAATTCTCATGTGTGAAATCAAGCATTCTCGAAGGTTTGCTCCAACAGCAAGCAATTTGATGCCAACAACAAACAAATGAGCATGACAGACACACACAAAATTCGTTGCATGTAGAAGCTGCATATGCATGCCAGTAGATAAATTTTAGCATAAGAAATAAGCTTAGAGATTTGTGGTCACAGTAACAATATGATGAAGTCTAAAAGCAAGAAAATAATCTAAGTTCAATAGCTACTTAGTAACATGAAATGATAACTAGAAACATGAAAGCAAGGAACTCTACACACCCATCAAGCAACACTATGACTGACATTACAATCAACTGTGAAGAGGATCTCTTTAGGGCTCCTCATTTGTTAGCGCTGTTAATCAGATAAACTTGATCTCACTTGCACAGAAAACAAATAAAATAAACACTTACATTGTTCAATATAAAATTATTACCGAAAAATAGAGTTGCTCCACCGCTCCAACATATCACCAAGATTAACAATAAATGCTCTGGCACAAGAAAAAAAAATTCCTAGTGAACAATGCTAATCCAGTAATACTAAGTTATTTGATTCTTTTCGAAAGTGGTACTTGCATTGCCCATAATGTAAAATGTGTAAAGTTGTAATCAAATTTAAACAAACATCTTCAGTTAGAGATACAAGTCAGCCATTGGTTTCTGTCATGGATGATAACTCTGATTGAAGTACAGGGCCTCACCCTTTGAGTGGGGGAACATACTCCCAAATCTGAGGCTTTGCATTCTTGTCCTTGCAAATCTATCACAAGATGCATTAAAATTTCTTCAAGATAGTCTGATAGAGAGTGTCACATAATGTACAAGATCAAGGATCCTGTTTACCTGAAGACCAATGACATCATCCGTAGCCAAGAGAGTAATTAAACCGAAATCAGAATGTGCTCCAGCTCCATAGATTCCTTTTGTGGGGTCTGATACTCCACCTGCAATGGACCTTATAATGTCAGGACAAAAATACATCTGATGTATAAAAAATATAAGAAACATTCAATCTTTACCTTCATAATGTATAAGACGCAACGTCGCAATAGGTTTTTCTAGCAACTCTGGTTTATCAAAAAAGTTGATATCCAGGTCAAGGGCAAGGGCAATGATCCTAGCAACCGATCGTGCAACCTCACTGCATGCAAGTCGGTAAGAATGATGAGGTTAAATACTCCAACACAAAAGGACAGAAAAGGAGAGGAAGAATATGTCGGAGGAAGGAACCAAGAGGGTGGGTGTCAACACATAGAAAATGTAAGCATCATCTGAAGTGGCGAAAACAGGAAAAGGGTACATCTAAACATTACAGAAAAGTGTAACTAGATGAGCCATTTCCACTTCGATTATGAGTAAAGGTTACCTATGAAGATATTACATCGGGAGAAGTGTAACTAGATGAGTATATGATTCTGAAATCATAATTACATCAGGAAAAGTGTTATGTTCTACTGTGTATGTTATGATGCTTCTGAGCAATAGAGAATGAAAGATAATGAAGTAATACTCCTCAAGTTGCAAGATGTGAAATTTCTATCTCCATATATAACGAGTAAGTTATTCTAATTGCATCATACGTCAAGGAAAGATTGAACGTGATCTTAGTAAAACCATTTAAAATAAATGAAAATTATAGAATTATTTTGTCCCATGACAAAGCTGAGCATAACCAATCTTATATTCATTGCACCACGATCTTTCATCTTCTTCTTCTTATTATTAACGGAAAAAACGGAACTTACAGAGCTTCTTGATGATACTTCTCCATGGTTTCTCTCCATCCAGCTAGGACATCTATTAGATTTTCAAATAATTTAAGAGTTGAAACAATTTGTTAATCCATTAAGACTTTCAACTTAGTTCAAAGCTGACCTTTTATACTATGTTGACCCTTCCTAAATCCTCCTAAAGAGGCGAATGGTGTCTAAAACTGACCTGCATGAGGCCATTTGTTCGGCCCATAAAAGGGTTTATGTGCTTCAGGATCATCTTCAGGTACTTCAATACCGATATAATAACCTTCTTTATAGTCACCTATGATCATATGCAATCACTATCTAGTAAATATATTCACCAGAACAAGGAGAAATCAAGTGAAAACAGCAAAGAACGGAGAGAACACGCTGAAGGACATAAGAGAACACAATGACATATTGACGATCATAAAAACTTTATCAATTGGATTAGGATAGCCAGGCAGTAAGTGAACTAGCATTGACAGTGAGTCAGAAAGGTCAATATTGCAAATCTAACTAACACGGTAAGGAACAAACCATCTACTTGATTGGTGGGATCAAGACGTTCATCAAGGAAAGGTGTATATCCTCGATGCTTTTCATTGCGCAAAAGCTTCATCTTTTCCTCCATGGGTAGATTGAATAACCTCTTGCTTTGTCCAAAAACTTCATCCAGAAATTCTTGGCTGATTCCATGATTGACTAAATAAAAGAACCCAGAATCCAAGCAAGCCTAATGTGGGTGTAGATTATAATCATATAATTAAACATAAAAAAATCTTAAGAACACATTCCACACTTTTCGCTCTCAACCCAAACAATGCAATTCAAACATCGTTTCCAATCCCATTACACAAGATAGATTACGCAACACTCGAAGCAACGTCCCTTGATGTTAGCATTTTCGTCGAACTGTGGTACTAATTCAAATGATTTATTCTTTACAAATCTTTGCAACATACATATTCACATATAAAAGTGATGATTTCAAGTATACTACTTCCATTCATAACAAATTGTCTAGTTTGTTCTTCAACGATCAAAACTTACACACTTTGCTGTCTTGATCCTCTCCCATCTTTTATTTTAACTTATAAAAGTGAAATTTATGGTTCTTGGAGTCAAATATTTTATTTTCCAAGACTCTCGGATATAGTTAAATAAAATTAAATATAATCATAATACTAGCTACTCTTCTTATCTTTTATGACGCAGTTACTAGTAGATAATAGTTTGCACTTCACTCGTGGGTCAATTCCAAAACACGTATAAGTTGAGGGAGAAGTACCTGTTTGAGGAGAGAAACAGAGTGGTGGATATCAGGGTTAGAGAGATCGATGCAGTTCAGGACTGAGCTCGAACTGTCTGAATTCACCATTTTTATTGCTTTCTTTTTCTTTTTCTTTTTCTTCTTCTACTTATGCTTTTAGCCTTGGCCGTTGTCCAATATCGGGTAGTAGAAGTAAGTCTAAAAATATGTATCCCCTCCATTTCTTAGAGCTTGTCCGTTAACCACTACGAAATAGAAGGTTAGCTCCCAATGAGAAACACAAGATTAGTTCCTACTGAGAATCGAATCTGAGTTGCATGAAGAGACGAGGCGAGGCTACTTTACACTTTTGCAATTTAATTCTTTATCAGTTGAGCTATAACCCGGAACATATACCCTCAATTTCTATTACTATAAGCTTTTGTAATGTTGTAAAGACCGATTATAAATAGAATATATTTTTTTATTAAATGAGTTCATTGAAGATGTCACATAAGTATTCAATTCAATCACTTGTATTACTAAATTGTTTTGATTGACCGATTTCGTCTATTTTGATCGGTAAATTGAGAAATATGTCAATTTTGACCAATTAAGTAAGGGTATTTTGGTCTATCATTCATTATAAAATGAGAAGTATGATATATTGCTCATCACAATTCACAAGTCACAACACAAGATTATTCTATAGCAATAACTGACACCATACTTTTAAAAAACAAAATTGTGAGGTTTAAGCCCTCACTTCTACCCTTACAAAGTGACCACACTACATTAGAACCTTCCCTTCATTTCAATTTCCACCATTGATGGAAGTCAGGTAACTGAACACTTGCCTCAAGTTTCCTCTAGATGGACGTGCATTTACAACGAATTTGCAAACAAACACCAATTTCCGGCGGAGTTCTAGCTTTGTAATACTTCTCGTGTTGAACAATCTCCCATCATCAAATTCTCCTGTTAGAAATAATTTAATGATGACATATTGTTCTCATAATAAACATGGAGATATTTTGGTTAAATACACGAAGAGAATCGTGTACACATTATTTTTTGAAGAAATAAACCTAATATACAGAAACCATGAACTATTAGTATACATATATCTATTTATATGCAAAGGCATAAACTGATAGGTAACTAGCAGTAAGAAAGCACGACTCATATTTAGTTGTCATAATAAGTAGTAGTAGTAGTTGTTTTAAAAAACGAAAGGAAAGATACTACACAGTTGACTTTAGCTAACAAGTTTCTCTTTCGATGAGCTATTCAGAAACTTGGTCTGCAGGAAGCAGTAGAGCGAAAAAATGACAAGAAACAAGAAATACCTTGGTCGTTAAATAATGCAGTAAAGATGGCCAGACAAACGCAGACACTGATATCTTCTCCTGTAAGCAAAACAAGATGAATTCAGTTGGTCAACTGTTGATGGGAGTGCTGTTGGTCTCGGTTTTCACCTGAACTGGCGGGGGTTTTAATCCGCCATAGTATCACTTACGACGCTACAAAAGGATAACAATTTCCTTAATCCATCATGACTGTAAAAAATACACACTTTAATAGCAGTATGATTTAACAGATTCATTGAAAATATCACATTAATTTCAAACAGATTCAATTAATAATCATTGAAGATGGGGAATCATTTTTGTTATTTCAACAGATTACAGTACTTCAAAAATAAACAGCTCAAATGAACGTATATTATCACACGTTTCCAGTACTTCATAAAGTAGCAACTCAAATTCATTAAATATCATTCTTTTTAATTAATTGGAAAGCATTATTTTTAATGCATTGAATAACATATCATTACATTACATCAAAGATAAACATATCCATGATCCAAATCATCCCTTTTAATTAAAAATAATGCAAAATGTTTTAGAATTGCAATAAAAATACATTAAAAAATTGAAATAACAAAACTAGACACAATAAATTGAACATAATTAAAGTTAAACATAATTGTAGATTAAAAATTTGAAATAACAAAAGTAGACACAATAAATTCGAAATAACAAAACTTGACACAATAACAAAAAAAAACTGAGACGGACCGTACCCCTGGTTATCATATTAGATTTAGGGTTTCAAGACTTCGTACAGAGAAGAGCAAAGAGAAAGTTTTATAAGGAAAGTAAAAAAATATAGGCATCATGCATGAGGCAATCTACCTAAATGACATGTAAAGACGAGTCGAACTTACCATCACTGCAACAAATCAGAAGTGTTTTTCCTTGATACAAAACCTTCTTTGCAAAATCCAGGGCAGAAGGAAGATGTCTTTCTAGAGAAAAGCGGTCAAATTTCGATCCCTATTCATAGAAAAAGATTCAGAATAAATTGAAGGAGCGTATAACCAACCAAAAGACCCTTCCTATAAAGTATAACAATAACATTATACATACCACAATTGGCAGATGCAAGTAAGTTTGAGGATCTTTCTGGTATAAAGCAGGCTGATCTTTACAACAGTCTAGTATACCATGTATACCAGAAAGCTCAGTGTCTGCGAAAGATAATTCTGAATGAGCAAGAATAACAGAAGTACATATATTATATCATAAGTATTTTACAAAAATAAAAAAGATAAAAGCAAGATAGCATATAATAAAACTAAAATGGGCAAAGGATACTAAAACTACGAATTAAACATGTCTTCCCAAATGCAGGCGCGAGAGTAAATGATAAGACCCAAGTATCGAAGGAGAACGGAAGTCATTGAACGCAACTCAAACTATATTCTTGTTGAATAAAATTACACATTAAAGGTTAATGTGGGTCAACATATTCCACAAGGGTGGAGGAAAAGAAAAGATGCAGTACACATTTCTAGCTTGCTCATTCATATAGGATTCTGGCGGCAAACACCTTAATCTAGCCTAAAGTCTAAGAAGTTTCAGCCAATAGTGAAAGACAAATGACAGTCTATTGTGTATTATATCAAAAACATTTAATATTCTCTGACTCTTGCCTATAATGAAATAAGTCCAAACGGCTCATTACACAACTGTGAAGTAGTAGATAGGCTTTTCAATTCTTCTGGGGACAATTCAGAAACACCCTCTGTTATCAGAAGGATAAGGCGGCATACAACGGACCATCCCTTGTCCTGCTTAGGCAAGATCAAATTTTGAAGACATTGGGGTATGTTATAAGACCTCAATGATCAGAGGGATAAGGTTGCATGTTGTAAGACCCCCCCCCCCTTAAGCTGCTCAGGCGGGAGCCTCTTTAAAGGCATTGGGGCATGTTGATGTGGGGTATGTTTTTGTTGTAGTAAAAGACAAATGATTGCATTAATGATTAAGAAATGAAATAGAAGCGTGACAACTCAACAAGCCATAAGATGATAACAGCATCATAATATAAATCAACTAAACTTAGAACCAGATTCCACGGAATTCCAATAAACAGAGATGGAGTGGATATAGTTGTACCAGATTGACTTGCACCCACTGCCAAATTTGCTGAACCTAGCCAAGATACTGAAGAGTCACTAGTTGAAGCTTCTATATCTTCCCCATTTACAAGAAGAATGCTGGAGCATGATAATTCTTCACCACAAGCCTGAACAGTTTTCTGCTTGATAGACACCTGGGGGGCTACTTCTCCCCTTTGAGATCGATATACTCTATTCTTTTCAACAATGTCCGCTATTTTCTGGTTACACAAATTTGGACCTGAAGCAATAATATCGTAGGCATGTTTCCAGAAGAGCTCAGGGAATAATCCCCTTGCCCAACTTTCCTCATCATCTCCGGCTCCAGCAATATATGTCCAACTGTATTCAGAAGTGGTTCGCTGATGAAAATTACAGGTAGAAGACGATGCAGAAACAAGTATGATAGGTGTGAAATCCCAAGAATCACATTCAGGTACTTCGTTTAACCATATAACAGTTCTTTGAGAAATCCATAAAGGCCGTAATGGCTTTTTGAGCGATGATGCAAGAGTGGCTATGTCAGCTCCACAACTTTCTAAATCATTTGTCCATCCTTCTAAGCGGCTCTCAATAAGTGCCTTTTCTGTATCTGACACCCAGAGAGGAAGATGCAAAGAGCAATCCCAACAAGAATCATTTTTGCCGATATCACCAGCAGCATCAATAGGTTCCTTGAATTCCTGCTAGACCAAAAGTGTCAGATGTAGCCATTAACAAGTAAAGACATATATTGCAAGCACTTGAAGAGCATGAGCTTACACATGAAGGATACAAAAAACTCAAAACATCAGTCAATGTCTCGTGAATAAGATTCAAAACTAATACTAGGATAGCAACTCATGTATTCTTGGAATATCTTCCTTTCAGATATCAAATGACCATATAATGTGAATTATAGTTAAGAAGCTTGGTAAGCAATTCAATGAACAGAATAAAATTATTAGAATCAGAGATAGAGGGAACACTTACTTTTTCAGGTGAATCACCAGCAGCTCTCCGCCTCATCCAGTAATTTCTAATGGCACGATTCAATACACAAGTCCAAATAGGAATTGTCCTTGTCATGCTATCAGGAAACTTCTTCCCTTTCCTTGTGGCATCAATAATCATACAACCGCCCCTCTGTCCTTCAATAGAATGTGTATACATGATAAGCCAAAGAGAGAGATACATGGATAGATTCACACATCTTAGCACTACCTGTCTGCATCAAAGTTAATATCCTTTCGGACTTCGGTCCAATATAGAGGTGTAGTGGCACAACGTGGCGGTAGCTTTTCGGAGTTTCATATATGACATATATGTGAAACAAATGAAATACTTGTAATCACTTCGTTCAATTCTTCTCAACATAATAATGTACTCCCTCCACTAAAAAAAATACGGTCTTTCAAATTTTGACGGTTGACTTGTTAAAATGTTGAACAAACATTCCCGTATATGTTTATCCTTACATGATATTCGGTAAGAATATATAGAAGTATAGCATTTTCCCAAACTACTTCAATTCCAACATGATAATTTTGATTCAAATCAATGCTACACGTCAATTTCGACAACTAAAATACAAACTTAAAGTGACCCCAATTACAACACAAATGCATAATTCGGTATCTAAACATGTGTGCAAGTATATCAAGAATCAAAAAGTACCAATTATTCAAAATAACTAAAGACACCATTCAAATCAATCAGCTATGTCACACCCTAAAGAACACAGGCGAGTCGAGGTGAATCATTTAAACTCGATTAAATTAGGTGAAAGCGAGAAGTACCGGCGATTCGGGCAACGTGGAGATTGAGGCGGGAGGTGTTGAATGAGCAATTGTTGGAATGGCCATCAGTGGATTTGAAGTAGCAAGTTGAATGGAAGTTATTGGTGGGAGTGTACCAAAGACCACATCGGAGGTTGGGTAGAAGGGGGAGGTCAGGCCAGAGCTGAGCAATCTCGAGAACGAAGACGGAGTCATGGTAGATTGAACGGAGGGCGTTGTAGAGAGACTTGTCCGTCTTCTTTATTGATCTGGCTGCTTTGTATATACTCGCCGACCCTTCCATTGGTACACGATTGAGGAGGAGGAGGAGGAGGAGGAGGAGGTAAGATGGGGAAAACAAATCAAGCAATGGAGGTGAAGTTTTCCGGCGGGTGTGTATAATTGGAGAGCTCGTGCCACGGATAAAAGTGTCTTAATACTTTCGAGTTTCGACACATAGTTTCGAATAACAAAAATATATAAATATTTCAAAAACAGTTCTAAATTACGGAAAATGTGAAAATAAATATTTAATATTATTAATTTATATCAGATGTATTTATTTATAAAAATTGATTGTCTTTAATTCAAATATGAAAATTCGTAAGAAATATTTTGGGCAAATATTATTTTTCTTTTAAAAAAATTTAAATTCTAGTCATTCCCTTTGTTCAATAATATTGAGGTTAAATGTGGTGGTGATAGTTTAGCTAAGAAAATTTATGTGGTGGTGAAAATTAATATTGAGGTCAAATGTGTGGTAATTAGCCTAAATTATCATATTTCCAGTATCTGCTCAAATCCGATTCAATAACACCATAGTCCATAACTCATAAGGGGCTAACAATATTAGACTATGCTCTAACATACATGGGCCGCCGAGGTGTTGAATATATACCACCCAGATAGTGCTTTTAATGAGTCGAAGTATTACCTCTACTTTTAATGAGTCGAAGTATTACCTCTAACGTGACCAACGTCCCTTGGAATCCTGAAGAAAGTATTGTGTTTCAATTAGGGAAACTCGTGATTTTCTAAACACAGTGCGTACAAAGTATTTGGTTCCAATAATTCTCCACGCTTCTCTTATAAGAGAATAAAATCGAAAACGAAAACTTAGTTGATAAAAATTTGATGCATCAATCATGATATTCATATCCCATAGCCCTAGGAGAAATAACTTTCCTATTGAGTAGGTTCTAGGCAAGGATGATTCATACACCTAATAGCGTGATTCATATCCATATGCTATAATCTTCTGAGCTACATGTTCCATATAATTCGATAAAATATACAATTGGTATTGTACTTTCCCCATAATTAGACATTGATGCAACATTTACTATTAATAAAATCCTAAAACTCTGAATCCGTAGTTAACATGGACATGACTTTTTATTATCGGATTCGATGAAAAAATTGAATTATTTTTTATATGTACTTGTTGAGAATGACTATGATATAGTTCATGGTCTGGTAGAAGTAAAAGTTACGAACTACTAAATGTTGGATGTACAACCCGTTTCTCCTCACGAACTCCCTGAGGGACTTACGTTTTCTTGGGCCTCAGCTGTGAGACTGTCCAGTATGGGAGAAAGTCCAACTGATAAATTTGAGATCGGGAGATCTAGTATCGCCTTGTCGAAATGGTGCGCTTCGGAGTAGGGGGCGTCTTTGAAGCTAGAGATCCGTCCATTGGGGACTCAGGTACACCTAAAAACATGGATGAGGGATAGCCACATACACTCCGATGCCTAAGTTTAAGCGAGTGTCCAAAATGCTTAGAATAGTTGGACATTTGTCACAATCTAGGATAGCCTAATGAGACGGGCCAGGACCCCTTTATATGGCCTGCGGATATACGGTCCCAAATTGGATATATTAGTTACATCACTCTCCAACTTTTGTTCTGGCCTAGAACTGAACAAAACAGTTTGCATCACTGAAAAAGCCAAAGAAAAAATAATCAAACTAAAAAATGTCATCGAATTTGATGAGAGGAATTGAAGAAGATGAAGAAGAGACAATCTGGAATAAGCATGAAGAGGCACTCGAAGTCCAATCACTCAGGCGTATCATCAGTGCTTACCTCAAGTATTTATCTGCTTACTGTCTCAAAATCATTGTCCACTTTCGTTTCTTTAATTTCTCAATTTTCGAATTTCGAGCTCCTGTTTATTTGTATGTGTTGTATAATTTGGCGACAGTATATATCAATATATCTCCAATTTATTTAATTGATATTTTAGCTTTTTTTTTCGTTTTAATTTGATTTTTTTTTTAAATCAATTGCTTCTTATTTACTGCTATGAAAAATAAATAATTGTACTTTAATTGAACTTCCTGACGTAAATAAAAGTTAATTGTTGGGCAAAACTTGAGATGAAGAAACGAAAATGTTAATTAAAAAGAATTGAATGGAGTAGTATTCATTTATGTTTTTTTGTTATTCTGATTTATGTCATTTTGCATGACTGTGTATCGGTTAAAGCTACGAAGTTTGTTAATTATGATCATTGAAAAGTGGGCAATCTTTTGGGATGCAGGAGTATTATTTAATGTTGGTTTAACTAATTAAGTAATTAGCTTGAATTGAGTATTTCTTTTTAATGAATGTGCATTTTAAAGTTATCGAGAAGCAGCGGAAGAAGATGTTAAAAGATATGAGAAGTCATTTAGGAGGCTCTCGCCTTCTCACAAGGTCGGTTAATATGTCTTTTATTTGTTAGTTAGCTATTATCAGTTGATATCCTTGTGCGCTTTGGAGAAATTAGAAGTGAGGTATTTGGATCGATTAATTATCACAAAGCTCACACTTTTATTCATATGAGCAGTCAGTATTGAGGAGCACCTTTGTGTTGTTGTAGTCGTAAATGCCAGATTAGCACAGATGCAATTGCTTTAGCTTCTTCATTTTTGTATTAAAAGAGCAGTATATTTAGGGTGTTGTTAATCATGTAGAGTATATGTCTCTAGCTGTTGTGCTTTTGAAGTCCATAAAATGTCATGTGTAATTTTTTCTTATGGGTTTTCTACTTTGATTACATAATCAGCATAACCAAGTTGTGGATGTTTAAACTAGGCTAAGATGACAAACACATCAAACACCCGTTATTTGGGGTTTTGGGAAGGTAGGACTTCTTCAGAATTCAGACCAAAACTATCAGATATATGTGGCAAACGAAAATACTATAATAATATTACCGTTGCTTGTGACCGCAGATAATAGCAGATCGTATCGTTGTGTTCTTGTCTCCAGCCTTCAAATTTTTGCATTAATTTACTTCTCTCTTCAACTAGATATATTTTTATATACCTTGATATTTCACTTTTATGAACTCCTCATGCATCACTGGGGGCACGTTTGTAATACATCAGCATTTCCATTGTTGCTTATTTACATAATGAAAACGTTTGCAGGCGCTTTTATCGCATCTTCCGTTGAAGTATCAGAAGCTTCGAAGGTTTATAAAGCTTCTACTTTTTTTCATCATCTGTTTAATACATCTTTCTCCTGCTTTTGGATTTACTCATAGCTCCCCATTCCTTCTTCCAGTTTGAATCTATATGTTATCATATATTTTGTCATCTCTTTTAAGTTATCTTACTTGATATGCTTCTGTTCACTTGTAACTGTGCTAAAACAAACATTTTGAAGGTTTTACAGTCCTGATTCCAAAATGTTTATTAGAAATGGTTGTTTATGATTTTTTACATCCTTCAGAAGAACTCATGATTGCTATGTTACATTACTTTAGAACTGACACTTCCACTGTGTTATCTGGATCCGTTGTTTCACGTTTTCATACTCCTAGAAGTTGTAAGACTTGGTTTGGTTATAACAAAAAACTGCTAGGTTCTAATTCCTGTCTTTCACGCTGCAGGTGTATTGCAAGAAATTCATATTTCATATTTGAAATGCTTCAGGTGATCATTTGTGGTCTTTTTTCTCCATATGGGTCTTGTTTAAGTACTTTATATCTTGATTACCAATTATTTATAAGCTTAATGGAGCTTTGTTGATGTGAATTTGGATAATCTCCTGTTGATTTTTTTGGCAGGCATTTGATCCGCCACTTGATATGAGCAAGGGAATGAATAATTATGAACATGGACATCCGAACAGTTTATCTGACAAACATCCATGTTGTGGAGAGATGACTCTTTGTCCTTGTGAATCTGACCCAGGAACTGGAAGGGTATCTGGTCTGAATTCAATAGGATCTCACCAAGATAATGGTGGAAATGTAATATGCTGTTTATTAAATCCAGTGATGACTTAATTCCCGATAGCATCTACCATTTTTATCTGGTTACAATTGAGACTTCGTCTCTGATTTAGTTTATTATTTTTCTTTATGAAAGTTGACTCCTGTAGATTGCGACAGGAGACAGATAATGGACTTTTACCTAAATTCAATGGAGAATGTATCAAGAAGGAAGATAATGCTAACAGTGACATATGTAGAAGTTTTAGTGATCGAGCAATTTCATGTTCTCCTGATGCATGCAATGGTGATGTAAGTTCCTCTGCTTTTCCTTCGATAAATCTTATATTACGTGGTTTCCTTTGTGGTGCTTGACCTTCCTTTTACTAAACTTGACACTTTAAATAGGGTGTTTGTGCACTACTCCCCTCCTAAAAACTTAATATTAGTATAACATATCTACCTTATTAAACCTTGTTTATTTGACTTATTCTTCTTGCAATTCTTCTTGCAAGATGGTGGACTTCTTGGTTTAATTCTTGGACACCTCAAACGGAGCAATCCTCTTCTGTCTCTTCCTCATAGAAAATCTTACGCCTTTAGTCCAAGGTGTAACTACCATATATGAAACAGGAAAAATAATTGGACCACACGTTAATATACCCTTAACCTGGTAAGAGCAATATAGGATATCAACCAAATTGATTGTGTCATTTTATTCCATGTTACATCCTTAATTCCATTCCCAAAACATGGTTAGACTCCGCATGCATTTATGTTGAGAGCTGAATTTATCACACATTTACTTTGTGATGCTTCACATTTCCAGTATTGTAATTTATTGATGGGAGAGACAGGAGTCATAATGCATAATGAGTTGAAATATAGTGTAGGAACACGTTACACAACGGCCCACAATTGTATAGTTTCCAATAAATTGTCAGAAAAATATTTTCGTCAAATATCGATGCAAAGTTAACCAGCCTATTACCAGCACAAGGAAGATCCTCGTTGTTAGATAAACGAAAAATAGTATGGAGTCTTAGTTTCATTTAGTGCTAGGTAATGAGTGTAAATGTGGGGACAGTAAGCAACAATTTCACTTAATAGTAGAAAGGAGGGAGTACTACTCTATTCTTTTTTTCATATTGAATATTAATCAGTTCAGAAGCATACTATCGAGTATTTGAAATTTATGGCAAAGTATGATCTCATTGTTACTTTTATCTACGTTCAGGTATCATCTTTGCCTCCTTATTGGTTGGATCCATCACACCAATTGCATGTGCCGTTAGTTGATGTTGATAAGGTGAGTACTTTTATGATAGAAGATTCTTATAATTTTGTGAGTTTTGGTAGCTTCTTATGTTCTGCAGATTTGACTATTCCTTTTCTATAATCTGCATTTCTAGGTTCGCTGTGTTATAAGGAACATAGTCAGAGATTGGGCTTCAGAGGTGTTGACCAAATCCTCGATCACCTAATTAACATGTTAATAGTGTCCCTTTTAACTATATTTATGGTTGTCCATATAATTAAATTTATTTTCTGTTATCTTGTTTCTCGGCAGGGGCAAAGAGAACGTGACCAATGCTACAAACCTATACTTGAAGAACTTGACCGCCTATTCCCTAACCGCAAAGAAGCAAGGTTCTTCTTATTGGCTGATATATTGTAAATATTGCTATTTTGATTGCTGAATCAATTAATGAAGAAAATTATCTGATGACAACTTGTACTTTGATGCCCAATATTGGGAGCTGACTGCTGACTGCTGACTTGTATTTTGTTCAGAATCCCTCCTGCTTGTTTGATACCTGGTGCCGGGCTTGGGCGATTGGCTTTAGAAATCTCATGTCTGGGTATGCTCACCTATATGTATAATTGAATGTGGAATATTAGATTGCTACATTTATAACTCGTTTGAACTTTTCAGGTTTCGTAACCCAAGGAAATGAATTTTCGTACTACATGATGATCTGCTCAAGTTTTATTCTTAACTAGTAAGAGTGCCTGTCCTGTAATCCACAGAAACTAGATATTTATAACACACTCGCATTAATTTTGGATTTTTTTCTGCTCTGTTAGTACCGAGACTGTAGGGGAATGGACTTTATATCCTTGGATACACAGCAATTGCAATTCACTTAGAGATAGTGACCAGCTTCGACCTATTTCAATTCCAGATATTCATCCAGCAAGGTACTGACTGGTTATTTATCTTGCAAATTCTATAGCTTAGAAGCCTTTTTTTTGGTAGATAGGTTCCTTTGCAACATGTGATCTTTTAAATAGTTGCCACAGTTCTACAGAAGATAATGAACTTTTACCAAGGCATTTAGTTTAAACTTGTCTGGTTTTATGACGCCCAAAGATACCTTACATGTCTTGAAGGCAACTTATCTACCAATCCCCTAAATTAAATCATTGGGGAAATTAGAATGCTACCAAAGCTTTCCCTGCATGTCCTGAACATATTTAATTGTTTCGTAAATAGATAAATATTTTATTATGCATGGTAAGATTATTACTTGAAATAAGACAAAATTCTAGGATCATGATTTGTCTTAGTACTAAATATTGAATAGGATGCTCTGGATCCCCTGTACCCACTTTTTTGCCAATGTCTGACACTAACACCATCACAGCCTTTCTATGTGATCATGTGTATATCTGATTTTGGTGAACTTGTATGTGATTTGCGGGCAATAATTTTGAAATTATAACTAAGAATTCATCTTCGAGTCTTTTTTCCTTAGGTCCCTAGTATAAGCAACTTTCCGAAAAACTGAAGAAAGCATGTTTAAGCTTTATATTCTCTTCTGGATGGTGTTTGTAAGTTCTCTGTTAAATTTAGTTGTGTGGTTATCTTGACAGTATATTCCTTTGAATATTCAGTGCAGGGATTACTGAAGGTTTCTCAATGTGCGGGGGAGATTTTGTTGAAGTCTATGGTGATCCAAGCCAAGTAGGTATGCTGATCGACACTTGGATCCCTGGATATTTTTAGTTTAATAGTGAATATCTTATTGTTTGAAGATATTTTTTGCTTAGTAGGCTTGTTTTCTTGGGATAGCTGAAAGGCCAACAGAACCAGGCTTAGTTAGTGAATTAAGACGATCTTTGATCTATTGATGAATCTCACTTTGAGTTCCTTTAGACTCTGCTTGGAGTTTTGTTTCTTTGTTCCTATTTTGACGTACTGGTTTGTTGACATATCATTGCAGGAGCTTGGGATGCAGTTGTCACTTGTTTTTTTCTTGATACTGCCCATAACATTGCTGAATATATTGAGATTATATCTAAGATTATCAAAGATGGAGGAGTAAGTAATCTACCTTACTCTCTGTTGATTTTGCAAGTAGTCCAATTTCATATCTAATCTTGATTGGTTAACAGATCTGGATTAACTTTGGACCTTTGCTCTACCATTTTGCTGACGTTTATAACCAGGAAGAGGTAAACTTCTTCACATAGAGTAGATGTCCTTGAAGTGGATCCTTTTTAATGATGTTGTCAACATCTTTCATGTTTGTTTTTCTCATCTTCACTTTTCTCCAGGATATGTCGATTGAGATAAGTTTGGAAGATGTTAAAAGAATTGCTCTTCAATTCGGCTTTCAGTTGGAGGTCCTTTACCTATATAATTTGATTCTTTAATACATAAATTACGCTTGTGGTTTTCTTAACTCCTGATATTTAATGGCAGAAAGAATCAACAGTTGAGACAACTTATACATCAAATCCTCGATCAATGATGCAAGTAAGTTTATATATTATGTTTTTATTTTATGCGTAAATATTAGGTTCTCTTTGCTCTAAAAATGCCTGCCATATTGGTTGTCGTTGTGAAATTAACATCTCTTGGCTGTTAAATTAGCGAGTTCTCCATTAAATTTTGGCCGTTAGCTTTCTCTTTATGTTGGATTCGAAGTGAGAATTCGTTCGTTAACTTTTACTCAAAACTACTGCAAATAATGGCTTCAAATAATTTTCTTATTTTGAACGTATTTAAATACGTTTCAAATTCTATTTGCAGAATCGGTATTTTGCTGCTTTTTGGACAATGAGGAAACAGGCATCTTCAGCACCAGTGGAGGCCCATGATCTTTGTGACAGTGAAAATAAAACTCACATGTGAAGCCAATGTTCTACGTTTGGTAGCTCCACTTGTACCTGATAATGTGCCAGAGCCACCCCCCACACCAGTCCTTCTACACATTTCCTTCACATATACGGAAGTGGCTCACCATTACCGACAGTGAATTGATAACAAAGCAATCGATCAAGATCTGGCTATTGGAGCGAACAACTGGTTGCACCTATTAATATAGCTCTGTGGCATTGGACGTTAGTTGGTTACGCTTTATGTTCCACATTGATGTGACAATGTGTGGATCTTCAGCTTTAAGCCTATAGTTTACCATGGTATTCAGAAAGCGCGTCATTGTTTTGGTTCAAAATAAATTTTGTATCAATTAATACCTTAAGGCTTAAACTCTTAACTTCAAGTTAAATGTGACCATCTTTTAGGGCCATAAAGAAAGATTACTTCCATAAATTTTTAGTGCCTACTTTTTTGAAGTGCCTCTAGTGTGGTGAAAATCTGATACCGTTGACGATGTTGCCTGGTCTTTTAAATTGGTATTTGCCTTTATGGTGGTGGTGGTGGTGGTCGTCATGTTTCAGTGAGGTGGAATATCAAGCCAAGTCACTCTTTGTTCTGAGGTGCAATTTCAATAAGTAACAGTATGATTGATATCTTCCATGGTGAGTTGCTCCAAAGATTAGGAAAAGAAGACGACATTGGATCAGTTTGTTGAGCTAAAAATAATTACTCCCTCCGTCCCTAAAAGTTTGATACATTTTAACTTTATATGGTCAAACTTTAAGAACTTTGATCAATAATTCTTATTAACCAATAAAAAATAATATAATCATATGATATCTTGTTAGATTCGTCTCAATATATATTTTTAAACTATCAACTATTTATAATTTTTCATATGTAAAATAGGAGATTTATGTTTGAAATCGTATTTTGTTGACCATGAAAAGTCAAAATGTACCAATCTTTTAGGGACGAAAGGAATAGTACCTATCCCGTAACTCAATCATGTTAGTGTATAGCTGTTCAAACTAGACTCGTTCAATTTATACGGTGCAAGCAAACCAAATGGGAACAACTAAATTCACACCAGAGAATCTATGATAAACTTCGTGTGAGAGCAGGGGCGAAACTAGGGGGGACGGGGGGCGCTCGTCCCCCTAAGTTTTTCGGTATCGTTTATTTTATATACGATTTTTTTAAATTTTTGTGATATATATAATAAAAAATGTTAACAAACCAAGTGTAAGTGTAGCTTAGTTGGTTAGTTCCTTCCTCCAAAAGGTAGAGGTCATGGGTTCA
This sequence comes from Echium plantagineum, assembly GCA_003412495.2. NCBI lineage: Eukaryota > Viridiplantae > Streptophyta > Magnoliopsida > Boraginales > Boraginaceae > Echium > Echium plantagineum. The sequence goes on along the minus strand of CM016568.1, from coordinate 21,620,705 downwards.
ATTTAGCTTCATTTTTAACAATTTTTCGATACTCTTAACTATTTTTTATTTATTTTCGCCCCCCCTTAATTTTTTCCCCAAAATTCGCCCCCCCTTGATTTTCATCCTGGTTTCGCCCCTGTGTGAGAGTATCCATTACATTATGTGTCTTGTCTTTTGTGTTTTGTGTCTTGTTTGTTTCAAAGTGTAATTTAAAATAAAAAAATAGAGAGTAAAGGAGCATGCAACGCCTATCCATTCATTGTGTATACGTTGGGTTTCCGAAGAAAATTGGAAGAATGCCCCCCCTTTTTTTTTAAACTTATGCCCCTCCCTAATTTCTTTGTTAGGGATACTCTCTTCCCCGTAAATTGACAAATTTACTCTTAATAAAAAAATTTGCTAAGAATATCACCATCGTAATTTCTTCTTATTCTTCTTAACAGGTTGTCGGCCCATAGTATATTTTTTGGAGAATTGAATGTGAAAATAACAATCAGGTTGGAAAACTTCGATGGGAAATATTGCTTTGTCGAATCTCTATTGACGGAGGTAGGGCAGAAGGTGGGTGGTGGTTGAGGGGGGGGGCATATCTGGTTGGGGGTGGGGTGGTGGTGGTTGGGCAGTGAGAAAGAAGATAATTTAATGACGAGTTAATGTAATAATTGTGAAATGACGTAATACCTTCGTAAAAACTTACGAAATGCATCCAAAATCTTTTAAAATGACCTAGTAACCAAATTTAGTGAAAAAATGTAGTTGATTGATTCAACATGAGTACTTTTAAATGAGAGTGATCGAACTATAAATATTAGATATTTCCAAGTAATATTTGATGTCATTAACCCTTCTCTAAAATCAAGCAAAGCATGACCTATGCATGATTCTTTATTGGACAATTTACTTTGAGGCATCTTTGAACTTGTTCCCTATTGGAGGTATCCTTTGGTATGTTGTTATTGGTCTTGTTCGAACCGGATATGGACGTATAACGTATAACTGAGGGGTCGCCCATTAAAGATATAGGGTCTATTCGGCGGGCATCCAAATTAAATTAAATATTGGCTTATAACTTGTTTGGTACCTCTTCGGGTGGATCTCAATGTGGGTCTATCCGCCTGGATTTTTCAGTCTAAATCTCGGGTGAATTTCAATTTTGGTCCAAAGATAACTCTACTTAACTACCTGTCACATTCATATAGGATATTGACCAAACCATAACATTATCGAACCTATCATCACCAGACCGGTTCCGCAAACGGATAAACTTGCTGGTCTGGAACGGGTTCGATTTCCTTTCGGGTGGATACACACCGATCGAGTTTTTTCAGTCCGAATCTTTCAGCTCGTCTTACAAAGTAGCGCCGTTTATGAGGGGCGATATAGTAAATAATCAAGCAAGGGAAAAAAACCCATGGCGGGAAACTCCAAACCTTTCATCTGATACATTCAATTTTCAAAGCGAACCCAGCAAAGAAACTATTACTCCCTCCATCTCAAAAAGATTGTCCAGTTTCGATTCTTGATAATTGATTTTTGCTCTCAATTATTTTATATATGCTGTATAATATATTTATAAAAAATATACTCTAATTAGCTATGTTGATTTGATTAAAATCAAAGTAGCTACTTTCAGTTATTGCACTTGTTAAATTTGGTCATCGTCTTTGCAAGAATTGGAACCCGAAAATTTATATTTGCGAGATATTGGTCACTAGACTAAGACTAGTCGTTTAAGTATTGTAAGTTTGTAACTTTAAAATATTTGGAGACTTGGAGTACTATTTATGTGCAAATTATTATACATATACATCAGAGTGTATTAGTTTTTCAACAAATTTTCAAAATGGTTATCTCAAAATGATATTTTTTACATCGTGGTTAATTAATTTCTGTAAAAATTATTATTTGACATTATGATTAATTAATTTCGTTACTTTCAGTTAGTTGTTGCTCAACGCCTGTTTGTTTATATAACACACTCAGTTTTTTATTTTATTTTTGTTATAAATTGTTTGTGTCCCAGTTTGAAAGGTAATTGTTACATCGTTAAGGTTGTTGGAGATTTATCGTGTTGAGTAATGGCTGGTCGGCCGATAAGGGCTTTGAACGTGGCGGAGAAGCCGTCTGTAGCGAAGGCGGTGTCGGGAATATTGTCGAGGAGTCCGCAGAGCAATGGACTGAGAGTTAGAGAGGGGAGGTCGAGGTACAACAAGATATTCGAGTTTGATTACGTTATTCGTGGCCAGCATTTCCAAATGGCATTCACTTCGGTCACTGGTCATCTTATGGAGTTGGAGTTCGATGATCGTTATCGAAAGTGGTATTCTTGTGACCCCATTGAGCTTTACCATGCTCCGGTTCGAAAGTCGGTCCCCCAGGTTCGCTTGTTGCACGTTGTGCTCTTGGTGGTTATGCCTCGTTATAGTTCAATTGTGATGCTTTTATGATTTTGTTGAAGATTGTAGCATCTGGGGTTGAACTTATGCTATGTCAAAAAAAAAAAGTTCGTTTCACTATTGTTAAAGGGACGATTTTAGACTAATTCAATAATGAACCGAATATATTTAAATACACAGATTTTGGATTATTTCATTGAGTTGTTCAGTATTAAGGTTCCATATTTGTTGTTTAGTCTCCTACAAAATGCACTAATTGAGGTTTCGTACATTAAAGAACCAAACACAGAAGAGTATATTGATTGAGCTGCGGTGATCTATGTATTGTCAATTTCAGGTGCAGCTTGTTTTTGGCTAAATATATGTTTATTCCTGGAATATTATAGGATAAGCTAGATATTAGAAGGACATTGGAAGAGGAAGCCAGAAAGTCTCAGTGGCTTATCCTATGGCTCGATTGTGATAGGGAAGGAGAGAATATTGCATTCGAAGTTGTGGAAGTCTGTGCACAAGCAAATCGTAATCTCAACATATGGAGGGCTCGATTTTCTGCCTTAATTGAGAGGTTGAAATTCCTATCCTTCCACATTTGATTTTGTAATGCCGTCTTTATTGGATTCATCACTTACTTTTAGCTATTTATTTTGGCATATCAGGGAGATCCATCATTCTATGCAGAATCTTGTTCGACCTAATCAATTGTTTGCCGATGCAGTTGATGTTAGACAAGTAAGGATTTGCTGCAGCAATTATTTATCTTTTCTTTCCCTTTCCAGAGGTGTTCTGTTGTTTCACAGGCAGATATCTTAAGAGAGTTCGTCAGATGACTGTTATATGTAGATGTTGGTAAATTATTAAATTCCGACCATGTGATCTGAAAATCGTTAGAAAAGAACAGTCAGTCCTAATTCCTTGGATAATTTGATGCTAAATGTTTTTCGTTAAGGATAAAAATTTAAGATATGAGCTAGGGGCTTGACTAGGGCTTAGTGAAGCTGTCCTACCGCAAAACATCTAATAAAAGAAACTGCATAGAAGAGAGTACCAAACAGGGTGAAGACTGAAGATGTTTTATCTTATAGGGGGTTACTTGTTCACAACTTTGAACAATTAAGATAAATGATACTTTAACTATAACAAAAAGGAAGTGAACCAATTCTGATGAACTATAGAGAGTCTTGATGGCCAAAGAATAGGCAACTTTCAGTAAACTCTCTGCAGCGCATAAGGTGAATCTATTTCCAATTTGGGTAATCAATTGATAAGAAGGTAATTGAAGCCTATGGATTTCTTATTGCATGTTAGAGAGAAAAATTGATTTGTCTAAGCAGGATTTTCGAAGAAGGCATAAGACTGTTGGAACAATAGTTATATCATCTTGATTTCTGGGCTTAGAGTAATTGCACACTATCGTGCCCGAAAGCATAATGCATGAACTAAAAATCAGAGGGCTTCTGGTATGAATGTAAAGCCTAGAGTATCATTCGGCATCATTTGAATTTCGAGTCGTCCTATCTATTTAATCTGTATGCCTACCGATCTCCCAATGATTTGGACATGACTTGACCATTTTGGTGATTGCTATTACGTATTTTTCTCACTATCTTTAAAGAATGCTAAATAAACTGCTCTTTTTACTATCTGGGAGTCCGTTCCAACTTTTTATGATAATAAATTGATTTTAGGTGGAATTCACTCATGCAGGAAATAGATCTTCGTATCGGAGCTTCCTTCACTAGATTTCAAACTATGCTTCTGAGAGATGCTTTTGTCCTTGATTTTGCTTCCGAAGACAGAAATGTAATTTTAAGTTATGGTCCTTGCCAGGTATTATCAAACTCCCTTCAACACACTATGATTGCTATTGGACTGTTTTATTGGTTAAACATTAACAACCTCCTCTGCTTGGCATCTTACTGTACAAATTCACCCTGTTATTTGGCAAATTTCTGTGACATTTTATATTTCCCTCTAACATCGAATTGAGTACCTCTTTTCTTTTCTTAGTTATATACAATCATAATGACATTATGGATTTTATTTTTATCATTATCAAATTATTTAGGTAGTAGTATTATGGCAGTAATATAAAATGTTTCTTGAGTTGGCTATCCTTAGTTCCTTATTAATCTGTGTTCCTAGTTAAACAAATGCACTAATGTAGGATGAAGGAATACTACTGAATATGAAGTAATAACCAAATTGTTATCCAAATATATTTCAACTACTATAGATCAACCTTCCATCTCAAGTTGAATTGAGTAGGTGATCTCATTCGATATAATTGTGATTTGCAACAGTTCCCTACATTGGGCTTCATTGTGGAGCGTTACTGGGAAATTCAAGCACATGAACCTGAAGAGTTTTGGACTATCAATTGCACTCACAATAACAATGAAGGCATTGCTACTTTTAATTGGATGTAACTCTTCTGAGCTATACTGTGCTTGTTACCAAATTAATAACAGTTTTAGTAAATTCAATTAATTCATGTAATGTCAGGCGTGGGCATCTGTTTGACTACACTTGTGCTACACTGCTTTATGAGATGTGCATCCAAGAACCGACAGCTACGGTGAGTTTACTTGTTGGTTGAACGTGCATTTGTTTCTGTATAAAGGTGTAAACTCCACAGTATAAGGTTTAAACATTTTAATTCATTATGGAGTAATCAGGTTACTAAAGTTAGACAGCAGGAAAAGTTGAAGTATCCTCCTCATCCATTGAGTACAATCGAGCTTGAAAAGCGTGCCTCTCGTTACTTCAGAATGAGTTCTGAAATTACCATGAAGGTAGGTATTAACAGCTTAGTATTAGATGATTTGCTATAGCAGATTACATTTGTACTTGTAAGAAGATATTCTATTGACACATGAATTGTAATTGCAAATACATCTGGTCGTTTAAGTAATGAATTAATGAAACTATCTCTCCCTTAAGGGGTCTAAGTTCTTAAGTACTAAACCAATAAAAATGTATCTTAAGTAATCAATCACAATGTACATATATAACGAAAACTATACTGCTGGTTGTATAAAGATAATCTGTTATAGTGAACTGCTCTATCTTTCCCTACTTTTCGTGGAGGCTCAGCCACTTAAAAAATCTTCCGTAGTTTGAAAAGACAAAATGGACTGTTATGTGCATCAAACATTTTCTTTCAGCTGGCTTACTTGATGCTATTGCTTTTCCTTTTCTACTGTTAATGATTCTTCCATTTCTTACATCTACTTAGTGAGGCAAAGATTTCCAGTGCACTTATAACATGATACTGTGGCAATCTAATTTTTGCTAATGTAAAGGTGTGTGTATTTGCCTCAATAGGTGGCAGAAGATCTCTACCAAGCTGGATTTATTAGTTATCCACGCACAGAAACTGATGGCTTCTCTGAAAGAACTGATTTGCGTGTGAGTGATCTTCTGTTCTAATATTCATCACACATTAATATTAAGATTGATTTATTATCTATAAAATGTACATACATATGCTGAAATCGGCCATCATAAAAGGAGGCATTTCAAATCTAGTTTCTTAAAACCCTTTAATTTGAAATCCATCTCGGAATCCAAGTCATCCTTCATTGTTTTGTTGGGTGAGTCGAGCTAAAGCATCAACACGTTTCAGTTCAGTACTTGCTCCCTTCCAAATTCCAATTATGAATTCAACTTGTATAAAAAATCGGTGCTACCAATATTCAACTCTTTCATATAGAGATTTCTGATGTCATCGCTAATATGTAATTGTCATAGTCTCAGTAGTGGTATCCTTTTATGGTCGTCAGACGTGATACTGTATCAACGTGTGGGAAGACATTACTTGGGAGTGAAGTAGCGTACCAGTCACATGGCAACAGACTCTAATGCATTTGCCTAAGATTGATGGGTATAACTGTAGAAGAAGAGTGGAAGTTAATAGTTTTGTTATTCTTTTAATTAATAAACACGATCCCTACTCTAAACACCTTTAGTGGAATCAAACTGGGAACCTTGTGATCCTCAGTGCGGTCCCAAGCTTTTAGAGCATTTCGATGTTCCTATCTAATATATCACACTAATGTCAAGATGTTTTGTTTGTTTTTATTAGCATGCTTTCCTTCTTGTTAACTGGTGGTTAGACTCTCTTTGATGACGTGTTTGCTCGTTACTTTGTGGTTAGAGTATTGTGCAAGAACAAGAAGGACACCAATTATGGGGATCATATGCAAGACGCTTACTGGATCCTGAGGCAAACCTTTGGAGGAATCCTGTTGGTGGGGGGCATGATGACAAAGCACATCCACCTATTCACCCTACAAAGTTCTCCACTGGAGAATCTAGTTGGAGTGCGGACCACCATGTTAGTAGAACACTGTTCTATACCAATGAATTTTGATTTTTCTTGTGCACATGCCTCTCAATTTTTGTTTTGGTTTGGGCATTTATCTGACTGAAATTATTTGGCAGAAATTGTATGAATTGGTCGTTCGTCATTTTCTCGCCTGTGTTTCTCAGCCAGCAGTTGGTGCTGAAACTACAGTTGAAATTGACATTGCTGGTGAACAATTTTCTGCCTGTGGGAGAGCAATAATTGCTGTGAGTTCTTGTCAAATATTTGAAGTATAGCATCAAAGTCTGCAATTTTTGTTAGACAATCGTTGACTTGGTCGAAGAGCAAGCTAGTTCCTTTTAGCAGACATTACATTCATTTAAACTCCATTACCTGTGAAGTTATAAAGAGATTACAGTATTGTGAAGTTTAATCTTCAAGCTAGGGGTGAGTCTGTTCATTGACTGTAAATGGCATTTTCGATTCTATGTTACCTAGGCATTTCTTAATGAAGTTACTCCTTGTGCATGACTGTCTGAAGCATGTTAGCACATGTTACAGTTAACTATGCTTGATTGCATAAAGTTGTGGATACTTTATTTGATCAGGGACCTTTATACTTCTAACTGATGCTTTCAATTTGGAATTGTCTACTTGGAGGAAAATTAGGCAACTAATCTTACTTCGTGAAATAATATTCCAGTTTCTTTCCCGTTAACATTATTGTACTTCTTTGCAGAAAAATTACTTGGATGTCTACCGCTATGAGTCATGGGGAGGTTCACTTATCCCGACATATGATTTGGGGCAGCAGGTTCATTCTTTTCTTTTGATCTTCTATCATTTGTAGTGCCGAGTTACATCTTCATACCCTTCAATACCCTAGGTTCTTATTGTCTTTTGTTCTTATACGTATAGGAATGTATTGGCTCTATACTCATCCATGTTCACACATTGAAGCTTTCTTTTGCATCATACATCTTATCTGGATAGTTTTGAAGAGCTTCTAATTTACTTATTACATGAGCAAATGATTATATAAATTTTTGGTTTTATCGTGGAAGATATCTTCATTAGAATGGATTATGCATCCTGCATGTCTTTCTCTTCCTAAAAAAAAGCTTTCTAATGATTTTAAGATGAACAGAACAAACGAAAACATGTTTAAAGTTGAGATAAAACACTGAATGCTGTCATAAAATCTGAAACTGTTGTTCTAGATCAGATTCATTGGTGAACATCTCTTCCTGGTTATTGCAAAAGATGATTTCTCATAATTAGTTTATGGCGCAGTTTGTCCCAGCAACGTTGATGCTTGATTCTGGAGTCACCAGACCACCTCCCCTATTAAGTGAGGCTGATCTATTGGGTTGTATGGACAAGGTAAGTTATCCAAATATTGCACTTGTGCAAACTTGATCTGGTGTTAAATGGAGTTAAGATAAAAATAACATGTCGTCTTCATTTACATTTGAATAGGCAGGCATCGGAACAGATGCAACAATGCATGATCATATAAAGAAGTTGCTTGATCGTTTCTATGCCACAAAGGATTCCAACACCCGGTTCTCACCAACAAATCTAGTAACTTCTTTTTTATTCCATTTATCTTGTTTTGCTCTTTGCAATTTAACTTTATTACAAAAAAGTGGAGCAGTTTCTGGCAATAAGCATAAATATTTTACGGAGGCACAATTGTTGTCTCTTGTAAAGCTGTGAAATACAACTGTTACTCCTTACTATATAATAATTTCAGCAGAGTAGCTCATGTTACCATAAGTTCCCATACTTTTTTAATTTGTTCCCTGTCATCTTATAAATTTACAGGCTTATTGCTTCTTTTGGTTTAACTTATAACATATGGCTAAATGGGGATGCTGTATCCATATAGCTAGCCTACCTAGTGGGATAAGGATTAGTTTTGGTTTGGTTTATTGCTTCTTTTGGTTTCTTGATTTATTGTTCAATTAATAATGCATAAATTTATATTGACGTTCAATTTGATTAATGCAGGGCGAGGCATTAGTGATGGGATATGATGAAATGGGGTAAGTATTTTAAAAGGTGATTGATATAGTAGGTAATGGTATTATTCTTCTAACTTGACCACTAACTGCGTGTGCTCAACAGAAAGTAGGGGTGTTTGAATCAGCTCATTAGTTATTACCTTGGTTCACATGTTACAAAATGCTTTCTTATAAATGAATGTTTGAAGTCTAAGAGCTCATGTGAGGCAAGATACTACCAACTTTTGAGAAGGTGGGCTGTAGAATAAGGATTACTTTCTTCTCAAGTCGGTTTCCCTTGTTCATCTCACACTCATTACTAGTATACTTAAATTCCAAGGCCAGCTCTAATAATCCTTTCATTAAGCGTTAGATGGACAGGTCTGTTTACTGCAAATCACTGAAAAGTAAATTAAAAGTTGGTGTCAGGATAGTGAGATAAAGCAATTAATAACCCAGACAAGTATACACCATAAATTGCCTTTCGTGGAATATAAATTCTGAGAAAAAGTTTATGGGATATAGGTTAGATTATATTAATTTGTTGACTTGTCAATGAATTATGTAATCATTTAAAAGTACTTTTTATTAGATGAGTAGTAATTCATTGTGGATTATTTTGTTCTTGTTCTTAGTTATGAATTATGGAAGCCATATCTTCGAGCTATGATGGAGTCGGATATGAAAGAAGTAAGCAATGGTGCAAAGAGAAAAGCTGAGGTCCTGGAAACCTGCCTACAACAGATGAAGGCTTGTTTCTCAGATGTAAGTTTCCATCTCTCAAACCTTCTTGTAAAAGGAACTTTTCTGTATGAATTATTAGCTCATGCAAATCATTTGATACCCGGATCATGCCAGAATATTTTAAATATCATAATCGTATGAACCTGTGGTTTGTTGTACATGGATAAAGTACGCGAGGCATAATACGTATTACATGTAATCCAATGCAAAAATGATTTTTCTCTAGAAGTGCGTAAACGTTAGTTGTGTGTTCGCTCTCATCTCTGTGTTACGGTATATTTCTGAGAAAGAGAGTAACTTAGCTATATTTAAGTGCTAAATAGTTCTCTTATCATGTAAGCTATGGTTTGGAAACAAACTCCATGGAAATATTTCCTGAGCACCCTATGGAACATAGTGTCTGTTTGCACAGACTATTTTGTTTGGGGACAAAGTGACAGCAAAAGGTTTGCAGGAAGACATCTCCCAAGCAATTCACTTAACAAATTCTATACAGCAATGTGTCAATAGTTTACGTCACATAAAAAATGTAGGAAAAAAGGTTCCAAGCAAAACGCTTATACATTGCGATGCGACTAGGGGTCAATAGTTGGACTAGAGCAAACAAGACAATGACAAATGTCATATAGATCGGGTTGAGTCGGGTTTTAGCCATTGTTATTAGCACTTAGTTTGATTTGATGAGGGTTTGGAATCTTTGGAACAAAGGTATGCTGGTATGATTTAATGAGGCTTTGGAATCCTTGTATTGAAAAACATTACTCTCCCCAAAAAGATGAATTGAACCCACTCTCCCACACAAGCCATACTGGAGAGATCGAGAGAGAGAGACATTCTATTTGTAAGTGACCCCAAGAGCTCCGTCTATATAAGATCGTTTTAGTGAACAAATATTCCTGTTAGAGATTATTATTGTAGTAGATCACTCTTCGTCCCAGGATTTCTGCGCCTAGGCATAACATAATAGTCATCACCCAAGAGTATGTGAGTTACACATTTTTAAAATTCACGAACATAATGCGTCTAATGCAACAAGGCTGTGGCATGTATTGCTTGAGCGGTTATAACTGCATTAACTGTGGAGAGAGTATTTGATAAATATGTAAGAGAACTCAAAGTATTGCAACTCAGAGTAGCCTTTCAAGATGTCTGGTCTTGGGCCCCAGTACAGTATCAGCTTGAGCTTTAGGTGATGGTTTTACTTGTAGAACTGGTTTTTGGTCTGCGATTTTGTTATAATCCCACAATTACATCATGGGACTTCTGTAAAAACCAATGGTCTAGGATGCTTCATCATGAATTCAATGAAAGCATCCATATCTGCATTTCCTTCATCCTGTTTACTGTTGAAGCCACTAAAATTATTTCCAGGCTAGATCAAATAAAGAGAAGCTCTTCGAAGCTATGTCAATTTTCTTCCAAAGGTACTGCCATCTCATTATTATGTACTCATGTATTATTTTCTTTATTCCTTCGCATAAAGGCTTTTTATCGTGATGACTTTTGTATTTATACTTGGGTAATTCAATGCTTATAGATCAAACAGACCTAGTGGAAGTGAACAACACATGGCTGGGGAAGTTGTTCGGAGATGTGGTGTATGCCAGAATAATGATATGGTTCTTAGAAAGAAACCGGTAATCACTAATTTGGAAATAATGTAATTTTGAATTGTTTTATGTGAAATTAATTAGATTCATTTGACTAATCTGATTAAAGCTATTTCATTTCCCCTCGTGTCATTCTCGTGTTCTTTATTCACCATTTCGCTTCTAATAAAAAAAATGCCTTTGCTTTTCCTTTATGGCTAATATCTGATGTAAATCTGGCATAAATTACGGTTTTATGTTTTAGAGGTTCCCATTTCTATTGACTTGTCTCCATTTGATGAATCAATTTGCTTGTTGCATGCAGGATGGAAATTTCATGGTGGGGTGCTTAGGTTACCCACTGGTAGGGAGCTTTTACCCATTCAAATTTCTCCCAAACAGTTTAAATTTCCTTCTTTGAACTTTCTATTACTTTCCCCAATTCATTTAAATTGACATTTTCAGCTTGCGATGTAAGTGAAGTGAACTTTGACTATAATACTCTTAATCGAGTTAACTAAAAAATTACTAATAGTCAAATCTTCACCTTGTAAATAAAAATGTCAATGAAAATGAACTGGAGGGAGTACATGGTAAAAATTTGTAAGTAAGTTTGGGATTACTAAAAAGGTAAAATGTCCCTTGGTAAATGGGAAGGAGGTTGTAAAAAAAAGTTTTTAAGTTTTAACTTAATGAAGTGATGTCGACTATGGACGTAATATCTAGAATGATTGTACGTATCAATTTGTAATTACTGGCTAATGCTTTTCTTAATCAATAATTCAGTGCAGGAGTGCTTTCTGGCTTCCTGGTTCCCTGTTAGAAGCTGCAGTCACCCGAACAGTATGCGACATTTGCACTCCAGGTTATATTTGACTTTCCATTTACACAATACTTTGCTGCATTATTTTCTTCTTCCGTTTCTTTCTATCTTTCTTCCTTTGTCCTTCCAATTATTTTAGCAACTAATAGTTGTTTTTTCACGTCCAAATTCATTTGCAGGACCCATTTTTAAGATTCAGTTTAAATTTCGACGTGTGGAAATACCTCCAAATTTTGATGCTGATTATTTAGGTATGTACTTCAGTATTGTCCCATTCTTTTGATTACGTGTCATATTATTTGGGTTGTTTGTTGATTATTTTTTCCCCAACTACCATCAATTTTTCCTCTTTTATTTACACTCCAAGATGGTAATTTAGTCAGTGTATCGTCTGTACTTCTGATCAACAACCATAAAATTAGAAGTAAGCTACTTGTTGCCACCATCCTTAATTGACCTGCAACATAAGCGTCAATAGTTTTGTGATATCCATTCGTTTAGGAGGGAAATCCAATATGGCCAACATCCATGACCTCCATTAAAATAAAAGAAGTGTTCCTTGACCTAGAAGTCCGCAACCTAATCCTCGGTATGGTTCAATCATTTGTTGGGATTTAAACAAATTTTGAGAGGTGCGGAGCAGCCCACCCCTCCCTTGTTGTGTGCGAGCACCCTGTTCCACCATTTATTGCTCCATATTCAAGTGAGGAAGTTGATGTATGCCGATATCTCTAATTTCCGTAAACAATAAAGTCCAGTCGACTCTCACCATACACATTAGATCTTTCTGAGTCTAACGAAGTCCTGAAAGGTTCTTGTAGATTCAATAAATTTCAAGTTTCTGAGATAGAAGAGATATGAATTTACTGTGAAGTTTTTTTGAAATTGATCCCTGAAGATTTGAGGAGTGTCTAAATTCTGTGTTATCCAGGTTGCATTGGTGGTTGTGATAATACCCTAAGGCAGCTGGTGGAAATTTGTGGAACTGGTTCACGCAATATTCCAACAGCGTCTGGTATCTTGAACTTTTTTCATTAATTTGAATCTCATTGAGTTATGGAGATTGTTCCAAATACAAAGTTCTATCTAATGTTTGTGATTAGATAATTGGACAAACTTTGACATTTTTGTCTTAAATCTTTGGGATGTTTCTACCAAACACACACATGTGCTAAGCTCTACTGGACTCTAGAGGACTACTACGGTTATAAGAATTGATCTGATACACTGATATTAATCTCCCAGGAAGAGGTCAAGGACATCCATCACCATCCGGCAATATGCACAGTAGTTCTAGAAGGCAGGAAGTTTGTATGCATTGTTCACAACCTGGACATTCTTCAAATTTATGTCCTTCGCTTGCTTCTCGTGGTCGAGGAGGTCGTCCTCCAGAAATCAGCCAACAGAATGGTTTGGTTTTGAAACACCTTGTTACATTTGCATAAAATTTAAATAGGAACTTTACATTCCTGTACAATCTCTTGATAGTTCCATTTTTCTTGCATATGATGTTGTACTGCAATATGCAACAATTTAGAATAACCTTAGCATGTGAGTAAATCGTTGTGCCAATCAAACATTGCTGAAATATTGCATATCTGAATAGGTACTGTAAGTATCAACTTGCTCTTGTCTCTGATGCAGGAGAGCAGTCAATGCCTTGTGAATCCTGTGGTGCACCTTGTTCTTTGCGTACTGCTAATACTGATGCTAACAGGGGTAGAAAATTCTACTCATGTCGTTCTCAAGGGTGCAACTTCTTTGTGTACGTACAGCATTCAACTTATTTTTTTCTTTTGTTACTGTTGACTAAATTCTAAGAAAGCATATAAGCTATGTTGGCCCAACTGAAGAGCAACACGTGACTACTGAATGGTTTCAGGAATTCACCAATACACTTCTTCGGAACTAAGTTTAAAGATATCTGTTACACCTGACATTGTTCCTGCATCTTTGTAATGATACTTGTTTGGGATGGAGGGAGTATTATTTTGTGTCTTTAAAATCTTATAGAGTATTATTTGTTGGAACTCTGTGTGTTTCTATAGCCAGCACCATATGCTGTCTTCTTCCGCATGGAACTTCACTGATAGAAAAATAACTTATCTTTGAATGTGGGTTGAACTATTTGGAAACAACTTTTTTTGTTATCATATAATTAAGGCTGCATGCCATCTCACCCTTCCTTCTCCTGCTTAGGTGGGAGCCTTTTCAAAGGCATAACTAAATAACACTTCAATGACTCTGTTTTCGTCGACTTAAATGGAGCCTATTTAACTTAATATGAATCGAATTAATGGCATAGTCATCTGACAGTTGGTTGAGTGATCGACGTGATAGACAATTATATAAATTATGTACAAGAATGAACTTGCACATATCCTTAATCACAGATTCAGAGAATCCCATAATAATTATTTCTACTTTCTTACCTTGTACAGATGGGAAGATAATGCCAACGGGGGGCGAAGAGCAGCACCTAGAAATGGTTCACAGACTAACCAGAGCAGAAGGGGTGGCCTCGGCCGGGGTGGCAGTGGCAGAGGTGGAGGACGTTCCGCTAATGCAACATTTGTCTCTGCTACAGGTGAACCTATATCTGGAAGATGTTTTGCTTGTGGTGATCCTTCACATTTCGCCAATGCGTGCCCTAGTCGTGGGAGGTGAAGTAGTTGCATCTAACCTTGCAACACCTCCATGTGAGTGATTGTACCAGATGTGTTCCTGCTTTTGATTTAAGTTATTAAGTTATGTTTATAGTTTTGCAACACTTACAAAGGGGAGATTTTGATTAATGTAACGTTTCTCAGGTATTAACTAATGGATAATAACTTAGGGGCAATGATTATGTAAATAAAACTGCAATGTGGTCATACAATCAATAAACAATATTTGCATCCATTGTTTTGTGGGACTAAAATAGTGTATATCATTTTAAAGAGTAAATTTGTTAATTTTTTTATACTAATAACTTTAATTTTATCTTAATCAGACCACTTACGTGAAATATAGTATAGAATTTATTTCAACCTTACATTGATATCTCATTACATATCTAAATTTATATTAATTGATTATTGCTTTTCATAAACAAGGGGTTGGATTATTTTCAAAATTATCTTATCCATAGAATTGCAGAAAATAAGTTACTTTAGAATTGTCAAATAAAAAGGAAGGGTACTTGAGAAAATTTGACATCAAAGTAAATATGGGAGTATTTCATAATTTTGACCATGAAAAAATAAAATAATAATGGATCATAAATAGCTACGAAAATTAGTACTCCATACATCATTTTGTTGAAAGATTATCATATTGTGAATCTTAACAAAAATTGTACTCACTTCACCACAAAATCTACAAATTGGAGGAGTAGGGGATAAGGATAGATAACAAGTAAATAATTTATTTCATTCAATAAAAACTACACTATTTAAATATGTGTATTTGAAAAAATTGTCATCTAATATGATCTATTTCAAAGGTTAAATTTGTTCCATCATCAAAAGAAATAAAATATTGTTTAATAATTAATAATTTGGAGGGCGCAGAAAGTCCGGACTTGAGGTGATTTAGAGAAGATAGTATTGATTCATATTATTTTATTTTATTTTTAATATTTATGAAATGACAACAAATATTCTCGTGAAAATATAAAACAACTCAATTTAATGTCTAAAATATATCATCACAGTCAAGAATATTATTAGGCTAGTGATATCTAAACCGAACTAATATTAGAAGGCGTTGAGTTTAACTTTATGGTGCGTTTGGATTGGGGTGAATCTAGGTGAGGGTAAACATTTAAAATTAACCTAGGTTAGGGGAATGTAGGGGAATGCAGGTGAATGTAGGTGAAACTATTATAAATCCTGTTTGGATACAATTACCCTTCACTAGGTAAAGCAAAATAATTAATAACTTGAAAAACAACATTATAAACTTATTAAATATTAAACTGACATTTATATCCTTCTCTTTATTTTTACACAGAATACCTTGTTTTTGTTTGCAAATTAAATGTTATTAAATAATTAAATAAAACATTAGCAAAACATAAATATGTTCTATAATAAAAAATAAAGAAACATATCAATAATCTTTAGCAAAGTAAACATACACATGTTTAACAAAAGATAAACATAAACAACAAATATCGTGCACTTAATGATTAGTACACATATAATACAAAAGGATTTATAACAAAGAATATGTCAATGCTCGTATATGTTGATTTACATACATTACAAAGGTGATTTGATAATTAGATTATTAATTGAAAAAATGATTAACACTGATTATTGCACTAGGAGAAAAAGCTAGACGTAGCAACAAACAAATATAGTACATACGGATTGAAATTGAAAAGCAAAAAAATATGATCTTTTTTTATTATTCAAGCGAGAAAGAAAGAGCAGCCAAGAAAAAACTGTTTTTTCAAGCGGAAAGAAAGAGTTGGCAAGAATACGCAAGAAAGAAATGAAGCGGCAATTTATATGTTGAGGGAAGTTTTTTTTTGAGGCAAATAATATTTGGCAGAGAGTAATATTTATTGATGGGTAGTTAAGTCTCATCTAATAATAATAATAAAATTAATTCGTTAACCTAGCATTACCCACCGATTTGGGGGTGAATGATTTGAGGGTGAATGGAGGAGAATGTGTTAACCTACATTAACCTAGATTCACCTACATTAACCTTAAAAACAAACAAAAAACTGGTTCCAAACGGGGTGAATGATAAGTTTCACCTAGATTTACCTAGGTTCACCCCAATCCAAACGGACCATTAATCTCATTGGAAGCAGTTGCCATTGACTTTTGACATCTTCAAGGAATATGAGTGAGTGTGAAATATATCAACAAACGTAAGTGACACTTGAAAATCTCCCTCTTCTTGAGTTGACTTTAAGCTATATACGATGATCTTCGTCTTCAGAGCTTCTGCTCTCTTTCTCTTCACCACCCTTCTCACTATCGCCACCTCCACCTCCACCTCCCACTCCGACCATCCTTCAATATCATCCGTCTGCATCGTCGGCGCCGGAATTGGTGGAGCCTCTGTCGCCCACTTCCTCCGCCGCTACCCCACCACCTCCACTACCCAAATCCGCATCTTCGACCGGAACCACATCGTCGGAGGCCGCATGGCCACAGTCTCAATCGGAGGCGATACATTTGAAGCCGGGGCTTCGATTTTGCACCCCAAGAATTATCATGCAAAGAATTATACCGAGAGGTATTTGAATCAGAGTGTTGGTGGGGATGGGGATGAGGATGAGGATGATGATGGGTTTGGAATTTGGGATGGGGAGAAGTTTGTGTTTAGGTGTTTGAGAAATGATTGGAAGCTTCCGATTTTGAAAAAAATTGTGGCTTTTGTTAATTCTTTGAGGATTTTTTTCCGGTATGGGTTTTCGCTTTTTCGGATGAATGATTTCGTGGAGGTGAGTGGTTGGCAAATTTCCCTTTTTCAAGTTCATGTTTTGTGAATTCATTTGATTTAAAGCTAATTAGGCGTTCCACCCTATAGTTGTCTTTAATATTTATTATAGAAATTTGATGTTCAAATGTTGTTAGTTGGTTTCACCTAATTTGCTGGTTAAGTGTTCTCATAAAGTAGATTAGTCCCCGCTATGACCACCTTGCTGTATCAAGCCCAATTGCTACTAAATACTCTGAATTATGAATTTATCATCGCTAATTATAAAAAATAAATGTTATTAGTTTAGTTCATAAATTGTGAAATATGTAGTTTATACTATGACATCCTAAAAATGGTCTATTGCGAGGGAATCTTTACTATTTTTGTATCAGAAATATGAATTTGCCTGAAGTGTTTATGTTTGGGTTCTAGTCAGTGACCAGAGTCCGGGAGGGCCAGAGGGGTTATACTTTAGTTATTCCTTATAGGTTGAAACCGTGTTGATTTCTTTCTGAATATGTGAATGTGTAGAGATTAGCATGATACAAAACGAAGTTGTGAGTTTGCAGGATACAGTGAATAAATTTTTGAAGTACTATGAAGAGGTTGAAACCAGGCCTGTGTTTGGGACGGTTGAGGAGATGCTGAAATGGTCAGGGCTCTTTAATCTGACGAAAAGACCATTGGAAGAGGAATTGGTGGATGCTGGATTGTCTCCTTTGCTCATTCAGGAGCTGGTTACTGTAAGTCGGACTCTGTTGCAACAATCTTTTCATCAACTTATGATTCCATTAGTGGCAATACAATGTTTGAAGGGTATTTCTCTGCGGTAGAGGATATCCAATTTTCCATAAGAGCCACAGATCCCCTTTCGTCCCTTAACAGCAGTATCTCTCACGCATAATGTCCTTCAATACAGTGTTAAATGTTTGCAAGCTATTGATTCTCTAAATCTCTAGTTTCTCAGATATTGAGTGATTATATCTTTGGAAGATGTTATTTTCAGGTTATTACACGAATAAACTATGGGCAAAGTGTCCTTATGAGTGGACTTGCTGGTGCTGTGTCTTTAGCAGGATCCGGAGGAGGATTATGGGCTGTCAAAGGAGGGAATTGGCAGATGGCTGCTGCACTGATCAATAGTTCAGATGTTCTCCTACATCTCAAAGAAGAAGTAGACTCTATCTCTTACCTTGGACATTCTTATGAGCTAAATACAACAGAAGGGAAGAGTTACACATGTGAAGTTGCAGTAGTTGCTACGCCTTTAGATGAGTTGAAGATACAGTTTCATCCTGCAATATCTATCCCAGAAAGAAAATTACAGCACACATATACGACTTTCATTAGAGGTCTTCTAAATCCAGTGAGTGTGTGATTGTTATCATAAACTAATAATACGGAGTAGTACTATGTCTTGCATCTTCATAATTCTATTTATGGTTTCTCTCAGGCATATTTTGGTCTGGATTCAGTAGCGGATATTCCTAATTTGGTTGGCACCATTGAAACACCTAATGTACCTTTCTCATGCATCTCTGTTTTGAAAAAATACAGTGAGAAAGACATGACATACAAGATGTTCTCTCGTCAACCAATGGCAGAAGAATTGCTGGATAAAATATTCAGGTATGAGGTAACGGGGAAATTACCTTCTTTAGATTTTGATTATCAAGCTCAAGTGAATAATATCTTCTTTTGATCTGCATGAACCGCACATGCATCTATATATTTTGAAATCTTGCCTGCATCTGATGTTCATATATTCGTTCCAATGTACTCTGCCTCCTTAGAGGATTATTGTTCATCTGATAATACCACGTGAAGTAGTGGGAAGAATAACTCAACCATAGATCTACTTCCTAGGATACTGTCTCTAGTAGTGGTTCCTATCAATATCATATTGAGCAAGTCCATGAGCACCACAAATTACTAATATTTTCCCTCATATTTTTCCTTCAATGTTTTTAAATTATTTCTGTAACTCCGAGTTGATTTACCTTTATCCATCTTTTTTGTTTCCCCTGTAGTGTTAGAAATGAGACCGTCAAAATCAACTGGGCAGCATACCCTCAGTACCATGCACCCGAGACATTCGCGCCTTTCATCTTGGATGGCCAACATCTATACTACGTGAATGCTTTTGAGAATGCAGCCAGCACCATGGAAACAAGTGCTGTTGCTGCAGAGAACATAGCACGACTCATCATTTCAAGATTCGCCACTGAAAAGTCCCATGATTCATCAAACTTGAGGAGCTTCAGCCATGATGTACAAGAAATGCATGTGGACCTATAAAAGCGAACAAATTATTCGGACAGACTTGTCATCGTACAGTAATTGACAAGAGACTGCAATGGATAGGAGGCTCCCACGAATAAGCGTTGAGGCGGATTTGACGCAGAAATAATCCAGGCTATCATCCTCCAATTATATTGAAGCTGTCCTCTGTTTATACATGTTTGTTGCCATTATGCAGTTGCTGGAGAAGAGTTATGATTTGTATATCTGTAATACTATAAAACATTGTAGTATGTTTGTTGTTGTTTAGGGTTTAGGAGAATGAATTTTGAATTTGGACCTGTTACGGTTTTATTAAGAAATTTTCCATCAAGATTTTTCTTAATGCTTAAATTAGATAATTAATCCCTAAATTCTGTATTTATTACCATATGATAGTTCTTAGAAGAAATTTTAGTGGAAGAAAACTTAATAGACCGTAACTTTCTAGAGCTAAAGTAGACCGAAGAGATCCTCGACCTTCCTCTTTATACCTTCTGGTGTGTCCTTTGAGAAACTGCATTTCATGTATCAAGGATAATATGCCTAGTTATCATGCAACATCTGAATCTATCATAAGTTCATAATACATGAAGATACGAAAAGAACGAAGATGCTACCAATCTGCAACCTCTCTTAAAGGTCTTTTGCTATTGTCCCTCTTTTTCTATCTTCATAGACTCCATGTAAGACTTGCCATCGAGTTTTCTTTTGAAAAAATCCTTGAAAAAGAACTTTAAGGGCATTCTTCGATAAGCTGCAGGGTTGTGAGGTCCGATAAGGCTATGTGCAGGTCCAAGTTCATATTCTACGTTGGAGCTGTAAAATGTAGCTACAGAGAGCCTTTCCTCCTTGATGTTCACGGTCGCTCTGTGCTCAACACTCCGATACACTCCGTTGCTCACGATCTGCATTCCAGTAAAGATTATTACAATCATCGAACAATAAGATGTGGTTATCAAATGAATGAAATTTCATTCCTACCAAATTTATCTATATATTCACCTATCAACGATGAGTTTCATTCCTACCAAAACTATTACTAATATATTTAAAATGGAATAGAATTTCCTTTAGGTAGGAACTCGTGAAATCCTAATTCCTCGACAAGTTTTGGTAGTTTATCAAGTTTATGTTTGAAGAATGCTTTTCTTCAACAAGATGCACTAGTGCAAACTCAATACCTCCATTATATCCCCAACATTGACCACAAATGCATTTTGGAGTGGTTTTACTGGCACCCAGTTCCCGTCTTTTCTAATTTGCAAGCCATCTGTCTCATTCAACTGGAACAGAATCGTCAAAGCATCTGCATCTGAGTGACTCGTAAAACCCATGGCTACATCAGGCTCAGGGCAAGGTGGATAGTAATTCATCCGCATCGACTGCACTCCATCTGTTAATAGCCCTTTCATTTCAACATCACTCATCTTCAGCGCCTTGGCCATTTCCACTAATAAGATCACAGCCAACTTTTTCATTTCTTCTGAGTACGTTTCCATGATATCCCTAGAGCCGAACCAATATTAGGAGAATTTGAGTACAACATATACAGATTACAGATGTCCTAAGTTTGTTCAAAATGGGACTATTGGAAAAACAACATATCATTTCCATGCAATCAAACATTGTAGGGACAATATAGGAAACTTCTCAAAGATAACAATATACTTGAATGAGATACAAAGAGCTAAAAAAACCTCAGTTTTGTGGGCAACTTCTCAAATAGTTCCATTCTTCTTAGACTATTGGGTAGGGTGGTGATGTAAAACATATCAGACCAATCAAGCTTCTGATCCTCTGATATAACGAAGAGCTGCCCGAACCCTTCATGGTTGTCTGGCTGTTGCCAAACCTTCTGCTTCTCCTCCATAGGAAGATTGAAAAAATGAATTACTTCTCTCCTGAAATCCTCCAGTACTCGATCAGTAACCCCATGATTAATAACCTGAATCAAACAAGATACCGAGATATTAGATAACCGAATGTTTAACTCATAACGACCATAACAACAATGTTTAAGTATCTATTACCAAATGAAGACTGCAATATGCTAGATAACCGAATGTTTAACTCATAACGACCATAACAACAATGTTTAAGTAACTACACTAAACGAAGACTGCAATATACTGAGATAATCGAATGTCTAGTGGTTGAGCTATCACCCGTAATCCATGAAGTCAAGGTTCGAATCTCATTCTAGTGGAGGGGTCGGAAATCATTGTAATACTAATCATAAAAACACGAAAACTGCGATATAATGATGATGCATATATAATGCAAGGTTGGCTAGTAAAACCTATAGAGGTGAGAAAAAGTAACCTGGAAAAAACCCCATTCCTTGCAGGCTAAGTGAAGCTTTTGCAACTCAGAGTCCATGGAATCTCCAAAAGTCAACCTCTGAAGATCTATTACAGGTATTGATGTAGACAAGGTACTAGAGACTATAGGAGATTCTTGGTCAACATGGACATATCTAAGTGGGACTTTGGTGTTGCCATCTTTGACTAATTCTTGAACACTTGGAACTAAAACAGACTTCCCAAAATTAATTTCTTCAGACTCAGAATCCATTTGGTTGGAATTTGGATGAACACAAACTCATAGTTAGATGATGATTGATTCTTTCATTGTTTTAATTTGACACCACGACTACTTGATCTTGGTGAATGAGAAATAAAATAATAATCCTTCCGTTGTAATTCTAACTCTTTTCACGATTATTAAAATAAAAACATTTTACACATCTACCTCTAATTATAATTAGATTTATGTATTTATATTCTACATTGAATACATTAAATAGAGAAATCATTATATATTGTACAATATTGTAAAATATCAATTAAAAAATGATAAAAATGAATTATTGACATTAAATTTCACTTGAGAGACAAGCTTTTATGACTTGTAAAAAAATGATAAAAATGAATTATTGATTAAACTGTAATAGGATGGAGACTACACTTACAAATAGAGTTGTACATGAGCCGAGCCAAGCGAGCTAGTTCGGAAAACTCGATCCATGCGCAACACTAGTTACAAATAAGGAGGGACAAAATAATACTTTTGCTCCTAAAAAAGAATTATACTTAAAATATAGTTTAGGGGTCAAAATAAAAATTGACGAACAATTTTTAACATTTGCACAGTTCCTGAAAACGAGGGAAATCAAGAAAGAAAACTGAGCAAAAAGAGGGGGTGTGGGAGAAGAAGCATTCAATTCATTATTTCACCCCCACCCCCACCCCACCCCACCACCACCCCCAATCCCCATCACCTCCAGCATATTTTCTTCCGCCCTATAAACCCCATTTTTGTGACACTATAACCTCAAAAAAGAGGCGTCCTTTTGGTAAATTTGCTTGCTTTAAGCTTAAATAGTTTAAAAATTAATCTTTTTTTCGATGTTTGTTGTTTACGTGCATTATTCATTTGTGATTGAGTGAACTGTTCAAATTTACGAAGATTGATAGTATCTACTTGTTTTTTGTTGGGCAACTTTTTAATAAAAAAAATACTAATTTTTTTTCTGTTAATTTCGTTTTGTTTTGAGCTCACGTGATGTAAAAAGTTAATCTTTTTTTTCAGTGTTCTTTGTTTACACGCAAGCTTAATTGTGTGATTGATTGAATTAGTCAAATTTGCAAGTTTGGTAGTATGTACTTGTTTTTTGTTGGGCAATGTTGTGTTAGTTGATTTTGATTTGACTTTATGTTAATTGATATGGATTTATTACAGAAATCTGAAGCCATTTTGGGAATGTGTTTTTGGGTTGTGATTGGATTTTATTATTATGTGTTTTTATTGGCTTATGATTATTGTGTTAAAGAATGTCTTTGTATGTTTGTCTGTGTTAGGTTTGAGCTTAACTGATGTGACGAATACTCCTTTTGAGTGTTTGTTGCTACCTCCAAGCTTAGTTGATTGATGATTAAATTGGTCATAATACAGGTTTGATAGTCTGCACTCATTTTTATTGATCGTGGGTGGATTTTGATTTTGCTTTGTGTTGTTTGATCCGAATTTCATTACTGGAATCTGCAAATTTTCGGAATGTGTATATGTGTTGTGAATTTGTGATCAAATTTGTGTTTATAGGGGTTTATGATTGTTGTTGTCATATAATGCCTTTATGGAAGCAGAGTATATCAGTGTTCATTATTTATCTCCAAACTTTCTTATGTGATTGATTCAATTACTCCATATATAAATTTCAAGTTTAATAGTATTCGTTCTTTTTTACTAGACATTCTTTGTGGGTCATTTTTATTGGACATCCTGTTTATTGATCTGGACATCATTATTGAATTCTGCAACAATCTTCTGAATGTATATCTCGTTTGTGTTTGAGTTTTACATTTTAGGTGTTCTTAGGGATTTATGATTGTTGTTAGAATGCCCTATAGAAGCAGAGGTGTTTGTTACTTACCCCCAAGCTTTATTGTAGATAAATTTGCATGTTTGATAGTATGCACTCACTTTTTGATAGTAATGTTTTTGTGAGTCATTTATTTTGCTTCATTTTTTTTATCGTAATGTCATTGCCACAATCTGCTACCATTTTCAAAATGCATATCTGAGTTGTGATTAAAACTTTTACATTTTTATTTGTTCTTAGGTATTTATGGTGTTGTTAAACAATGCCACTATATAAAAGAAAGGCATTTCCATTACTGGAACCACCCAAAAATTTGAAGCATCAAGACTTGGTATTCCAAATTCGATTTACTAAAGAAATTTGCGCTGATTACAGGTAAATTGTGGTTCGGCCCATGCATTAAGAATTTTTTAATCTCTCTATCTTGATTGTTCTTCTTGCTTAAATTTATGTTGTACTGTGAATATGTGCAGTCAGTATTTAAAGCGGTTAAATTTCTACCGTCGGAAGGTATGGACATGCAAGTTCACTGGGAAGAGTAATTTGACCTATGAAGAGGCATTGGTGTCCGAGTTGAAAGCATCTGAGAAAATCCAGCAATTTCCTAAAGAGTTTATTGTCCCTGTGCTTCGCGACATCCAATTCAGTAATCTCAGTTCTCTAGCTACATGCAAAAAACTTAATGAGATATTTAGGTTATGTTGCATAACTAAACTCGCATGCAATTTTTACAGTATGAAAACTCCTAATTTTTCTTAATTAGTTTGTTTCTGTAACTGCATTTTTCACCTCTGTTATTTGCAAGTTCTATATTTTTCATTATGAGTCACACTATGACGACCCATTTTGCTTATTTTTGGCTGCTGGTCATCATGATGGTTTATTCGTTAATTAGGAATCTATAATAGCTTCAAGCATCTCAATGGTGTGTAACTTGTCACTCTACAGTTTATGCTTTGAAGTTCCAATTGCGAATACACCATTCTGTATCCTGGCATCCAATGAAAGTATCACAAACCCAAGTAATGGATGTGTCTCTTAAAACATGTTTCCCTTAGGTTTTCTGCAGTTTGAGATACTAGTATATCCGTCCTTTTGCATATCATCGTAGCAATTTGTAGAATTGTTATTGGTAACTAGACAAATGGTCTAGTAGGATTGATAAATCACTCGATCATGTATCATTTGTTCGTAAAAAATTATTGTTTTTGATACTTGATATCTTGGAGATGTCTCAGTTTGCCTTTTTCTCACATTGGCAGGCATGGTTCCTTTAAGAGATCTTGCAAATTCTATTGCTGAGAAGTTGCAGGAACCCTTGTTGGAAGGTTGTGAATTGCTTGGGAAAAAGAACAATCGCGTCTATCCATGCAAGATTGTCAAAGTTTTGGAGGATAATGATGTAACCCAATATGAGGTTGCATGGCTTGATAAAGATAAAAAGATAACTGGGAATGCATTAGTGAAAGGACAAGATTTGACGAGGAACAAACTACCATTTACTAGAGAAGTATTGAAGTCATTTATTAGGGAATCTACTTACAGAAATGTCCCTTGGGTTATACACGAGGAATTAGCCAAACAACATGGTATCTCTACAGATCCTCCAGATGAGCTAAAAGATAAGATCTCTATTCAGGATGGAATTGTAGTGACTAGTAAAAAAAGAAAGAAAACTGAAGAGAGAAAGGATACTAAGGTATGCATAGGTTCTTAGTCCACTGGGCATATTTTGAACTCATTTTTTAGAGTATTCTTTGAAGCTGATGATCATTATGATTTGTTCCAGGCTGACACTGGGGATATCGCCAAAAAAGGTTGGTTGAGTTATATTTTAGCTAATAAAAGAAGCTTTATTCTACACCATTCTGAATAATTAATTTTTTAACTCGACCTTTGTAGCATATGTGGTGCTTATTGTTCTTATAATCTCTATCTTGCTGCAATGCGACCAGGTTTATAATTTATTACCATGAACATCTGTTTAACCTGTGTTGTATTTGCAGAAGATCAAGAACAAAACGGAGAGTCCATCAAATATCCGATTGAAGATCTACTGGTACAATCTAGCAGTGACGATCAACGTTTGTCTGTGCGCCCATCTCCACATAGTGATTTCACTGTCCCAATGGACTGTGTGGGGGACTTTTTGATGGTTTGGGAGTTCTGTACATCTTTTGGAAGGTTTCTTCACTTGTCACCATTCCCTATTGAAGATTTTGGTAGTGCTCTTTGCCACAAGGATAGCAACCCAGTCCTTGTTACGGAATGTCATTCAGCCCTTTTGCGGTTGCTTATGAAGGATAATGGTGATTATTTCATAACTTTGACAAAGAAGAAGAGAAAGCTAAAGGTTAAATATCTAGAAGTTCTCACAGTGAATTTTCCTATTGCAATGTTTGTCTTGTTCATTTTCTTGAGTATAATACACTGATAAAGTTTGTATATCTCATTGTTGAACTGATATCATGGGTTAATTATTATTTCCTTTTCTTCATTCTAGATTACATTGGTCACTTGGTCAGAGTATCTGTGTGATTTCTTAGAAATGTCGGATGGGTCTACATTATCAACACATTGCTCAACAATTCGAAGGGGTCACTATGGCCTTTTGGACATTCATGTTAAGCTAAGAATTTTGGTGGAACTGGTTGCTCAGGCTCTTGATTCAGAGGTTTTCAGGGAGTATTTGGATGAATGTATTGATGAACAGAAAGCATTTGCAGCGGCAAAGAGAGATGAGGTACTTGAGGAAGGACGGAAGAAGAGAGAAGAGAAACTTTTGAAAGTCGACAAAGATAATAAGGCAGTCATTGTTGGTTGTGGCAAAGAATCTGGTAGAACTAAACCTGACAACCCTCTAGATCAAAATCATTGTGGACAGCAGCAAGATGTTACAGAAGTCAAGAATAATGGCTGCATCTCAGGGAGGAAACGTTCACCGCTTAACAGGTAAATATAATCATTATTGCCTTCTTCTATCAAAATAGTTCTTGAAGATATTAATCTTGAATGTGTTCCCACTTCTTATGCCAGTTTTTGAACTCTAATAATCACGCCTTTTCTTTTTCAATAGTGATTCTGAGCAAGGAAACACCACATCAGATAGGAATGGCAAGAAACAAAGGACTGACACGGATGTTTCTCAAGAAAATGCAAATGACAAGAGAGCAGTGCACAAGATGATGAAGAATGAGATAAAGGAAGTCATAGAGAATAAAAATAAAGAACAGAGGGTAACAGTTATCTCTTTAAATGCGCTTCCGTTTGTGTCTGTGGACCCCTGCCTCTCCGTAACTCAAGATAAACAATAAGGAATTTATTTTTCTAGTGCATTATGCTTTGTTGACTTATCGATCATTTTGTATTTCTACAGAAACAATATCTTGAAAGGGAAATAGAGAAGAGATACGTACGCACGAACCCATTAGGGAAAGACAAGGATTATTATAGGTACTGGTTTTTTCAGCGTGATGGGAAGATTTTTGTTGAGAGTTCCGACTCAAGGCAGTGGGGCTATTACTGCAATATAGAAGAGGTGTGGCACTGATTAACCATTTAAATCTATGGCTTTATTTAGTGTGCATCTGCGTAATTATTTTATGCCTTCTCCTTTATGTATGGCAGCTTGATGCATTTTTGAACTCACTAAATCCTAAGGGTGTGAGGGAGAGGGATTTGAAGAAGCAAGTTGAGAAATACTATGGCAAAATATGGTAATTCTTTGTATAGTATTTATGCGCTTGCTACCTTCTTATATTGATTTTTGTAGTTTTGCTTGTAGTTGTTCTACACAAAAATTATCATTTCATCTCCTGTGGGTGTGTACTTGTGTGAAATACTTTTTCTCCGTTTCTCTGGTCTGAGAAAAGAAAAGAAAAAAGAGAACTCTAGTATGGTTATCCATATTATTAATTTTATTAGGACAGTTTGCTCCTATTAGGATCTAGTTCCTTTTTAACCAGACTATTAGGATCTAGTTAAATAGACACACTTGATTCATAGTGTTCGATTGGTACGTATTACACTTGTATGGTTTCTTTGCGTGATGTGAAGATGCACTATTAGATTACGGATTGTATGGATGGAGCCTTTTGGTACTTCTTTCTTGAAGGATGCAACAGCTGTATGTTCACGATTTTAATAGTTCACAGGGGACTTGGAATACCACTTAACCAACCTGTTGATGTGCATGTTACCCCCTTCCCTTATAACTGATTGATAGTGGTTCTTCACTTATATGTATAGATGGGTTAAACATGTGGCTCTCAGTTATGATGACATGTTAAGCATCATATCACTAGCTCGATTTCATTTTGCTGCTGTTGTGTTCTTTGAGTAGGCAGATTATATTGTTCATTGTCTGAGCCCATGTCAGAGCGTGATGGCATTGTCATTTACGTCAATAAGGTTGAAAAATAACATACGTTTTCATGCATTTGTATAGTGAATCAGCTTGTGTATGATTGTTCATAATTGTTCACTGTTCAAAATATGCTTTACAGCTTGGGACTTCAGAAGAGAGTTAAGGACACAAATCAGAAGATTGAAATTGAAGATGAGGCCAGCCTTCGTAGATCAACACGAGTACGTGCACCCCCAAAAGATAATCCTGCCCTTGCATTTCTCAAGTACACTAACAATTGGAAGGAAGACTAGGACATATATCATATTTGATGCCGCTGCAACTAACTGCTTTACCATTTTGGTGTTAAATTAGCAAGAAATTTTCCATTAGATCATGTAGGTGTTTGTCAAACCCCGTTCCTTTCGTCATTGGAACAACCCCTTTTGAGGATTCTAAACGATGATAGGGTAGAAAGTATTTGACGGTAATTATGTTCGGATGTTAATGAATCTCGTAGAAGTCGTAAATGTTGTTAGCAAACCTAGTCAGCTGATGGAATCCGCAATATATTTTTTACTTGGATAATACAAGTAGATTGATGTTCTTGGAATAGTAGATGAGTTCCACTGAGCATTTTTATTGCATATTGCATTGCTACCCTGTGAGCTTATAGTTAGTAGCCTGATGGAAATTTACTAATGCAAGATTAGAAATCTGATGTTTTTGAGTGTGTGGTGGTGGGGTGGGCCGTGGGGGGGGGGGGGGGGGGGGGGGGGGGCATTTTATTTGTCGAGGGTCGATAATATTTTATATAGAAGTTTTTTTTGCGATTAAGGATTCAAAGTTTGTTTTTAGTTGGCCCCAAAATAAATCGAATGCGTCGAGGAAATATTTCGCTCAAATACATCTGTGTAGCATTAATAAATTAAAATGTCTTCCAAAAATAATTATTATAATCAAGTACACATACTTTTAATAACACATTTAAATGTTAACATGAAATTCTCCACTTGCATGGACTTGTTTAACGTGCTTATCATACTCATCATCTTCATCTACATCTTCTTCAAGCTCCTCATTAGTAATTTCTTCTTCCTCCTCCTCTGCTCCCCATCCGAAACCACCTACCGATCTAGAAGTGGGCGGTGGATTCCTCGCCTCCGCCACAATTTTCATGATGTCATCAACACTTTGAAGGGAAAAACTTGGGTCCTCCCTTTGGTAATAAACTGCTTGAGCTGTTTCAGTCAACTCTTTTGGCAAGTTCTTCAAGAACCATGGATGACTCTTGATTTCCTTTATTGTAATCCTCTAAAATATTATAGAAAATTCATTTAATTTATGAACATTTTCAGCATTTAATTTATTATTGACGAGGCCATGCATAATAATAATAATAATAATAATATTACCCTTGCAGCATTGGCAACAAATATCCGAGAAAGCATGTGTCTACATTCTTGAGATACATGAACATAGTCTGGAATTTTGTATTGAATACCCATAATTCTCTGTAAAATAAAATATATATAATATTACACGTCAGGACAGGGGTGCATTGATCGCTAGTATGCCGATTTTCACATTTATAATATCAGCATAATAATTTTTCTTTAATAAGTCACTCCATTCGTATACAAATGAATGTCACGTTCTGAAATTCTGATAAAACGCCAATTAAATAAAATATCGATAGTGAAACAACTTACGGAAATGGTCTTGCGGAAGTTTTTAGGATCATCAGGATCTTCAAAAGGGTATGCACCCACCAACATCACATACAGAGTCACCCCACATGACCATACATCTGCCATCTGATGAATCATTTTTCAAGTTAATTAATTTTGACTTCAAAGCGTTGACTTTAGAGAGTTTTCACTCCACGTGGGCACGTGCTAAATCATGTCCACGCTTTATATATATGGTACTATATTTCATGTGATAATTTATATTCCATTTATTTAAAATCATATATGACATGTTATTATTTAAAAAAATGAACAATGTAACTTATCATATCATACGAAATATAATAGATGATTATTTAAAGTCGAAACAATATATAATATTGACCTTGCCGTCATACTCCCTTCTGGAAAGGACCTCTGGTGCTATATATGCTGGTGTTCCTACCGTTGATTTCGGCCTTGAATGTAATACTGATGACTGCATATATAAATTGCAACTACTATATTAGATTTATTTCTTTATTTAACTTCAATTATTTCCTCCTATGCTCCCAATCTTAATACTAACTTAAAAAACCAATAACTATAACAAGTAATGATACTTATTATAAACACTTTAAGATCCTATCTTAATCACATATTACTTTTACCACACATTTGAAATGATGTACTTTTTGTGATATTTTCCTCCAAAAAATCAATATTTTCAATACGATTAAGATATCCTTGTTAAAAAAGATTTTCTGCTGAAAACAATTTTCTTTAAAGTTAGGTGTTAATTTTGAAACATTCAGGTGCCAAAAATCGCACCCATGTTGCTTATTTGAATAGTTGAGTAGTACGGACGGGTGGTGATTAGAAATATTGAAAAAAATTTAAGTGATCAAATGAAAAAAACTACATACTTGTCTTGAGTCATAAGTTTATTACACATGCTTTTAAAACGTTTCATTTGATCATCCAGTCACCACTCAATAACATGTCATAATATTTCTAAAGAAGTTCGGGTTAGGAGGATTGATAATGTGTACCTTTGAGTAACCAAAATCGCAAATTTTGAGTCGCGGTGCAGGGCTTCCATCCAGTAGAGTATTTTCGAGTTTCAGATCTCTATGGCAAATTTGCTACATCAAATTCAATAATCATCAGTATATAAATATTAACTTTTAATTTATTTTAAATAAAGAACATGATTTATTCGATTAATAGTAATGGTCATACCATGGAGTGGCAGAAGGATACTCCAGAAATTAATTGCTGGAAAAAGTATCTAGCCTGAAACATACATAATAAATATGATTACTATCATATGTAACAAAGGTTTATTTAAATAATTACAGGATATTTTTATTACAAATGGATATAGGATAAGATAAAATTTAGAAATTAGAGACTTGATAATTGGGAAAAGGAACTAGAGGAATGATATATTATCGTCTCTTAAAATTCGGTGTCACATTAAATTTTTATCTCGAGTATGTCTTTTATATCAACTCCATTAACATTCGATTATTTTTGTTTCATTGACATTACTACTAATTTTAGTGGCAAAATAAAAGTGGGATAATATAAAAAAAGATGATAATAATATTAAATATTGTATATTACCTCAGCTTCACTAAATCTACCAGCTGTGCAGATTCGATCAAACAACTCTCCACCAGCTGCATACTCCATCACTATTACCAGATGAGTTGGCGTCAATACCACCTAATTATTACATCATCAATCACCACATTTTTATTTAACTCAAATTAATTTATACTACCAAAATATTTATTATATATTTCCAATTTAGTATTTATTATTACCTCTTTGAAGCGAATAATATTAGGGTGTCGAAGTGATCTGTGGTTTATTATTTCTCTAGCCACATTTTCATCAATCTGCATTTACCAAAAACACACATAATTTATATCATAATAATAATAAAAAATATATATACACATTAAGCTTAAGCACGTAATACAAATAAATCGAAAATCAACTAAGAAAAATTCATTCATAATTTAACGATGAAAGATCACTATCAAACAGACACGAATAATCAAGATGATCAGAAGTTCATATAATCGAAAAAAAAAGTGTAATAACCTTGTTTCCACGTTCAAGATATTTCATGGCAACAAGTTCTTTGGTCTCTTTATGCCTCAAGAGCCTAGCCACCCCAAAATTTCCAGCCCCTAAATCTTTCACAACTTCATACTTATCCATCTTTCTTTTTGCTCTTCTTCCCAAATTACTTGTCCACTTTCTCCTTCAAGATTATATTGTTTGCATGCATATATAAATACCCTCTTCAACTATATATATATATATATAGAAACTATAATGGATGCCAGAATAAAAAAGATAAAATTAATAAGTAAAATGTACAACTCATAGTGTGAAAGAAATGCACATGGGGGTGGTGGGGGTGGGGGTAAGGGTAGGGGTGGGGTGGATCATTAGAGCAATGGAAGTCGGTATGGGATTCCATATGCAAATTTAACAACTCTTCTTTTGCTTTTATTTCCTTCATCAACTGGGACTTTCTTTATATTTTTTCTTCTTTTTTATTATATTTTTTTATGATAGTGTTTGTTGGATTAATTTTATTTTTGTTTTGTACCTTGTGTTATAGCACTAGATCTATAACGACGCCGTTATTTAAGGAGATTTTATTGGCTTTTTGATGTGTTCCTTATATTAGTTCATATTTTTCTCACGATTGTGACGAGTAAATTGTCGAAATGATCCCAGACAGTGAATCAACGTTGCCATTTGATTCTCGAAAGTTCAACATTACAAATTAGTTTTCCAAATTGGATAAAATTTAAAATTTAGTCCAAAAACTTACGTAACCGTTAAAATTTAACAGAAAAACCTTTAATGGAAATTTAGCAATCCGTCAGTTTTTTTTTACTAAATTTCAACTTTCATCCAATCTCGTAAACTAATTTACAACCGTTAAACTTTGAAGGACCAAATGACAACCTTGACCCACTTTACGAGAGCATATCGACAATTTCCTCATTTTGTGATCTTTGATTTCTTAAGTAGCTATCACCTTAAAGTACTCCTCAAATATAGCTTAGTGTCTTAATAAAGGATATATACAACCTGTATTAACCGTCAAGGTAGTTAGACATTTATTACCTTTTGACTTTCCTAATATACATGCTCAATAATTTCGATAGACTTTCCTAATATACATGCTCAAATAATTTCGATAGGATCATCACCAACACCACGCATATTTCATTTCATTCACCACTCGAATACACATGTTTTGTTAATGGAGGCAGGTAAGCTATTCTTCGAGATAGGTTAATGGAAAAAAGAAGTGTAACGAGAGCATATCACAAAGGAGAACAAACTATAGCAAACAAGAAATACCACTCATTTTATTAACTCCAGTCTCCAAATACAGTGTATATACCTACAGATACATGCATATAAGAATCAGGATTCAAAAGGAATGATCCCAACAGCATGGGCATTTTCTTTGAGTGTGCTATAAATGAATTCAACGAGAGTCAGTAGGAACATATCGGAACCATGTTTCGCCAGTAAAGAGATTGATACAGGGAGATTGTCGTAGGTCCCCAAGGGAATGCTCACCTGTTCAACAGCATACTTATTATCAGCCCGACGTGTCATAATTAATATTATTGCATGGTAACAAACATGGAATGAGTGTTAGAGGGGGAGAAAGAGAGAACCTGGCAGAAACCAGATACTCCAGCAATGGATAACAAACTAAAAGCTTTGGCACGGAATGTTTCCAACGTTGTTGGTTCCGTTTGCAGTTTAGGTGGCGGCCCTGGAACTGTTGGGATAGCCACAACTCCAAAATCCTGACAAGAAGAATGTCACTAGTCCAATTAGAGGAAGATGAAGAAAACAGATTTTCCCAAACATATCTGGGTTCGACATTTCAGGTTCAACTGAGTACATATGAGAAAAGGGCGAGAAGGTACCCCTAACAGAGAAGATAGAGCAGCATATAGTTCAGTCTTTACAGAATGACAAACGTCTATATTCTCATCAGTTGATTTCACTGCTTCCCATATTCTTTCAGATAAGCCAGGGCCAAACTTAGGCTGAACGGTGGTCACCCATTGCTCGTGATTCTTTTTAAACTCATGCCTAACGAAAATATAGATACTTTAGTAGCCTATAAATAAACCGTATATATGCAGTTCAGCCAACGCAGACTCGAAGCACATTTTAGGACATCCTGGGGTAGCCTTCACCTTTGAAGCAACCTCATGGCAGTCGATAGAGCAGCTAATGATGGTATATTCTCTTCTATGTTTCTAGCTCCATGATCCATGAAGCACTTCAAGCTTGGAACTTCATCCTCAACATATTTCCCAATATTTATGTGTTTCATAGTGTCACCTGCAAAATAATCTTCACCAATCAGTTATTTCCTCCTTTCACATTTTCTTAGACACAGACTTGGCTTCCAACTTACGGGTTGTGTATTTTATACTATTCTCCAATAGAACTTTAAAAGCAAGGTAGTATATGTCCCATAGCTTCCACTATGCATTAGGCAGGAAACAAAAATTACGGAAATACAGCTTCATAAATCTGAATATAAGATAGAAAATACATAAACATAGTAGAATTTACCTCCGAATAATTTATCGACTGATTTATGAAGTACGTCAATTAGCTTCTCCCACTGAGAGCTCAGAAGCCTGAAACAATCTTCTGCAATAAGAAATTGACTTGGCATTGTGGGATTATTTGCATCATTTGTTTGCAATAATAACTTCCCAATTTTCTTCAAGATTTCAGGATCCCTCGCAAACCATCCTGCAAAATTACTAAATTAGTCGTATAATCTATTGAACTGGAACAGAACACAGAAAGAAAAAGCTAAAGGTAGCCAGCATACAAATAATACAATCCAAAATGATACTTCATCTGAATTTAGTGCAAAAAAATTGAAACTACTGTGCACAGTTTATTTTAGACCACTCGTTTCTACTTACATTTCCTTACCTACTGTGTCAAAACTTTGGGCCATTGGGGTCACCCCGGAGATTGTAACAACTCCATGAGAAGGACGAATACCAAGAATCCCACAGTATGATGAAGGGACTCTAACACTCCCTCCAGTGTCAGTACCTGCAATTTCAGTCAGATTTCAGCAACAGGTATACTTATCTACCTAACTACTCCAAAGCAATGCAAACTTGGAGGGAAAATTGCTTCTCTCCTTTTGAGTTCCCTACTCAACAAAAAGTCTTATTTTAGTCTTGAAGAATGTTTGAAGTTGCAGAGTCAATCCTTCAACCAAATGTCGCATCAATTGCAAATGGGTGAACTCTAAGTGCTTCCGGTTTTCAATACATCAGCCAACCATATTTTCAGATGATTAGGACAGCAGTTAATAGCTAAAAGCAAGTTAAGTCCAAACATTTCAAAAATATAAACAGAAGTTCAGCTTTTAGAAAAAGGGTACTAAACAGATCTCGTGCTGAGAAACAAGGAGCAGAGTATATCAACAATTATAATTGTCTATCACCTAATGAAAAATCAACAAGCTTTCCAGCCACTGAAACGGCAGATCCGCTAGAAGATCCTCCAGGTACTCTGTCTGCTGCACATGGATTGATAGGTGTTCCATAATGTACATTTTCTCCGTTTATACTGCAATTTTGAAGAACTAGACTATTATTCGAATTGTCAACATTTCAGACATCCAACCTGTTCACTGCACTAGATATTTCTTGATAACTACTACATAATATAGTCTTTTAAAATGTAAATCATGCATCATTGTATGTAAATCCATGTATGTGTTTCACTCAGCTAAATGCAGCATAATCTGAAGCTTTAGTTCTGGTCAACATCTTCTGAAAGTAAAGTATCCAATCCCAATTCAAAGTATTCAAAAGTAGATTTAATTTTAGAAATAACGAAACATACAAAGTGAAATCTCAAAATGCAGCTCAAATTTAATGTCACAATTACCTGTAAGCCATTTCATCCATTATAGTTTTACCAACACATGTAGCTCCTGCATCTAAAAGAGCCATCACAGAGGGCGCAGTAGCTTTTGCAGCTGAATGAGTTCGTGCCCAATCAGGGTTACCAAACCCCGTTACATATCCTTCTACATCAAATCTGTCCATCATCACTTCTAAATCAGAGTTCAACAACACACATCAAATTTGCTCTATTTGGTGATATTAAGTTGCACTTTGTCTTGGAACAATTCAAAAACACATAACAAATTTACTCTACTTGAATGATATTGAGTTGTACTACATCTTGAGTCAATTATAAAACAGTAAACCACCCTCTATGTTATCACATGAGTAACGATCCGTACTACTTGAACCCCCTCCTCCTACACTGCTTAGGCCGAAGCCTCCTTAAAGGCATTGCGACATGTTTTTGTAGTAATATCAACTTACATGCCTTTGACAGCAAAGTGAGGCATTCAAGGGAAGCTAAAATGTATTAGTGACATTTACTTCACTACCCCCATCACATTCTTGAAATTATTCACCTCAAATTTCTCAAGTTTATCCACAAAAGGGGGCAATTATAAAATTGCTGGAAAAAATGGCTACAATTAATTTTCAATCCTAATTAACAATGTAGACAAACTAATAACTAATCAAAATTCACAAAAAGGTTCAAACTTTATGCATCAAATCATCTTAACTCCACTTTTATTACCAATACTCCACATAATTCTTTCTTTACCATGTAAAACAAACACAAACCCATAATTACCACTCACCAAAATAGAAGAAAATCGATCGGTCTAGTGGTTGAACTAGCAACCAGGTTCGGTAGGAAATTATGGTAATCAAGTATTGAAACAAAAAAATTTTTTGTGGTAAAAAACAACACTCAGCAAAATAGTAAGTGAAAATAACAGAAAATGAAGAGTGACTAACATGTCCTTGACAGCAAAAGTGAGTCCATGCAATGGAAGCTGCTGAGATGATGAAGAGTAGTGTAGAGGGGGGGTGAATTTGTTAATGTATGCTCCATATTCTTCCGAATATTTCTCCATTCTTCAGTTCTACTTGCAAACTTTGAATATTGTTTGTTTGATTCTTGATCAAATGATTATGCAATCCATTTTTGTCAAAATTTGAGGGGCTAGGAGTGACTCGATCTTAGTACTACATCCTAGTAGGACAAATGCTCTTATCTTATGTTTATTCGTCTATTTTCAAGTCAAAATGTACGAGTCACCAAGGTATATACTGGAATGTATTAGTGAATACACGGAACATGACGCACACTATAGCAAACGCTATAACATATATTGGACATTTTTCACTGCCTAAAAAACATCAAACACAAATTTGACAAAATATTGCTCTTCGTCTCTTTTTTCACGTACCTAAATGTATGAAGTTATAAGATTCTTGACTTAGTCATATTATTTATCAATTGATTTCGATACGAAATCTCATGGATTCTTAAGAAATACATTATGAAAACCACCATGTACACACCATATAATCGTGCATTCGAGTCGTCGTGAATAATTAATATGTAACCACTAATACACGATGTATGCTTTTAATGTACGGATAATAATATGAAAACCAAACAAAAGATTGATAGCAAAAGTACATTGCAGTCATCCAATAAGTATCTGAGTTAAACTGGCAAAAGAAAAAAACACATTCCCGGGCAATCTGCCTCGGTATGAGTCTGCAAATGTTCACACTGCTTTGACCTATATGGTCGTCCCTTACCAAGTCTCTAACAAGAGATTCACGTTCTATATACAACACGGTTGTAGAATACCGTTCCAGTAATTTTTTAGAATCGCATTTATCTATTACCCCGTGTTGGACGACAAACGTGATTCCTTTTCCGAGCATGGTCAGGCTTATGGTGTTGTGTTCTACAAGCATATCCAAACCAACAATCCTCTCGCTGTGATGCTTCTTGAGGTAGCAACTGCAGATGAATAAAAATGTTTTAACGAAAAAAGAAAATCATCATCAAGAACTTGAACTTTAAGAATAAGGCGATATGAAAGAATGATAAGCATACAATATAGCAAACACAACAAAAGGATCAGAAGAGCTAGTGAAAAGATGTGCACATGCATCATATTCTTACATGTCTTGGCAGTGTGATCCGGAACCAGTACAGAAGAAATGAGACTAAATTTTCATAGCAAAACCTGAAATGAAGAAGAACTTTTCAGTTACAATAACAACAATAACATGCTCAATGCCTCCAAATAGACTTCCGCCTAAGTGGGGCAGTCGTAACATGTGACAAAAGGGAGGCTATTTTCGAGATTAAAGCAAGGTTTACAATTCCTACCCTAATAACTTTAGGTCACAATATTAGTGAAGATGTAAGACACTATAAGACTCACTTGCAAACATGAGTCTGCGAAGTTATCGTTTCAGCATGATTTAGTGGCATCATCGTTCGATCTGCAAAAAGGAAGCCAATAAATGAATCTGAGGGAAAGCAGTATGTCTGTCCTTTTTCATTAATATGTGGCATACTTCTTCTAATACAGTAGCAACTTCATAAACATGTGTATATACATAGGGCATCACATATCTCTAAGGACAAGATACAGATGTTTCATCCACCAAATAGTGTTTTTAAGTACTTCATCCGCATTTATGCTTCATTTGAGATCAACTAAAACTAATTGGATAATTTCACTCTTTCACCAGAAGGTACTGCAATCAGCAATTTCAACAAAGGCCATAAATCTAACAACAGAATTGGACGTAAGGGGAACCTTTTTACCTTTTCACAATACTAACCGGTGTCTGTAGGATAATTAATAGAAACCTTGACTATCCAACCAATTAATTTGTCCTACCCATTCTTTATGGGATGAGGCACCACATGAATGTGAGATGACTTAGACAAGGGATTAGATGCAAGTCTTAAACAACAATAAAGATGGGATACCTATTTCTCGATTATTCAATTTAGTAATCCATTGTGAGATCACATCATGCACCGATAACCCCATCTGGCTGATACACCTTCTTGTAATCTTCAAATATCAAGAAAGAACTTACAATCAAACAAACAGGAACAAGATGTTTTAAGTATTGAGTTATGAACCACAAAGATAAGCCACAAAAAATAGAAATATCTCCCTACATCTTGCTCATACTGATTGGTTTCATGTGCCGTAGCAGGAATTATGTCAAGCCTGTGCTCCGATATCTGCAGAAGAAAAATCAATGTCATGAAATAGACGCAGGACATGGAAGAGCTTTCATAAGCAATAAACCTCCACAGCAAGTAGTGTTCACAAATCAAGGTCATATACTACTATATCGACATTTATCAAGTTAATCATCCACTCTAGGGAGTTTTTACCATGTGAATAGTACTATAACAGCCTTTCATGTTATCCAAATGAGAATAACATTGTTTCCTAGTGAAATACTTTTCCACCATGTCTCCACCGGAAGGGATTGTGTTATATTTGAAAAGAACGATGAAAGGGACAGATGGGTGAGATGACACTATCAAAGTTGGCAGCACATCCACACAAAAAAAAGCAAAATAACAAAGCTGCTTACTGGTTTAAAAGTTTCAATATTGCAAACTGGTTGATCGACAGACCCAACAAGACCATAAGTATGCCAATATGCAGCACACAATGCTCGATCACATCCAAGACCTTCACGAGAGCAACAAATATAGTATTTGAGGTAAGAGGAGGATGTAGTATAAAGACATGAGTATTTATATAATCTTGGAGCCAAAGTTCATTCAAGAGGATAAATTTCTCTCTCCACAAAGGTAAAAGTATTGATTGAAGTTCCGCTTGTGATTGACTTCATTGTTGGTGATACTTAGTAACAAAGGGATAATACTTCAATGTTAAAGTTCTCTATAACTAGTCCATCTTAAAGATATTTTACCATTTAACAACATTGATGAAGAACAAACAAAAGAATTGCGATCAGAGTTGGACACTTGGACTACATATTATATTCACTAATTTAATAGGTGAAAAGTAAGAGTCTATAGGAAGAATATACAATGTTGAGGCACAGTGATATCGGTTCTGGATGGCATCATTACTCCACATTCTTGGCATTCAAGATGAGGTGTACTTGCACTGCACTGGAATCCACCCAACAGAGAGCCTAAAGAGGTTCAAAATAACAGCTATAAAACTCAAAGTAATTAGCATAACATTATGAATATATCACATTTCAAATATGAACAAAAACGCATTCAAGTGACTCAGCATATTGCAACAAAAGTTACTTGGAGCATTACAATTGCACCAAGTCCACAATTGGTAACTCACTAAAATTGCGACAAGCCAAAAGAGATAGCAATAGTTACCACACTGAGGACAGGAGGTATCCTGGTCTGATTCATCAGCAGCTGCATCATCACGCCCTCTCTTCCTGGAAGATTGCTGACCACCAATCACCTGTAATTACATTGCAACAATTGTCAGACGTAAGAAACCTGCTGACCTCCATTCAGTTCTCTCTGGTTTGGTCAATAAGAAACTTGTTTTGGGATTTTCCCAAATAGAAAATATCCCTAAGAAAATGGATGAAATTTATTGTATGAGACAAATAACCCAAGAGAAAATGCCAAGCACAATATTATAGATGTGACATGTATTCCCATTAGTAAGATGCATGGATTAGGCGCCAATAAAACGAAATTTTACTGAAGCCATTAAGTTAGAATAAAGTAGTATTTACAAGAGGTGATTTGATCGATGCGCGGGAATCCAGGAGAGCAATATCTTCTTTGGAGCGTTGAAGAGAAGAATCACCTTGTAATATCTCCTATAGACAATGAAGAGGAAGGTAAGTTGACAGTGGGCATAATTGAAATTCCTCAGAACAAAGTGTAGGGAAACATACTAAGTTACAGAGTGGCTGAAAATAATCAAACCTGCCCAATATTTTGTAAAAAGTGGTTTCTTCCAACAAATTGAACTTCTTCTCGACACTGAGGACATCGAACACTATCATGTTTCTGTTTGCAAGTTCTTAGCCACTCTGAGAAACACCCATTACTGAAATGACCAAGCAGAATAACTTAGATACAAAAATTCATTTATCAGCATGCAACAACATATTTTTCTACTCACCAAAAGTTATGCAGACAAGGAGCTACTGTCACAACATCATGCCAAATGTTTAAGCAAATGCTGCACTTTGCGTGATCAGCATTAAAAGGGATCTAAGATAAGATAAAACATTGTGTTAAGCATGAGAATTCAATATCAATGAATCCAATTTACTTCAGTAAGTCATAGTAGATGTGTCAACCTTTAACCGTTTAGGTGAAGGCTCCACCATTGGAATAACATGAAATTTGTAGCTCAACCATCCTGAAAAGCTTGAACGAGAAATGATTTAGGAGAGTCCCACTTAATATTAAACAAGACCTTAGTAA
The DNA here is from genome assembly GCA_003412495.2 of Echium plantagineum. Classification (NCBI taxonomy): domain Eukaryota; kingdom Viridiplantae; phylum Streptophyta; class Magnoliopsida; order Boraginales; family Boraginaceae; genus Echium; species Echium plantagineum. The sequence continues at coordinate 21,579,332 of CM016568.1, read as the reverse complement.
AACAAGCAAGAATCCATCAAAAAAATGAAAGGTGTAGCGGATTATCACTTGCCATTTCTGTCAGGGCCTGCAATGATTTCACTCCCGCGACTGATGATAGCAGTGTTCTCAACATCAACTCTAAGTGCATCAACAAGGATTGCAGATGGGCTGTTTGTGTGGACAGAGAAGTGGGGAGCTCTTATTAGTATAGGCAGTTATCACTTAACGAACATGTATGTTTATCAAAGAAAATATGCAATATTCAATAATGAAGATGCCAAATCCAAACCCCTTGTTTTCTAGCTTAGCACAATCTGCATCTCCCTTCCTTGTGATTTTACACCAAATACGCTTATCTGGGGATTGGCTGCTCACTTGAGAGTATACAACCACAGCATCACATATCAACTCAATAACTGGATACTTTGAATCAGTTGGGACTACAAAAAGAACACAAATTATTGAAGCGGTAAAACACATGATCTTTAGACAAATCTTTCTAGAAAGTGAAATATTCCTCTAATGCATAAGAAAACTGAACATTGTTATTCCCAATTACCGTAACAACGGGGCTATAAACTCATCCATTATCATAAACTGCATAAAAGATTCAAGCTTTATGTACAAACCATTTAGCCCAATTCTTATTACCAAACCTTCACAATAATCTTATTTAACGAAAACTTCAGATTCGAAATTCTACAGAACATACTAACACAACATATAGTCATATACAGAGTATAATTTAAGCATGATGGTCATTATGAACAGAAAAGTGTTATTGGGCATATAATTATTAATTCTATCGAACAATGATGATAAACTAAATCGCAATAAAGTTCCAACCTTTATGCACAAAACTGAACATAAAATGGTACATGCCTACATAATTTCCAGTCCTAAGGTTGACATAATTTATGAACAACAAAAGGGAAAAACTGAACATAATTATCAACAAAAGGGACACTTTATTCACAAAAAATCATTTTAACCCAATTCTTGACACTAAAGAATTGCTTAATAGACTACTTCAAAGCATAATTCAAGAAAATGGTGCATGCCCATATAACGTTTTTTTTTGTAACGTTCACAAAATTTATGAACAAAAGTGAAAAATCAAACACGAGTATCAAGAAAATAAATAAAAAGATAATAAAATAATAATAGTAGATTACCAAGTTTAGCCCAAAGTTTGTGTTCTTTCTTAACAGAGCCTGAACCCTCCCCCTTCTGCATTGCTTCTTCTTCTTTGTTAGTCGTGTTGAGAACGCTTTGGTTCAATGGTGAACGTGTACTATTTATTAGGGGCTAGAGGGAGGGGGGTGATTAAATTGATAATATTATGGGGTTGAGTATCTTGATTAAGATTTTAATCTTAAACTTAGGAAAATTAGGTTTAAATTTAAAATTTGAATAAATAGGGTAATTTAAAGAATTTTAACATTATAAGAGCTACTTATATTACTTTATTAAATTTAAGAGCTACATTTGTATTGTAATCGAATATCCTAGTGGAAAAGGCTCTTGCTAAGTTGCTAGTGACCAGAAGATACTGGGTTCGATACTCACCTCATGGCTAATTTACAAACAAAAAAAGTTAACCTTTTTGAAATTTTAGTTCCAATTTGAAGAAAAAGTCAAATTATTTAAATGTTGAAGACCAACTCAAATTATTTCAATATAAAGATGGTAATAATAAATTTTTTTTAAAAAATTAGAATTAGTATTTTATTTGAAAAACATAAGAAGAAAATCATAAAAATTTTGAGATAGATTTATATTTTTAAGCTCCAATATAATTTTTTAGCTTGATAAATTTTGAGATAGATTTATATTTTTAAATTCCAATATAATTTTTTAGCTTGATACTCCCTCCGTTTCTTTTTATTTGATTGTTTGGAGAAAAAGTACTTTATTAAGAGATTGTGAAAAATTACATTGGGATTGTAAAAAGGTGTATTGGAATTGTAAAAAGGTGCATTGGAATCATAAAAAGGTGCACTGGAATTGTAAAAAGTTGCATTGAAATTGTAAACAATCAAATAAAAAGAAACATGGAAAAAATGCTCAAACAATCAAATAAAAAGAAACGGAGGGAGTATAAAATAAAGTAATAATTAGTATAATTTTATTTGAAAACAATAAAATTTGAGGTGAAAAGACAAAAATTGATGTAATATAGGTAAATATGGAGTTTGGAGGAGTCTTCATCTTTACACATTAAAATAAGGGAGTGTATAATTAGTTGTGGGTCCCACTTAGTGTGTAAGCCAACATAAAAAGCTATTTCCTCCAATCCAAAAAAAATGTATTTCTAGTCATTTCAACAATATTCAAAAAAAATCTGTTTTCACATAAACCAATGTACAATATATCAATTTTCCTTTAATATCCCTATTTGCATAGAGTAACTCAAAAAAAATAATGATTGCATCATATAGTTAAGTGATAATTGGATTATTAATGATTATTTTATAGGGGTATAGATGGTAAGTGTGAATGTAATGATTGTTTCTTAATTTGTGTGAAATGTCTAAGAAGATAGTATTTTTTTGGCTTTTTTTCATCTGGGCACCTGAACTTCTGATATTATAACAAATAGGCACCTGATGAACTTTTTATAACAAGTAGGCACCTGAGACGAAAATTTAGCACCTGAACTTTTGTTTTTCTCTTTTTTCAGATTTTAAATATTTAGATGGAGGGCAAAATAGGCAGATCACATCTTAAACTAACTAAAGTAAGGATTTTAACCCAACCTCTACCCAACCCCCATTAATATCTATCTATTTCTTTTTCTACTCTATTCCTTCATCAACCTTCATAAAAAAATTAAACCTCTCTCGGCTATTGGCTATTGCTATCGTGTATCTATTTCTTCTTTTACACTATTTGTTAGCCAAATCGGAAGACCAAATCGGCCAACCCAATCGAAAGGTCGCAAGGTGGGATCGACAGTCACAATCAACAAATGGAAAAATCACCAGCCGAGATTTAATCATCTAAAACTTACAAGCAAATGTCTACTACATTTCTCTATGCCGCAAGATGTAACATCGAAAATGGTTAGTGTAAGGGTCAAAGCATCTTCTTTTTTCAGCAAAAATGATGACATTGAGGGTCGAGGGTGATGATTTTGCCCGTTAAGGTCTTCACGCATATTTGATCTCCAGATTTAACAGGTGGGCTTCAACAGTTACTAATGTCAAAGAGTGTTTGCTATCTTAAAGTTCCTTGGAAAGCAAGTTGAGCTTGGTGGAAATTTTGAGGATCCCTTGTTAGTATGGTTGCACTGTCAAAACCGCTGAAGCAATTGAAAAGATCTTGATTTTGAAAGTGAAGCATATGTGAAGCGAAAGTGAAGTATATGTGAAGCAAACCAGACGAAATTGATTTGGAAAGTGAAGCATATGTCCAAAGATATAATTTGCACAGTGCTTTGGAAAGTGCTTTGGGTTGCACGGTCAATCCAGGTGGTTAGGACGAAAATAATGGCACCTGAACTATTTCCTCTAAATTTGGCGCTTAAAAGCTTTATTCGGATTGGCACCTGAACTTTTTTGTATATTTTCCCTTCAAGATGTTATATTTTCAATATGACTAACTTGTCCTTGGGTTAAGAATTTTAAAATTGTTTGAAATCTGAAAAAATAGAAAAACAAAAGTTCAGGTGCCAAATTTTCGTCTCAGGTGCCTACTTGTTATAAAAAGTTCATCAGGTGCCTATTTGTTATAATATCAGAAGTTCAGGTGCCCAGATGAAAAAAAGCCTATTTTTTTTTAGATTGAAAAGAGTAGTTTTTTACTGTATTTCTCACGTTCTCTCCTATATTAATGCTAAGAGAAAAATAGGAAAAGCTACTACAAGTGCTCAAACTATTGATAGTAATCAAAATTAGAAAAAAAAATTCAAATCCTAGTTGTTCATTCCTGTAGTAATATAAAATTGGAATTATGTTTGATCCAATATATTTGATGCAATTGTGAAAGAAGAGTGTTTATATGATATTTTTGCTTTTACCTAAACAGGAAAAAAGTTATTGAATATATTTGATTAATATTATAATTCTAGACAGTTGTGTTTAATATATATAGACTATTTTGGAGGGATGCATTGCCATATATTACACCATTCTTTGTCATTCTGAATCTATTGGGATCAATTGAAAATGAAAAATTTAATTATTTAAAATATATATGGAAAGAATATTCCTGCTTATAACAGGTACATAGTAAACATTGTTCAAGTTTAAAATTAAGCTAGAAGGTACATTTAAATTGATGGATCCTACTGCAACGGTTGTAACCTTCGCGCCATTTCTTACACATAGGTCCATCTCTCCTCTTTCGAGTCTTCTACTTTGACTTGAGATCATACACATTACGACAAATGTGAGAACCACAACCTGTGTCAAACACTCACGAAGTAGAATTAAAAATTGTACAACTTCAATAACATTAATACCTTTGGCTTCGGTGGTAATTAAACCATTGTTTGTGTCTTTTGCGAAATTTCCAGCATGATCCATTCGAGTGACCCTTGAGATTGCAATAATGACATATGTCATCTTTAGAGGAAACATTGGCTCTCTTTGTCTTTCGACTATTGCTGTTAGCAGCAATGAGAGGTTTCTTACTCATTTTCAAAAACTCATCAAAATCTGCAGAGATGATGACTTGATGTAAATGGGCAAGTTCTTTGTCGACCTTAGTTAAGATTATGGAGAATGAGAGTATCCATTCACAAAAAGAGAAAAAAAAAAAGATAAATCGATAAAATATCTCCCTCTCTATATTTCTACGCGCGGCTCGGTTCGATTATACATATATTGGTTCAGTTACATAGTATATATTCTTTTAACTATCTCTTTTTATGAAGTCTTAATTTTGTTAGTCTCATTTCTTACACTTGGTGTCTTAGTGACCGATTGTTATTTGAGTATGGCTTTCAGTTTTTATAATTATTTGTCCATGTTGACTTTGTTATGTGTTGATGATTTTTATTTCTCTTAATTCTAGTTCAAACCAAAATTTGTATTTTTCTGTTAAATGTTTATGTGTTGTTCATGTGATGAATTAGATAGCATCACTGGTTTAGTAATAAAAAATTAATTATACATACTTCATATTGATCTTTTTATTAACCTTGACATTCGATGTTTTGAAGTTGTTGGAGTATGAAGAGGTTCCAAAGCAATGTCATAGCCCATAAGTTTGCTCCAAACGTAAAACATTTGGAGCTTTACAGTGGCTATAACAACAATGATCTAGTCGGTATAGCGACTCTTCTTACCATTTTTTCTGATCTCGAGACATTGCTCCTCCATAATAGAGGCTCGAAAGATGTAAGTATCAATTAATACACTATTAAATAGTTACCTGCTAGTTACATTGCAAGTATCAATTCATATTAGTATCAATATGTATATATATAACTAATATGACCAACATTTTTGACTAATTGATTGAACTTTTCAGGAAAATTTGACAACGGATCATGTTAAGGCATCAACTTTCTTCAACGTGTCTTGCCTCCGGATAGTCATCCTCAAAGAGTACAGAGATTCAACGTGCAAGAAGTATTTTGTTCGTCTCTTCGAGGCTAATGGTGTCAAGAGTGAAGACATATTGTTGCTACGTGGGGTCAGTGAAAAAGAACACATGCTAGATGTGCTAGGGAGAAGGAATGTGGAATGAGGTATCCAGGGCTGACCCTTATCAATGCAGGGGAGCACGACCGCACTAGGCAGAAAAATTTTACATATATATATTATTAAAAGTGATGAACTAATATCGATATAAAAACATTATATTATAATTTCTACAGATTTCTTACGAAACATACAAAAAGTTTTCATATTTGAAATTATGAAAACCAAATGTTCGTATTTCGAAATTTAATTTTTTTCGTAGAATAAATTCAAGTTTTTCGACCTTTCTTAGACATATATGAACTAAAGCTATTTGTTTAAAAAGAGTTTATATAATCATTAAAATAATAATTCATAGCCTTTTGCCAATATACATATATAACATATAGCTCACACTTTTAACATTTAGATAATTACAATTGTCTATTTTCTTTTAGATCTAACTTTTAGATATTCTTACAAATAATATTAAATGATGTAAATATTTTTCAAAATTTTTTAATCATTTATTAACATATATAGCATTGATTTCAAAATATTTCATTTTATTTTTAGTGTAGTTCATGCTTATACATATAATATTTATGTTTATTCAAATTTCTTTTGACATATACGTATAATTTATTTGATTTTTTTACATTTTTACATCGTTTCTTAAATGTTTTCATGATGTAATAACATGGCTTAATTCTATGATTTAAATATAATAATAAATTATATAACTTTAATAACTCGTTTTGTTTTATTTAAAACTCGTTAGTAGTTTGCTCGTTCGGTCAATTTGAGTCCTAATCGAGCCAAGCCCGTATAAGGGCCTTGTGATCACTATTTATTATTATTACTCATATGTTTTTACGTAAGTTTATTGAGTCATCCATCGAGTGATGACTCTGTTACCGAGTTGATATCGAGCCTAACCTCAGGGGGCCCACCTGAGCGGGTCATTACACATAATGTTTCCGAAACGTTGCTTAATTTTATAATTTCGAAAAAGAAACTTTGAACCGTGGACAGAACTACTGTTTACTTAGCTTAATAGTACTCTTTGATTTCAGTTTCATTACACATATGGCATTTCAGTTTCAGTTGCGTATTGCACCTCGATTTCAGTTTTGTATTGCACCTCGATTTCAGTTTTGTATTGCACCCAAATTGTACCCACTTGAAACTTCATCATTGGTACTTGTACCCAAATTGTACTATAACAATGGTACAATACCACATATTTAATTGTACCATTGTTATAGTACAATTTGGGTACAAGTACCAATGATGAAGTTTCAAGTGGGTACTGTACCCACGTGAAGCCTTTAAATGGGTACCTGATGCACCGAATTATTGATGCACCGAAACCGGACTCTTTACATTCACCCCAATCCAAACGCATCATTAATTACATCTCATAATATCTCTTTCAATAACTTATATTTCGAGTCATTTGCGACTTCCAATCGCAAATAAAGGTCAATTAATTTCTTTCCGTTGTTATTAAAATTTTTGGTTGAGGAATTAGATCCGAGATCATAATTACTAACACTAGGGGTGTGCAGAAAAAGCGAAACCGAGCCGAACCGAACCATAATCGAACCGAAAAGAACCGATTTTGTTGGAACCGATCGAAACCGAACCGATTTCGGTTCCGCCTTTGAGGGAACCGAACCGATGCGGTTCGGCTTATGGGAGAACTGATAAAAACTGAACCGAACCGATGACTAACTTTATTTTAAAAAAAATTAAGCTTAGTAAAAGATAATTGGCCAGAGGATTCAACATTGATTATTGTTAGTATGATATAATAATAGACAAGTGAATATGGATACATATATGTTTAAAAAGTGGTACCGTCTGATGAATGTGTATACAAATTTCGAAATTAGTTCTAAAAGGAGCTCGTTAAACTTATATATAGTAGATATATAATTGAAACTTAATTATGAGTTGCATTCAATATAAAACTTTACTAATCACATTTAGATTTGAGTCCAAAATGAATAATAATATTAGCTAGGAATGAACAAACCTAAAAATTCAAAGCCGAAGGTGGGCTCAAATTTAGGTCCAAAACACGAGGCCCAGAACCGAACCAATTTCGGTTCTGTTTGGCGTAGAACCGATATGAACCGAACCGTTTAGAACCGAACAAATTTCGGTTCTGTTTGGCGTAGAACCGATGATGTCGGTTCGATTCTTTTTTTTGTTCAAAACCGAACCGAACCGAACCGAACCGTGCACACCGCTAACTAACACGAAACAAGCTCGTAGACAGAGCCATCAATGTTAGGCTGATGGACAACTAGTCCATAAGCCCGCACTATTAGGGTTAAGTTTAATATTTATCTATAAATATAAATATATACATAATATATTGACAATAATTATCTTCAATAAAATATCTCTCCATATTTCTAAGATCAATCTTCAACACGAGTTCTCGAGTTTATCCGAGCGACTATCGAGGAGTGATGGAGTACGAGCTTCATTGATGGGAAATAAAGTGCATTGACTTGACCCTTTTGCTCCCTTCCAATGAGAAACCAGTCCAAAAGCTGAGGAAACAGAGAAAATAGTCCTTTCATATTCCAATATATACTTTCTTCCTTTTAACTTCCCCACCTTTATTTATACACTCACTTACTCATTAAGCAATCACATGCTTCATATATTTGCAATTTTCACATAATTGAGTTATTATTATAAAATATTATTTGACTACATTTTATTGATAACAATTGAGAAAAAAAGATGGCAAAAACACCAAAAGAACACATAGAAGAGATAAGGAGGAGTAAGTATTCAATAGGAGGAGAGCTTAATCCTCTCACTGAAGATCTTCATCATGCTGTTATGCATCTTTCTGCTGAGCTTTACACTAAGGATGTTCATTTTCTAATGGAACTCATCCAGGTGTGTAATGTTTTTTATATATTTATATTATACACTAGTAAATGTTTTATAGTGTAATTATATGCATCTTGTGATAATAATGCGGTATGTGTTTGGGAATATGATATGCTAATAGTCACTCCATCCCAAAATGATAAGATGGTCGTTTGTTTTTTCTCGATCACCGAAACACGACTTAAACATAAATATCTTTAATTATATATAGGTAAAAATCATATTAAAAGGAACCTAACAACATTCACGTGAAAATTCGTGATCAAAGTTTTCAAAATCAAACAACGATCATAATAGTGCTTGATATGTTGTTGATCTTGCATGAAGTCTCACATGTTAATACCTCTTCCTCATGCACATATTATTTGGATTATATGTTGTTCCAGAACTTGTATATGTAGTAGTAGTATCTTATTTATTTATTTGTTAGTATCTTTAAAATGTTTTCACTTTATACTTCTAATTCCTTTAAATAATTGATATTTTTACTTTTTCTAGTCAGACGTTGACTAACTTTGCATAAGTAAACATATATAAATTTCAGCTAAAAGTTTGTCATAGATCTTTTATGAGTCTTTAAAATACATGTTTAAATATTAAAAGAATTACTTAGTACTCCCTTCAATCTAAAAAGAATATCGTTTGATTTTTTTGAAATTAAACTTTGACCATCAATTACTAATTATTACTCCCTCCGTCCCTAAAAGATTGTCACATTTTGACTTTTGTGGTCAATTACAATAAAATTTGATCATGAATTCTCATTAAACGATAAGAAATAATATAGTTTTGTGGGACCTCGTTAGATTCGTCTCAATATATATTTTTGAAATATCAACTTATTATAACTTTTTCGCATGTAGAATAAGAGATATTTATGTTTTAAATCGTGTTTTATTGACCAACAAAAGTCAAATGTGACAATCATTTAGGGATGGAGGTAGTACTTATCTTTAAAAAATATAAAAGTTATATAGTTGAATTTGTCTTTCCAAGTGTTTTCATAATAAAAAAATTTAATTGTTAAAAGAAATATAAATGAAGAATAATTGAAGTTCAAACATTTGTCTTGATATGTGTGAAAAACACTTTTTTTTTTGGATAGGAGAGACTAATTAAAAGGTTCTAGTACGATTTTCACCATGCATACAATGTATATGTTTTGGACAAGATGAATTAATTTTTTTCATTTTGAGGTTCTGTTTTTGTTTTGGACTTTGGTGTAATATTTAAAATGTATGTCTAGTTATGATAAGAGTAAACAATATCATCTTAAAATTGAAGATTCAATTATTCATGTTTTCTAATTATAAAAAATATCATAAAAATAATCTAAAAAGCGTACTGTGATATAGATAACAAATATATAAAATAAAGCAAAAGTAATTAAAACGACGAATAAATAAAATCGGGAGATGTAGTTGTTTAGAAGGTATGATACTGGACTGATTTTGAGACATTTTCTTATGATTATGTTCGACAGAATGCAGAGGATAATGAGTACAATAAAGGAGTGAAACCATCCTTGGAGTTTGTAATAACTTCAAAAGATATTACAGGAAGTGGTTGTCCTGCAACCCTTTTGATATTCAACAATGAAAAGGGTTTCTCTCCCAAAAACATTGATTCCATTTGCAGTGTTGGTCGTTCCACCAAGAAGGGTAACCGTAAACGTGGATATATTGGTGAAAAAGGTACATTTTTTGTTCTAATTTTTCAATTTTGAACACCATTTTGATCTTTCTTGAAGTTGGTATTTAGTTTGTTTCATAATTCATGTCTTATAATGATTGTAATTTGATTGTTGAGTACCATTTCAGGCTTAAATTTGAAGTTTTAGTGAATAATATACCATTTTTGGCTTTGAATATTGCGTTTTGACTACCAGTTTGATCGTTCTTGAAATTAGTTTTTACTTTTTGTTTCGTAGTTCATGTTTATTAGTACCATTTTGATCAATATTCATGTCTTATTTGAGTACTGGTGTGATCGAAATTCATGTCTTGTGTACTATTTTATGCATTCTTGAACATGCCCTGTTTCTGTAACAATTTATTTAGATGGACTGGACTAAAGCAAATAACCTGTTTCATTACTAATGACTATACTATATGTCTCTCAGGGATTGGTTTCAAGAGTGTGTTCCTCATTTCATCACAGCCTTACATATTCAGTAATGGATATAAGATTCGATTTAGTGAACAACCTTGCACACATTGCAACGTTGGTTATGTTGTTCCTGAATGGGTGGAGGAGAAACCTAGTCTTGGGGACTTGCAGAGCATTTATGGTAGTGCTTCGAGTCTGCCAACCACTACAATTGTACTTCCCCTGAAGGCGGACAAGGTGAAACCTGTGAAGCAGCAACTCTCATGTATTCACCCTGAGATACTGTTGTTTCTTTCAAAGATTAGGCAGCTTTCTGTAAGGGAGGAGAACGACGACCCATGTCGCAAAACAGTGAATTCAATTTCAATATCAAGTGAAATTGATTTTTTGACTAAGAAGAATCTCCAAGCAGAGTCCTACTCGTTGCACTTGTCTGCTAATGACAAAGGTGATCAACCTGAAGGTGAATGCCGATACCATATGTGGAGGCAAAAGTTCCCTGTTAAGAAGGAGAACAAAGTGGATAGGCGAATGGATGTGGATGATTGGGTTATCACCCTTGCCTTTCCTTTTGGACAGCGTCTCCTACGTGGCAGGACCTGCCCTGGAATTTATGCCTTCCTGCCTACCGAGATGATCACAAACTTCCCGTTCATTATACAAGCAGATTTCCTTCTTGCATCTTCTAGGGAAACTATCCTTCTGGATAATAAGTGGAACAAGGGGATTCTTAGTTGTGTGCACATTGCCTTTGTCAATGCCTTCACTTCCTTGGTGAAAGTTGATTTCCCAATTTCTAGTCTTCTCCCTGTTTTTAATTTCATCCCAGTTGAGAGTTCTCCATATGAAGAGCTTAATGCTGTAAGAGCATCCATCAAAGAACACCTGATGAGTGAAAATATCATTCCAAGCGAGTCTGACACAAATCAGAAATATTTCTACAAGCCAAAGGACGTAAGCAGGCTCGATCCTTCCTTCTGGAAAATCTTAATAACATCAAAGAAACACGGGGTAAGTTTGCAGAACATCTCATCCCATGGAAGATATATTTTGAGTTCTCTATTTGATAGAGAAATCTACAGCAATGTTTTGCGCTTTTTGGGAGTAGATTATGTTGAAGATGATTGGTATTCAAAATGTATCCAGAGTTCTGATATGGTTATCAAAGTGTCCGAAGATGTGTACCTGGATATTCTTTTGTTTATCTCTTCCAAATGGAGTTCTTCTTCAATGAGATCTAGTATAATACACAGTCCCCTTTTGAAGCGTGTTGATCTTGGTGGTCAGGTCACTTTATGCAGTGTCAATGAAGTAATGAACCAGAATGTATCTTTGCTACGATCTGATAGCTGCAATAGCAATTGTATATCATGGCTGATCAATTGGAACAGTGAATTTGGGTATCCAAATTGTTCTTTCTTTCTCCCTCATTCTACTCAAAAAGAAGTTTTATCTAATACTAATAGGCATGCGATAGTTGAGTGGCTTGAGAAGTCAGTGAAAGTCAAGGCGTTCAGTGTTTATAATTACGCTATTCTTGTTGGTAGAGCAGTAGGCTCTGATAGAAGACTCGCTGTTATCTTTTCCCACTTCTTATATTTCTCTTTTAAGAAGAACTTTTTATCTAAGAACGAGCTTGAAAGTCTCTGTGGCACAATGTCATTGGTCAACAATTATGGAGAGGTGAAAACACATAGAAAAGGTGTTCTTATCCCTGCACAAGGTAGTAGATGGATGCAGTTAATTGGTTCAAATCCATGGAGGAATGAAGGTTTTCTAGAGCTTGGAGAAGATTATCTGCGATCTTGCAATTATGCAGGGGATTCTTGTTCTGGGAAAGAGATGATAAATTTTCTTAAATCTTATGTTGCAGCCTCAGATGTCCCTGAGTTACCACCTCCAGATGCAGATGTCTCGTGTTTTTCTTCACTGCTAAAAGTTGAGAATGCAATACTCCTCTTAGACTGGATTCGCAACATAAGAAAAAGAGGTCATTACATGCCGTCAAAGTTTTCAGCAAGCCTTGAGCAGGGAAGCTGGTTAAAGGTATCACTACTTGGCAGTTCCGGATTCGGGGCTCCTTCAAAATCTTTTTTTCCCTCTTCAAAGTTGAATCATCTGGTGCAGAATGGATTTGTTGATATTGGGTTTATTGATTTGAAATTCTATGGAGATCAAATTTGCCAATACATGGAAGAACTGAGAGCAGTTGGTGTTAAGTTTGAGTTTGGGGAAGCATGTGAATACATTGGGAAACACCTCTCTTATTTGGCAGAAAGGTCAACCCTGAGTAAAGATGATGTGCTATCCATTCTCAGATTTATCAAGTTGTTGAGAGTAAACTATCTTCCTCCTGAAAGCTTCATCAACTCTGTTAAAGGTGGAGCATGGTTATGGACTTCTCGAGGTTACAGAAGTCCAATGGAATCTGTATTCTATTCTGAGAAGTGGCAAGCTGCCTCTGAACTAAGTAACATCCCTTTTGTTGATCAGAAGTATTATGGTGCAGATATAATCTCTTTTGAACCCGAGATGAAGCTTCTTGGAGTTATTTATGATTTGGGTACGAACTATGGGCTACTTATTGACAACTTGAAGCCTCATCCTTCCTTTACTTCCAAGTCTGTGCTTCTTATATTGCATTGCATACGGTCAGCGAAGAATTCTCAGAAACTCATTGGAGCTCTTGCTAATGAAAAATGTTTCAAGACTAATATGGGCCTCAAGGCTCCAGATGAGTGCTTCTTGTTTGATCCTGCCTGGGGTTCCCTCATGAAGGTTTTCACTGTATTCCCTGTGATTGATGTAGCAATTTACAATAATGGTATCTCATTATATAAAGATGAGTTGCATAAGCTGGGTGTGGTGGTAAATCTTGGGCAAGCCAGTAAAGCATTTTGCAATGTTTTCAGGCAGCAAGCCTCCTCTCGATCCATTGAGAAGGGACATGTCCTAAAGCTTCTTGGTTGGTACAAAGAATTGAAGGGAATGTTACCTGATGATGTGAGAAAATGCGTTCTTGAAGTCAAAAAGTGCATTTGTGAGGTTAAATGGTTAAAGACTCGTCTTGGTGATTATAGAGAACCAAAAGAGTGCATATTACACAGCGCAGCTTGGGATCCTATTGCATCAATATCATTGTTGCCTTTTATTGATGATAACTATTATGGAAAATCCCTATATGATTTCAAAGAGGAGCTTGAAGGTATGGGAGTTGTTAACTCTGTATGTCTTGGTGCAAAATTTGTTGCTTCTGCCCTGCGTCTGCCTGAAAATACTAGAAACATTATGCCTACAGCAATGGTTTTCTTGTTGCAGTGTATACGGTATCTTCGATCAGAACCAGAGTCTAAATCTCAATTACTCAGTTCTTTGACAAAGCTTGGCCGAAGTTGGGTGAAGACTAGTACAGGTTACAAGTCTCCGAAACAGTGTTTGCTGTTTAGTTCTGATTGGACTAAATTCTTACAATTGGAAGATGGACCATTTCTGGATACAAAATTATATGGCTCGTTGGACGACTACAAAGATGAGCTTGCGTGTTTGGAGGTTGCCACTAATGTTCCAACTGGATGCCAATCCATTTTTGCCAACCTTGGTTCCTATTCCAATTTTGCAGCCATCAATCGTATTTACAAATGTTTGCATCATTACAATTGGAAGCCTATGAAAGATGTGCTTGTGAAAGTGTGGGTTCCAAATGGGAATGATGATGGAGAGTGGGTTAATCCTGAAGATTGTGTTCTTCACGACAAACATGGTCTTTTCAAGGAGAAGTTGCATGTCTTGGAGAAACACTACGAGAAGAATTTACTGAGCTTCTTTTCCTCTGTGTTTGGCGTTAAAGGCAATCCATCCCTGGATGATTATTGCAAGCTTTGGAGTGATTGGGAAAATTCTGGATGCTTAATTTCAGAAGCTGAGTGTAGTGCCTTTTGGGATTTTGTTGTGAAACACTGGAGTCCTGTGACAAAGGTTGTCCTTTCTGAGAAGCTTATCAAATTCCCTGGGTATGTAGATGCTATGAACATTAAGCTTGTTGACAAGCGGGATATTCTCATTCCTGATGATCTTTGTTTGAAGGATCTCTTTAAACAATCAACCACCCTGCCACTGTTCGTTTGGTATCCACCATCTATTCAGAAAACGAAGCTGAATGAAATTTTCCGTGACATTGGTTTACGAACTTTGTCTGATTCGGTGCAGAAAGAAGAAAAGGCGATAGATGCTAATGCAGGACCCAAAAAAGTTGATGGAAATCAGAGTTTTATCACCCGAGGACTTTTCATGTTGATTCTGGGTTTTCTTTCTTGTCCACCAATACTAATGGAAGTAAAGAAGAGGCATGCACTTCTCAAATCTCTCCTGGATGCCAAACTCTCAGAAGCCCCCGAACCAATTTTGTTGAGGTACAAGTTGCAACTGTCATCTGGTGAAACGGTAAACGCGGAAATGAGCCAGAAAATGCGCTGGGAGAAGAGCAGTTCAATGATCTATGTGCAGAAGGCGAATCACTTGGGTGGTCGCATAGACCTCCTTGAATATGCTATCTGTGCTTCTAAAGTGATTTCAGAAGGAATACTGTGGGAGAAAGAAGAGCACATGCGTCAGCTGGCTGATCTGTTGAAGGTGGGCTTTCTCTTGGAATTCGACGAGGCTGCCATTGACTTGCTGATGAAAACAAAAAATCTTGAGATCCTCCCAGAAGATGAAGTTTTTCTTGCTTCTGCCTTCCCTTCTACTTAGGTATGTGATGGTGTCCTATTTTATTCCCTTAAATTCTCGTTCTCTATGAGTTAACATATTACTTTCATTGTCTTATCCTCTGGTGTCGTGTTTATAGTGCTGTAGGAGATTATTGGTAACTTGACGTATCTGCTTAGTCTATGATCTATGAGAGTGTTCTGTAAGGCTTGATATTAAACCAGAGCAGAGATCATAGTCACTTCGTAGAACTTTATTTATATTGAACTTCACCCTCAATATACATGAAACTTTTCGCGGACATTCACTACTTCATGCATATCTTGTAGAATACGATGCAATTCATGCCTGAAGCGATATTGTTGATTGCAAACATATGTTGACGACCATATGCTGTTTTGCAGGCGATGATGAATATGGCAGATATTGTGAGTGATAAGTACTATGATGAAGAAAACTATTGAGTGCTTCGGATGGAGAGGATGATTTCGAAGTTTTAATAATATGATATAAATAAACTCAAATGGTGTGAAATGATTTCCATACCATTTGATAGTGGTAGTATGCAATGTGACTTTAAATACTCCTTGGAGTGGTTTGTATTATTGGGATTCTGTCTTTTGCTATGATTTGGTATTATATATCGGAATGTTAAAAGTTATCTGTTTCGATATAATCGTTCTTTAGATTGTTAATGAATTTTGATAATTTCATTGATACAAAGAAATCAACTAAAAGTAGATGCATTTACTCCATGGGGCGATATGAAATTAAGCCATATCAAAGCATGGTTGATCATTCTTTCTCTATACAACTTCATTTATTTCCTTCACTATAAGAATCTCTTTTCTATTATTTTGCAATTCAATTCAACTTATTAACTTAAACAAGGGATAGACAAAACAGAAAAAATAAAATAATTTAGTTACTCTCTGCAACTTGCCAAATGAATTATATAGGTGCTGTTAGTTATATGAATCCGTGATGCCCTTTGGAATGCTTAGAGGTACAACCATGTCTTTTTGTTGACGAGATGAGCCAGTCGTCTACCGTCTATCCAATGTGAGATCACAACTCGAGGAGCATGGATCATCGTTGTGCTTGCCACTCTGATCTTCAGATCTTTCACAAATGCATCTGACATGTCTGAAAACTCGAGATCTTTTAGATGACTCAAATATCCTATACCAACAGGAAATTTTCTCATCGACTGACATTTTGCTATCCACAACTTCTCAAGTGAAGGCATGGCACCCTCTTCCACCCTCAAAGAGCTCAACCATTGAAGTGAGGCTAGCTTTAACATCTTGAGTCTGAGAAATCCCCCCGCCCTGAAATTCAGTCCTTCGCCTTCATATGCTCGATCAAGGTCCAACTCTACAAGATTGGGCAAATCTTGAAGGAACTTGAGAGGGCCTTCGTCCCTCAATCGACTCCATCCTAGTTTTACTCTTGTGAGTCCGTGAAGAGAAGATATCCATTGTGGGAACTTCTCCAACCTGCCCCTTAACTCTAAAAATCGGAGGAAAGTAAGGGCTGAAGTTGAGAAGGTATATTGTAAATCAATGAATTCTTCTTCCCACATTGAAGAAATGACCAAGGAACGAAGTTCAATCAACTTCTCAAGCGATGAGCAAAGTGCTCTTCCATCTTCTTTTCTCAACTTGGTAATCCCCAAGCTCCTTAGCTGAGTTAACTTGCCTATCTCGTTTACTATTTTGAAGTCACCCACTTGTTGTGCCTCTATGTAACTAAGCTTTTGAAGGGACTTGAGGCTACTTATCTTGTACGGAATCGTGCAGCTCTCTATGCAATCAAAAGCTAAGTAATCTGTTATTTTTTGGTAATTGTAAACTAGAAGATGACGAAGCTTTTGGAGCTCTAGAATCTGAATAGGAAGTCGTTCCACATTAGTTCCTTTTAAATCTAAGGTTTCAAGATTTTGAAGCTTTCGGATTGATTTGGGGATAATAGAGACCTTGGTATTCCTGAGGCTTAAATATGTTAGACGAATTAAGTTGAATATTTCACCTGGAATTTCCGTCAATGGAGCACCCCTCAAGTCCAACACCTTTACCAGCCTTCCGCTGCTGCATAGGATAGTGGATAGTAATGGCATCTGTATTGTGTTAGCACCATTGAACTCGAACATGACAACTGAACGCAGAGACTTAAACTTGTTTTTAGGCTGATCAATGTTGCTATTGTTGATGCCATGGATGGCTAAGCGTCTGACTTTGCCTTGAAAGCTGATTATCTGGTCCTGCTCACGAAGTATGGATGTAATGTTTTGCTCTCTCGACTTACGGAGGATAATTTGTCGGATCATATCATGGATGCGAATAGCTTTGATCTTTCCATCATCCTTAAATTCAGCAACTTGAAGTATGCTTCTACTGATGAGTTCATTGAGATAGCTTTCAGCAACTTCTTCAATCGTCATGTCACGCCTTTGTTGGACAAATCCTTCTGCAATCCAAAGTCGAATTAGTCTCATCTTCTCTATGTGGGCATCTTCCGGGAAGAAGCTCAGATATAAGAGACAGATTCTCAGATGATGGGGCAAGTCATAATAACTGAGGGAGAGCAACTTAGTTATACTGTGATGCTCTAACTCTTCTCCGGAGTTCCTGTAGAACAGGTCCCATTCCTCGGTTCTAGGACTCTTTGAAGCCAAAATCCTACCTACGACTACAATTGCAAGCGGCAGTCCATCACATGCCTTCAAAAACTTCTGGCATATTTCTTTCAGATGCTTTGGACAAGAAGTGGCACCATTGAAGGCTTTTCTGCAAAACAGCTTCCTTGCTTCGTCATCAGATAATTTGTTCAATAAATAAATAAAGCCTTTCTCTTCCGTGTTGCTTGCAGCCTGGCAGATTTCAAAATATCGTGTTGTGATTACAACACGACTGGCCTCTCTGTTTCTCGGGAATGCCATGTGGATGGCATCCCAATCAGTTGGTCTCCATACATCATCAAAGACAACCAGGTATTTCTTGGATTGCAGAAACTTGTGAACTTCTTGTTTCAACCCGTTGATGTCCATGACATCCAAATCCCGAGGTAACTGTTGACCGTCTATGTGAAAGAGTTGCCTAATTGCTTGTTTGAATACATCTTCCATTTTGAATGATTCCGAGACTGTGATCCAGGCATGATGGCTGAATTGGCTCTTGACGTATGCATCATCATAAATCTTTTTCACTAGAGTGGTTTTGCCCAGGCCTCCCATGCCTACTAGAGAAATCACACTTCGTCGAGGATCATCTGACAAAAGCATTGCAGTAACTTCTCGTTTTGGCTTTTCGATGCCAACAAGATCTGCTTCTTCGAGGAACAATGCATCACCCCTTCTGTCATACCGCGTACTAATGGCAGGCATAACAGAGGGCCTTCTTTCCTGCATACCATATTGAGCTTGATATCTAGCATGCGCATCTGAAATATTTTTTATTCTGTTCTTGATATCTTGTATCCTATTTGCAAGTTGATGTCGAGCTTTCGGAGCCTTGAATCGAATTTTCACCTTTCGAGCTCTGCCTCGCAGCCCTGTTGAATGTGGATACATGCAATGACACATAAATTCTTCAAGATTATCGTCGATATCATTTGCAACATCGCGGACTAACTGAACCCAGCTTCTGACATCAGGATGAGCTTCTACAAGAGAATCTGCTCCTTTGAGGAACTCCATCATTTGTTGGAGTTCATCTTTGATCATTTGAAGCTCAATACCAAGCCCTCCCAACAATGTTATTTCTTGATTAATAACATTTGAGATATTAGTCAATACAAAAGTAAGTATACTATCCATGTTCAAGCTTTCTTGGTTCCAAAAAATTCAAATTATTTTTTTATTTTCTTGGTGGAGAAAGAATAATATATGAATGATATTTCAAGTTTTTTTAGCTCTAACAATTATATAGCATCAAACTGCTTTACCAAGTCAACCGATGGCTATGGTCTAACAATAATGAAGTTAGCCACTCGGGTTTGTGTTCTAGTGCAGTATGGGATCGGAAGGTTCATAGCATAGAAATAATTGAATACACCAGGTCAAGTTGGCCTATTCTTTACTTCATTGAACTAGTGTCCGAGTTGAATTGCCGGTTTTTATACTTTTGCGTCGGCCACGCTTAGTGTTCGGAGGAAGGTTCGGATCCTCTACCTCTTCCTTGTGCCAAGTTTCATGTATCTTATTTTTCAAAAGCGTAGTGATATATCATGCATTAGTTCGTTACATCGTGATTAGTTCGTTAGATCGTGATGTCTACAGTATGCGATATATAATTAACCACATAGACATAGTCAGTTGGAGAAAAAAGTAGATTTGCTTGCTGCAGCTGGAATTTGAATCATTACTCTATTTAGAAAGTCCAAGTAGTCCTTATTATTCTTGGTCTTCTAGTAAGGTGAAACTTCCTTGATATTGCCCTTTACTAGGGAACTTTATGACCCACAGAAATTTCATGATATGGACAAAATATTAAGTAGTATTCTAAATATTGTACTATCTTTAATTTAAAATAATTGAGTTTAATTTTTTTAAAATTGAACTTTGACAATCAGTTACTAATTATTACTTATTCCAAAAAAATATAAAGTTTATATAATTGAATTCATCTTTAAAAGTACTTTAATAATATTGATTTTTTTAATAAATATAATTAATGAGTAATTGAATATTAAAAAATTATCTCGATATACGTAGGATAGATGATTATTTTGGATAGGAGGAGAAATATATCACATGCTTGATAAATTATAGAGTAGAATAAGTTGAAGTGTATGTAAACAAGTATGAAATGAACCAATTTTGACTAGGACCTGACAAATTTAGGACATAATGTTTCATTTCTGTACTCAATTGGGTACTATTTTTTCCTTCAATTTAGTTTTCCACAAAAACAGGATGCTTTTCAAATCTTCTTGATGTATCAATTCCAGAAGTTAATTATGATTTCTTGTATTCTAGCACGAGTTTAAATTGTTATTCCAATTATGAAATTTTTAACGTAATGTTTTTTGAATGATTTGAATGAATGCATTAATTATCAAAAAAAAAAGAATTGGTCCATATTGTCCAACACCTGTAGAGAAGTCAAGGGGTTGGGTAATGTAGTACTGTACGTCTGTACATGCTTTATACTTGATTCCAAAACCGACACATTTACTCGCTTGACTAATATTCGTGATGTAAATAAGTATTGGCTACCTATAATAATAAGTAATCATCAACGCAAATAAATTATAATCACTCCATATTATAATCTCAATCGTTTTTAGCTTTATACATATTATATGTTGAAATTGATCATATAACTCATTCCTTGCTTGATAGTACTTGATAAAAAAAATTGACTTGAAACATGTGTTATTGAAATCCAAGTCACACTCGAGTATATAAAATTGTTCGCTTATGATCTCATAGAGGACTTGTTGTTTAATTATATTTGTTTGTGGTTTAGAATTGAAAAAAAAAAGGTACTTAATCTTTCAATTTGATTGAATATTTTTGGGAAGTTATGTATTTGTTTTTTCTGTCAACAAGATTATGATAATTGATGGTAAAAGAAAAAGATTATGATAAGTGAGAGGCAATGGCGTTAGTAGACCGATTTCACACTTTTAACATTATGATGACTTATGAGAATGCTATTTTTTACTCCATGTCCGAGTGGAAATGCCTAATTTTTACTTTTGCGTCAGCCACTATTTTCTTAACATGTTTAAGGAAGGAAGGAAGGTTCGAATATCATGCATTAACTGATTACATTGTGATATCTACAATATGTTGACACTTCCTCCAGACCGGGCGTTGATCGGGACGTCATCCATCCTATCGAACACCCATGACGTGCCGAGGCTGTGAGGAATTGATCATCGGATGTTGGAGTGATTTTCTTGCACTATGGGAATTGGATGGAGTTGGGACTTGCACAAGGCCTGACCTCCACCCGACCCGGGCATATGTCTGAGTGACTTTTTGAACCTTTATATGTTTTGATGACGTTTTTTAAAGGATTAACTACCATTTTAGATATCTTCTTCTCGAGAATTATACACTCTTAGTTTTCATCACGTTTGATACAATTGATTTCTCTTGACGATTTAGCAATTTTATTTTATTTTAGATATTATAACAGATCTCCACATGTTAATTTATATTAGAATGTCCATCACAAGTCCAATAAGAGTAATTGTGTAATTCATCTTTTGCCAAATCTTGAAATTAATTTATGTATATTTTAATAAAAAAAAATTTAGTTTAGAGGCAGTCTAAAAAAGATAAATAGTATTATGAACACCCACAAAAGATGAATTTATTAAAACACACCAAAAAGAATGCCTCATCTAAAAACTACATAAAAAATTAGCCGATAATATTGAAAAACGATCGACTAAAAAGCCAACAAATAAACCCCAAGCTATAATCCAACAAGATAAAATTAAATTACAAAACGAACCCTCTTCTTCCTCACACTCCATCCCTACGGCCCTACCCTAGTACCCTACCCCTACCCCTGATGGATAAGGATTGGGATAGTGAACATAAGTTTGAGAAGCGTTGAGTTGAGGAGATTCGGACAAGGTTGATTCTCGATGCAGTGCGTTTCTTGTAGGTTGTGGACATCATCTCCACCACCAACTAAACATAGTACGTGTAATAAAGCAGGTGTTTCAGCTTCCCCAAAAAGGGATGTGAAAACAATCAAAAGCACTACTAACCCATTTATCAAACACTGCCTCAAACTTAGGCTCAGCTCTTCTTACCGTCATCTTCATGCTTCTGTTCTTCTTATTGGCTCTACTCCTATCAGGTTCTCCTTGAATCTTTCTTTTCGTCGTATTAAATTAATTAAATATCTGCTACTACTACATTATCGTTTTTCTTTCTTGTATATTTTTTTATTTGATACTTTGTAGTTTAGAGTTTCGTTTGAAAGTTATCGAATGTTCGATAATCTTTCAATCTAGTATGGAAATTTCTATAATATTTAGAGTTTGCAAATTTTGATTGGAGTTGACTAGTTGATGAATGATGAGAGTTTTGATAAAATGTCTCATTCAAAGTAAACTCTTATAGTTTATCTATTTGGATTTGTTGAGGAGAATTGTTTTAGATTAACTTTTTTAATTATGGGTGACGTTGATTAATTTGTAGTTGAGTTTAGTTAGGTAGTTCTCCGTGTTGGGTTGAGAAATGGTTAATTGAGAGTTAATCGAATAGCCCAGTGGAAAAGACTCTTGCTAGTGACTAGAAGGTCCTGGGTTCGAAACTCACCTCATCGCTAATTTACAAAAAAGAAAAGAAAAATGGTTAATTGAATACTTATAGCCATATTCATTGAGCAATTTAAAGAGAAGGTAGAATTTTTTTAATGAACTGATGATAATATATTGCCTTTGATTTTAATATCCTTCAATATAATATGCGGTTTCATTTTTTAACACAATCTTCAATATTTCAATAAGAGACGACAAAGCTTGTTCATGGGGTTCATTGACGTGCATATAATCATCTTCATGTCTTGTGTGTTCCTCTTAAACACTGGATTAGTGTGCTACCTACAGCACTTCCCTTCAATGTCTTTTCATATATCCTAAATTTTCTGCTTATCGACATGTACACTGATTATGCCAATAACAAAAAGAACATGTTTCGCACACAGGGAAATTCTGGATTACCAAGAAAGATACAAAAATTCGACTAAAATAGATTGCATACTTCTGCTTGATGATGCTGATTTGCCAGAGGAGTTAGATAATTCCGTTCGTGCTGTCCAAGTCAGCTCAATGGTGATGAAGAAACTTTCAGGCGTACAGTCAATAGATTCCATTGACATGATTGCCTTGATGAAGATTCCTACAACATTTCACAATGTTATCGATCACCTGCAAGACAACGATCGTCCTAGTTGGTTTGCATCTGCAACCCGTATTCTTGTTCTTGATGGCATACAGGTTATTGTTCTTCCATCAACCATGCATTATTTCAAAGCTACAATACTTTTAATTTGTTTCATGTTAAGGTTTGATGGGTTCCTTTAGATTCATCTTCGTGATGCGACCCTAATGAAATGTTTTTAGTGCGATATAAAAGCAATACACAAGGACTTGAATCTTTCTTTACAGTTGAAGTATTTTCATTTAACATATGAAACTGTATGTTATTAAAATTGTATTTCATCTTTGTGTTAATTTTTAACGTGGACCTTGCAAGCGATAATAACTCTTTTTCAGTGCTGATAGAATGATCGAATGGCATGCAGACAATAATTATGCAAGATGTGTGATGCAGGATCCTGGTAATCTTGGCACACTACTAAGAACAGCATTGGCATTTAACTGGGTAAGGTGTTTAAATTTATGTCAGCAGCCTCTTATATTTTATGAGTAAGTTTCTGCTGTTCTGCCCAATTTAACTGCCCAACTGAGTCAGTATGATTATTTTATTTTAGAGTATCGGCAATTCGGATTATTCAGATTAATTAGCCTTGGCTATAATGATATTGGAATAATTTGTTTAAGCATGACTAATGTGATATGTTTAGAAGACAAATGTAAACCGTACAAACAAAATTCTTGATGGCTGTAGTCTCTTATTTTTTAATTGTTTGTTGGGGAAAACAGTGGGTACACATGCCAAACCCATTCTAGTTCTGTAATTGCTGCCGTGTCCAAGATGAACTTTTTCTTACCACATTTTCACAAACCTTATTTGTTGTCATCAGGACGGTGCCTTTTTACTTCCTGGGTGTTGTGATCCTTTCAATGATAAAGCACTCCGGGCTAGTCGAGGAGCAGCATTTCAGCTTCCCATAGTTGTAGGTACTTGGAGTTGTTTAGCAGCTGTCACGGATGAATTTCGTATGAAGATGCTCGCTGGCCATCCACCAACCAATAAAAAGTTGACGACAGTTTCATCACTCTCCCAAAGTTATGCTCACTCTATAGCAGATACTCCGTTGTGTTTGGTTTTAGGTAGTGAAGGTAGTGGCCTCTCCAAACGAACAGTGCAAGAATGTGAGCTCATAAGCATACCAATGGAAGGGAACTTTGAGTCTTTGAATGTTGCTGTAGCTGGCGGAATATTCTTGTATATGTTACAGCCTATAAACCATCAAGATCATTTAGCAGATCTGCAATGATTTAATTAAATCCTGAGCTTATGATTTTAGGAGTTACAAGTTGGAATTGGAGAAAGAAGATAGTAATTTTCTTAATTCTTCAATTTGTCAGGAAAACACAAAAAGAGGAGCATTCTGCAATTTTGTAAGGTACTACATGGCAGCACCACTAACTGTATCATCAATTGATGCCATACTGCTAGTTCTTGGTGATCGAAGTGAAGCTTTACCTCTAAATCATATTATGGCAAGAATGGATTTATGCCTTTTTTAGAAAGGATGCGTGTGGTTCAGTTCTATCCTAGAATGGCATGGATTACACATGTCAATTCGTATTTCAGTCGATCACTTAAGGATTTGTCATTATGTTATAAAAAGTTAGGGTAGCAAGGGCTTATACAAAAATAACCTTAGAGCGGGTGTAATGTGATTTTGTTTCGATCCATAATGTATTGTTCATAGCACTAGCATAAAGAAGAAATTTTTGAGAAGTAACATCAAAAGATTGAAGAAACACCCTATTTTTGTGGGATACCAAAAAAAACTGCAATTTATTCTTCCTGAAGTCTTCAATCATAAACTTCCATTCCATTGTTTCTTGTATTTGCTGGAAGTACCTAAACCATATCTGCAATGTAATCCCATAAGTAACAATGTAGATAATTATAATTTGTCATGAGGTGAAGAATAATGAAAAGGATAAGTACAAAGGAGGAAATGTTGATAGAATTCTCTTTGTCAGTATCGGGATCGTCCAGATTGCCCTGAGTGAATCGACATCCTTCAAAGATGTTACTGCTGCCATTAATATTCATGGACTTTCACCAGGTTAGTGCTTAATTAAAATTTCCAGAACTTTGAGTTTTAATGTTGTGTGAAATGTCTTCTGAATCTGTGATGTCTTTTTTTTTGTGATTCTTAGTGCAACAACCCTGTCATTTTGTTGAAGAGCCGCTCTTGCAATTGGGTCGTTGCGATTACGGTGAGCTTTCCGCCTAACATCTATCGATTATGTAATGCATCATAATCAGTCTCGTTGAAGGTGTGTTTTAGAGAGTTAGGCTTTAAGATACTAAGGAAAATCTTTAGTATTGGTTACTAAATTAATTTCAGCCATCCAATTGTTTATTTTAGTCATCTAACAGATCCAACGATAATAATTAAAGAAGGGTAACTTTGACCATAAGACATTACTTATTAAATTTAGATGATAATAAACTACTAACTAAAATTTAGGTAACAAACTGCAGATCTCATATTTTTCTCCCTACAAATATTATCATGTATTCTTCACAATCTTTTCAATATTTTTCTGTCTAACGTCTTCTTTACAATATTTTTCTTCCTGTCTCCTTCACAATATCTTTCCAATGTTTTTCTCACTAAAATATTATCATAACTTCTTCACACTTTTTTCACAAGTTTGCACTTATTTTAAAATTTATTAAATATGATCCTAGGTATTATTTTAGTAATCTGGAATATTGGAAGCCTAAAATATTTTTATCCTTGCATATTTACACTTATTTTACAATTTATTATTCTATAGGTTTGTTTAAATCCGGTAATTTTTTAATATTTATTTGCATTACCATCGAAGGTTTCAAGTCATCCAAATATAGTTTTTTTTAAAGTATTTGCACTGTAATCACAATATTAAAGTTATTGTTATTGGGGTCTTTACATATGCTTATATCATCCTTTTTTATCTTTAGAACTGATAATCGTCCTTTTAGTTGTTCTTGTCATTGAAATCCTGTAAAAAAGGTCATAACCACATTAAGATTACAACAAATTCATCACAAATCACACGAAAGGCCCCATTAACCAATTTAAATCAAATTGGACAGATTTTTTCAAATGAAAATCTAAATTTGTACATTCAACTACAACTAAACAACAGGCAGAGAAAGTGATCGAAGTGGCTCTCGTATGAACATGGTAATTACCACACTAATATATGAACATGGTAATTACCACACTAAGCTAACAAGATAGTAATTACCATACTAAAATAACAACATGGTAATTACCACAATAAGATAACAAACAAATATGACAAACAAATAAACACATATTTATTAGTACCACATTTGGATCTCCTATATTAGAAGCTTAGATAATTAGATATTTGCATGATTATTATGACTAACAAAATTTAACAAGTTAGATTAGTATATTGTTCCAAACATAACAATATAACTATAATTATTTGGTAATTCATTTAATCTTATTAAGTTAATGAAAGGGATAGACAAAACAGAAAAAAGATGCAATAATCTAGTGCT
Organism: Echium plantagineum; assembly: GCA_003412495.2. NCBI lineage: Eukaryota > Viridiplantae > Streptophyta > Magnoliopsida > Boraginales > Boraginaceae > Echium > Echium plantagineum. The sequence continues at coordinate 21,552,566 of CM016568.1, read as the reverse complement.
TCATTCTAATTCCAAATGAGAAGTGGTGAGTGATTTCCACTCCGTCTACCCCATTTGAGAGCGCAACAATCCGAGGAACATGCGCAATAGACCTCCATACCTTATACCGAAGAGCTTCAGTAATTCCATCTGACACGTCGAGATGTTTCGAAAATGCATCAATCAAACTTGGCGCAGACCCAAAATGTTTCAACATCACATCTGACATGTCTTCCAGAAACTCAAGATGTTTCAAAAATGCATATGACATGTCTAGAAACCAAAGATCTTTTAGACTTACCAAATGGTCTATGCCAATAGGAATTTCTTTCATCGACTCACATTTTGATATCTTCAGCTTCTCAAGTGAGGGCATAGCACCCTCTTCCACCATCACCGACATCAACAATTGAAGTGAGTCCAGCGTTAAATTCTTGAGTTTGAGAAACCCCCCTGCCTTGAAATTCAGTCTTTCGCCTTCATATGCTCGATTAAGATGTAACTCTACAAGATTGGGCAAATCTTGAAGGAACTTGAGAGGGTCTTCGACCCTTAATCGACTCCATTCTAGTGTTACATTTGTGAGTCCGTAAAGAGAAGCTATCCATTGTGGGAACTTCTCCAACCTGCCCCTTAAAACTAAAACTTGGAGAAATGTAAGGGCTGAAGATGAGAATGAATATTGTAAATCAATGATTTCGTCTTCCCATTTCGAAACAATGACCAAGGAGCGAAGTTTAGTCAACTTCTCAAGGGATGAGCAAAGTGGTATCCCGTCTTCTTTTCTCAACTTGGTAATCCCCAACCTCCTTAGCTGAGTTAACCTCCCTATCTCATCTACTATTTTGACGCCACCCACTTGTTCTGCCTCTATGTAACTAAGCTTTTGAAGGGACTTGAGGCTACTTATCTTGTATGGAATCTTGCAGCTTTCAATGTTACAGGAAAGAGAACTTGATATTTTCTGGTAATTGTATACTAGAAGATGCCGAAGCTGCTGGAGTTCTAGAATCTGAACAGGAAGTCGTTGCACATTAGTCCCTTTCAGATCCAAGGTTTCAAGATTTTGAAGCTTTCGGATGGATTTGGGGATAATAGAGACCTTGGTATTCCTTAGGCTTAAATATGTGAGACGAATTAAGTTGAATACTTCATCTGGAATTTCAGTCAATGAAGCACCCCTCAAGTCCAACACCTTTAGTAGCCTCTCACTGCTACGTAGGATACTTGATAGGAATGGCTTCTGCTTTGTGCTATCACCACTGAACTCAAACACCACAAGTGAACGAAGAGACTTAAGCTTGTTTTCAGGCACTTCAATATTGCTAATGTTGAAGCCATGGATTGCTAAGCGCCTGACTTTTCCTTTAAATTCCATTATCTGGTCATGCTCGCGAAGTATGGATGTCATGTTTTGTTCCATTGACTTATCGAGGATAATTTGTCGAATCACATCATGGATGGCAATAGCTTTGATCTTTCCATCATACCTTAATTCAACAACTTGAAGTAAGCATCTACTAATGAGTTCATTGAGATAACTTTCAGCAACTTCTTCAATCGTCATGTCACGCCTTTGTTGGACAAAACCTTCTGCAATCCATAGTCGAATTAGTGTCATCTTCTCTATGTGGGCATGGTCCGGGAAGGAGCTTAGATATAAGAGGCAGATTCTCAGATCATAGGGCAAGTCATAATAACTGAGGGAGAGCAACTTAGTTATACCGTTAGCCTCTAACACTTCTCGGGAGTTCCTGTAGAAGTTGTCCCATTCCTCTGTTCTAGGACTCTTTGAAGCCAAAAGACTGCCTAGTACCTCAATTGCAAGTGGCAGTCCATCACAAGACTTCAAAATTTTCTGGCATATTTCTTCCAGATGCTTTGGACAAGTAGCATCTTTGAAGGCTTTTCTGCAAAACAGCTTCCTTGCTTCTTTATCAGGTAATTTGTTCAATGAATAAATAAAGAGTTCTTCTTCAGTGTGGCTTATTACGGTCTGGCGGATATCAACATTTCGTGTTGTGATTACAACACGACTGCCCTCTCTATTTGTTGGGAATGCCGTGTGGATAGCGTTCCAATCAGTTAGTGTCCATACATCATCAAAGACAACCAGATATTTCTTGGATTGTAGAAATTTGTGAATTTCTTGTGTCAACCCGTTGATGTCCATGCCATCCAAATCCTGAGGTAACTGTTGATTATCTATGCGAAAGAGTTGCCTAATTGCTTGATTGAATTGATCTTTCATTTTGGATGATTGTGAGACTCTGATCCATGCATGATGGCTGAATTTGCTCTTGACTTGCTCATCATCATAAATCTTTTTCACTAGGGTGGTTTTGCCCAAGCCTCCCATTCCTAATACAGAGATCACACATCGCCGAGTATCATCTGACAAAAGCATTTCAGTAACTTCTCGTTTTGGCTTTTCGATGCCAACAAGATCTGCTTCTTTGACGAACGATGCATGATCGAGTTTGTCAGTCCACCTATTAGTGGTGTGCATATTGGAGGGACCTATTTCTTGTGTACCAAATTCAGTTTTATAGCTAGCATGTGCATCTGAAATATTTTTAATTCTCTTCTTGATGTCTTGTATCTTATTTGCAAGTTGATGTTGAACTATTGGACCCATGAATCTTATTTTCACCTTTCGAGCTCTGGCACACAATCCTCTTGAATTTCGATATGCGTGGTGGCTCATAAAATCATCAAGAATGTCTTCGATATCATTTGCAACATCGCGGACTAGCTCAACCCAAATTCCGACATCAGGATGATCTCCTAGAAGGGAATCTGCTGTTTTGAGGAACACCATCATTAGTTGGAGTTCATCTTTGATCATTTGAAGCTCAATACGAAGCCCTCCCAGCAATTTTATTTCTTGACTAATAACAGTTGAGATATTAGTCAATGCAAAAGCAAGTATGCTTTCCATGTTCAAGCTTTCTTGGTTTTCAAAAATTTCAGATAATTGTTTATTTGGTGTTTTTGTTTTCTTGATGGAGTGGAAATAATTTTGAATGAATGATGTTTCAAGTCTTTCTAGCACTAACAAATTTATAGAATAATGAAGTTAGCGACATGGTTGTTTTCTATTGCACTAGGAAGGTTCATTGCATACGTTGAGTCGTTGGTGATTAAAATATTATTTAGTGAACATCCAAGGTTCAAATGCTTTTATTTAGCCTCATATTTGTAAACCAAAATAAAAATAAAAATTTGTAAACCAAAAATGTGTAAGCTTTATATATCCTTATCAGGATGTTTATCTCCATGTAAATATTAAGATTTTCAAATTTGACGTATTTCATCACTTAATTCAATATTTTGGATATGGCATCCATGCTCAAGATTTCTGTGTTTCAGAAAACTTAAATCATCTTAGGTTTGTTTACTTTCTTTTCTACGAATAAAATCAATAGTTTTCAATCTGTAATATTATGCTTCCAAGTCCTTTTTAATTACTTCAGGGCCGGTCTATAGATTTTGGGGGCCTAATGCCAAAAATGAAAATGAGGCCCTCGATATATATAATAAAATTTAGATTTTCGAGAACTCATTTTCAATCCCTTATTTGATCAGTTGACAATAGTTCAGAGAGCATTGTGAAATTTAGTGTTTATACTATACGTGATATATATAATTAACCACATAGCGGCATGATAAGTCACAAATGTAAAACTGTAAATTGAACTATTAACTCAGTTGCGAATACATTCTCTTCGAAAATGCAATTTTTTCTATTGAAAAGTGTAAGTAGTCTGTGTTATTCTTGGTTGTTGCTCATTTACATGCAATATTGAAAATATAGTGTTTCATTGTTGTACTAGATTACCCAACCAGCTGATTGGGTAATTTAGTACATGCTTTGTAGTAGGATAAAACTGACGCGTTTACTCGCTTTACTAATTCAACTCAATATATAAAGAGCCTTAGACTTCTCTCCTTTCTGTAGCATTCAAGGTCGTCGCCTACACAAACAACATCAAGATTATCAAAATTCAATATATAATGTGATTGTAGTATTGATAAGTATTACGTATTTACGTAGGTGAGGTGTTTGATAATATGTTTGAATGAGTTAATTATGTTTGTTATTAGCTTTTGAGATTTTGATTAGTCACTATGTACCTTTTAATATAGTGTTTTATCATTGTATTCAATTAAGTATAGTTTTTTAGCAATTGGTTCTGATTGTCTAACACGCGGTTTAGGGAAGTCAGCGGATTGGGTGATAATTGAGATGTAAATAAGTGTTGTTTGATACATATGATAGCAACATAATCACTAGATTAAAAAACGGCAAATATTAGTTATTACTTAGTTGTTTCGTTTCACGTCCTTATTCTATTGGAAAGTCAAAAGTCTTCTCTGTTATTCTTTGGTCGTTGCGTACTTTTTATAGTTGATCTAGAGAAAATTGCCAAAATGGTCCCAGTAAATATGTGCAAGTTGCACTTTGGTCCCCGATTATATTGGGGCTGCGGAAATGGTCCCTGATATTGGTAAAAAAGTAGCATTTTGGTCCCTAACCGTTACTTTTAAACGGAAAAGAGTTAGTTTGGGGCAAAAATGTAAGATCAACACAGTTAAGCCCTAAAAATGCGATTATAACTAATAATGGGGCAAAAATAGAAAGTTAACAACTAATTTATAATAATTGGAGGGAACAATTTTGGAGGGAATTAGGATTGGTGTAGACATAAATTACTTGTTAACTTTCTGTTTTGCCCCATAATTAATTAGTTATAATCGTATTTTTAGGGCTTAACTGTGCCGATCTTACATTTCTGCCCCAACCTAACTCTTTTCCGTTTAAAAGTAACGGTTAGGGACCAAAACGCTACTTTTTTACCAATATCAGGGACCATTTTCGCAACCCCAATATAATCGGGGACCAAAGTGCAACTTGCACATATTTACTGGGACCATTTTGGCAATTTTCTCGTTGATCTACATCAATTTGAAGAAATGGAAAAAAACAATTGATAGTATTTTACACATTACATCACATGATTCATAATATATAGACCAGTAGAAGTATCAAATGAACCAATTTGGATTATATTTTTGGCCATCACAAACTTAGGACTAAAATGTGTCATTTTTGTTCTTAACACTTAGCCCATCAGCAGATTGAGTAATTCATTAATGATGTGTTCGGATGGGGCTACATCTAGTAATGGAAACGAGTCGTGTAACCTGTTACCGCTCGAGTACCCGGCTCGAGTACTCGACTCGATAGACCGCTCGTTAGTTAAGGAGTAGGGTAGGGGTACAAAGTTGTGCTCGTTTGAAATGGCCAACTCAATCGATAATTACATGGCTCCTTAACAAACTACCAAATTAATTAATTAATTTAATATGTGTGTTCATATATTATTTATAATTAAGTTTTGTAAACTTTATTATCAATATTTCAAATAATTAAGGTTTATGTAATTTATTAATGTGCCAAATATACCAATATATTCATTTTTATTAAAAATAAGTTTTTCTTTTTTCATTTTGCCTTAAGGGGCTGGGTAATAAAGGAGTAGAGCCGGATAATTACACTACCGGACTCGTTACTACCCGACTCGTTATCGTAAGGAGTCGAGTAAGGTACTAAAGTTATGCTCGTAATATTACCCGGCTCGTTATCTTAAAGAATAGGGTGGGGTACTCCACTACCCGGACCGACTCGACTCGTTTCCAACACTAGCTACATCAGGGGAATGGAGAGGATTTTCTATTTTTTCATAATGTTTGGGACCTTAATTTATTTCTACTCTCAGAAGATTTATTACCATTAATCCATCCTCATTACCTCTCATTTTTCTCGTATTTTATCCCCTCCAAATCCTTAGAAAATTGAGAAGAATAACATTCTTAATTATACTTTTTTTCATTCTCCTAATTCTCCTCATCCACAGTTATGATACTAAAATTACAATAAAATTTATTCTCCCTGATTTCCCCTAATTTTCCCTATATAAAAGTTATAACCCGACTCATCTAATATGCGTCATTACTTGCTAGGTGAGCAGTCATCAAATTTGACTGAAATTCCAGTGGTGCTTGAGTACACAAATTGTTCGTATTAAAATTGATTTGGTAACTTTTCAAGACGATTAAATGCGTATTCAATCGGGTTACTCGATAATGTCACAACAACATCAAATTGAGAACGATTATTGTTAGATAATACTACCTCCATCCCAAAATGATCGTCACATTTTAACTTTTGATGGTCAACAAAACACGATTTAAAATGTAAATATCTATTAATGTACATGAGAAAAAATTATAAAAAGTTGACATTTCAAAAATATATATTGAGACGAACCTAACAAGGTCCTACAAGACTATATTAATTTTTACCATTTAATAAGAATTAATTGTCAAATTTTGTTATATTTGATCAACAAAAGTCAAAATGTGGAAATCTTTTAGGAACGGATGCAGTAATATTTTATTGTAACAATATAAATATTGGAGTTCACGGTCTCTTGATTTTGCTAGACATTGTAGTAGGTGTGCTTAGGGATGTTAGGTTGAGGTGAGAATGAAGGTTGGTGGCCTTCAAAGTGAGATTTGAAAGTGGACTTTACCAACTTTTGTTGATGCTTCTTGCATGTGTATAGGGCTGTAAACGAGCCGAATAATACCGAACATCGGAAGATTCTAGTTCGGCTCTGTCGTTTTCGAATCGAACTGTAAACGAGCCGAATAGTGGCCGAAAATGAAAATAAGAAGCTCGGCTCTAAGTTTGTCAGATGAATTTGAGCCGAACTCTTGCCGAACTGGCCGAATAATTTGGTTTGAAGGTGATGAAACAAAATTAAATTCGACTAAATATACTAAATCTACCAAAGAAAATAAAAGTAAAACTAAAGTATATATTTTTACCTCAAAATTCAACCAAATATGCTAGATCTATCAAAGAAATGGACGATTAATCGATCTCATACAAATCTATATTACAATATTATTACATAATTTCACATTGTGAGTCGAGCCGAGCTTTTGCTAACCGTTTGCGAATCGAACCAAATATTGATTTTCAAGATTTGGCTCTACGTTTTCTATTTCGAATCGAGCAACGAACCGAACTTTTCAAGCCAAATATCCCGAGTCGAGTCGAACTTCCAGGTTCATTTACAGTCCTACATGTGTATATGATGTAAATGGACATTTGAAGTCTCTTATTATTATATGTCATTTCCTTGTTAAAAATTAGTGAGATGCTTGTTTGTTATAAAAGTTATTGCTAGCTGACTTTGGAGTAATATGCTTGTCCATAGTTTTCATTTGTTTTGTACTAAACTCATCTGTTGTTCAGTGCTATCCACACATCATATACTGTATCAAACAAGAAGTTGACCATAGCAAACAATTTGGTGCAGTTTGAGGACTCGTTTCTGAAATCGGACCCCTAATGGAACCAACTTGCCAAGACATCCTTGTGATCCCAAAACGAATGTCCATCGACTAGAGTAACTAGATGTTCTTAGTTTTAGATGATTGAACTTAAACCACTTGCATATTATCATCAACTGTTGCAGGTTTGTGGTCCCTGGCAACGCTCCTCTCGCCATGGGCTTCAAATCATTCAACGATCACCCTCTTAGTTGTTATGCGCGCCTTCTTTGGACTTGCTGAAGGTGTCGCAATGCCTGCCATGAACACCCTTTGATCAAGGTAGCTCTATGTTGTGTGTGGAAATGCTAAATTGGGGATCATAGCTAATCAAACTTTATCTATCACATTAAACCTCATTATAATTGGACCTGCGTCTGCAGGAGCTGCTGCGGCAGAAGATCAGACACGGTGGGCTGCTCCTACTCCTGCCAGGCTCAAATTGAATTGTGATGGTTCATGGGTTAAGGAGACACGACGCACGAGGGTGGGTGGTTTGCTTCGAGATAGTTGTGGGCAGTTCCTAATGGGTTTTTTCAGGGAGATGGGGAAGACATCTAGTGCGTTAGTTGCAGAAGCTATGGCAATAGCCACATCGAGATAGAAAGTGATTCGAAGTACCTAGTGCGAATCTTGAAAGGAAAAGTTTGTATCCCAATGGAGATCGATGTGGTCATCACGGACGTTCATCATTGGGTGAGAGACATGAATGTAAGTTTCATGTTTACGGGAAGAAGAAAAAACAATGCGGCTCATAGGTTAGCACATTGAAATTACGGCTCGAAACCGCAAGCCGTACGGTTTGATGTTCCGCCACATTGGCTATGTGATACTCTTTTGGAGGATTGCAATTCTTAGTTTGCGTGTTGTATTGCGAACCTCTGTAGTACCGTTTGATCATTTTATTATGATTCTTATCGTTGGAAAAAAAAAATTCCTTCCATCCCCGGCTCTGCCGCCCCAACCCCCGCCCCATCAACTTCGAACATGTAATGAAACGGTGAATGGAGACAAAGATGTGACGATTGGTGCCATCAATGACATAAAAAAAATTCCATCAAAACATAATTGTAGCATTTTCTTTTGAACAATTGGCTCGTGTGATCATTTACATAGTTATTCCGTATATTAGGATTATTGTCCTTGGTTTGCCAAGGAACACCAAACATTGCCGTGACATTTTTACCCCTAGTATTGCTCTGTATACTCACTAGACATTTTAGCTCTCTCCTTTACTAGTTCCAACTTTGTGGAATTTCATGGATACAGGCTTTTCCAAAACAGATACATTAATTCCATTCCAGACGTCCGATGTTGTGGGCAACTGTGCGATTTTATCTGCAATCTCCATGTCTTCCGGTAGTACTGACCCAAAGACTGTGTATGAGTTTTCCCACTCGTCATGGTTGGCCAAGCTGATGAAGAATTCAGGACCAGATTCTACCCACGCCACTGAACCCCGTCTTATGAATGAGCACGTCTCACGGGGGATTTCGTTAAATGCCACACCTTGAGCATTAAGAGTTCCTTGAATAAGAGCAAATGGAGGACCAAAGGAAGCCTGCAAATTCATAATTTCGAGTAAATCCATTACACATCAGGAGAAATATCTGCTAAGCAAAAGCTATTAGATAACTAATTGATGAGAGATTAATAGGAAGGCATTCTTTAGGAAAACAAGTAAGCCTGCAAAAGAGCTTGAAGTTTTATTCGGCTCGACAAATTCTGTTTCAATCCCAAGGCTATTTGATTGTCTCAACGCGAATTTATGAAGAAGAAAAAAAAATCTTATTCATGTATATGAATCTATATGAAAATTTGATACAGAAACCTAAGAATCGGACGGAACTTAAATGTTTCCTGTTCGTTTAAACCTCGACCTAAACCGAGCTTTCAAATCATATTTGTTCAAACCTTGACATTCAACTCATTTAGACCCTTCACAAGATATATCAAATATATATAACTATCTCTATGCAGAATCTAAAATTTCAATGCATGTATAAGCTAATGTGTCGAGTCACAGGGCAACATATACTTTTACTAGAATTTACATTTAATTATCAGTGTTTCCTCTAATATTAATTTTAATCTTTAGCATTTTTAGAGAACGACGAGTCTTACATCTTTTATATGGTTTCCGTTAGAATCCCAAGACTTTCCTCGACCTTCCGCGCGATAAAAGTGACAGCCAAAACAATGACGTGATTTGAGCAACTCCAGCATGTAGAAAATTGAATGCAGAGAATACTCTGGCAAGAGCTGTAATTAAACTATTTTTCATTATATAACGAAGGTACAAAATTACTGAATGTAGTGCCATAAAATATCGAAAGTAAAAATCAAGACACAACAACCAACTGAACAACAACATGGCCAATACCTATGAATATTAAAAAAATAAAAGTGAACTGGCCCGTCCTTCATCAGTATATAAGCGTTTATATCTAAGACAGCTGAAAGAGGGTCACTTTAAGGAGATGAATATACTGCAATTTTGAATTCCATTCCGTTTAAGAACACTTAAACAGAAATCAAGCTCAAACCAATGTATCTATGCTAACAGCTTGTTAATCCACGAGTTACTACAAAAAGCAATTATGTTAACATAGTACGTTGTGAACAGGAGCGAAATGCCAAAATGCATTTGGTTTTTTGAGTTTCAATTGCTGGAGGAGCATTATAAAGATCTGATTGATTCTAATAAAAAGGTAAGATTAATTGAAGCTGTCAATTGTCAAAATAAGCATAGGTACATAAAAATCGAACTTAGCAGCATCTGAAGTACTTTTGTTGTTCAGTAGGCGATTGTACCAATGAACCTAAAGTCATCCATCAGTGAGAACAGATACTGTAGAACACTCATAAATAACACCAAAAGGTTACCTTTATGTGAAGGGTACCATATTCCGTTGCCAAGCCGACGATGCCCTAGAAGAGGAGAAAAGGCACATGTATAAGTAGCTTAGTACTTAGTTTGGTACTAAGAGAACAAACCATTACTAAGAGAAATTGTTGAAGGAAGCATTTAAGGACATGCTTTTATTGTTACAGAAGTAAGAATTTATCCCTCAAGATATAATTGAAATATGCCAACAAATTTTTACTAGAACAAAGTTTCACAAGCACCCCTCTCAGCTCACTACATCTGCAAAAAGTTCAGTTCTAACTTTTCATCGCTCTTGCTGATTTGCAGGACTATATGAACTATGTACATATAATCCTAGCACTCAGAGCAACTATGGCAACTAATGTTACATGCTGCAGGATGGTTTCTAGTTGATGAATAGCTAAATTGGATGCGAATTTCATAAATTTATATAATCTAAAGCTCATTATAGATTTATAGCATGATGCTTTAAGTGACAAGTACAGCTTAAATGGATATTAAAGATATTCAGTGTACATCGACATATGATATGTAAATAATTTGTAAAACTTCAACAAATTACCTCTCCTTCTCCAAACACAAGGCCAGAAGTCCACATGTTACTCTCTCCCCCTTCTTGCCGATCGGGGATCATTGAATCTCTCTGTTTCTTCAACCAGCACTAGACCACAAAATGAAGTATTTCAACTACTCTGGTCACTGAAACTAGCATATACAAAATTGAACAATAGAGCTCCTGTGGTGTCCCAAGACCCCATACAACTTCGTATATATACACCAAATATAAAGTATATATGTAGAGCACTTAGTCTAGTTCAGTAGTTATTCGACGAATGTAGCTTGTAAGGACACCATAGTTCACAACTGTGTGCAATAAAAAAAAATTCCGAGTGCCAAACGACACCATACCCTTTAAACTTTACATGAGATGAACTAGTATCTATGTATAAGGGGCATATAATCAACTAACCTGAGAGCAATGTACTAACTAACAGTGCCAATCAGAAAACAATGAAATATATCTGAAACATCAATATCAAGATTTACTACAAAACATTAAATTCAATCATATGGATATCAAACAAACTCACTTCACCAAACTTTTCCCCACAAGCCTCTTTGTTGCCACAAAACACCCAAGAATCACACAAACAAGGACCACCATTCCCACTACACATATCTTTACAAGCCTTGCAACAATCTTGAGCAGAATTCAGCTTAAAATCTGAACCCCACTTTACAGCTGAACCCCACAACTCCAAACTCTCCACCCCTCTACAACAACTGCCCTTTTCCTCCCCTTTTTCTTCTCCCAATTCAGACAAAGTTCCAACCTTTGAACCATTTCCATTACCATTATTGCTTACAGTTGACATGAACATGTAAATCCCAGAGCATGAGAGCAAACCCAACAAAACAAGGAAAAATGGGGCCCATTTGGTGGTGGATTCTGTCCCAATTGCCTTCCTAGCCATAACAAATTTATGTCAAGAAACAAGTCAAAATCAAAAAATGGTTTCTTGGGATTTCCTTGAATGAGTTGGTGATTGAGATTCTTGTTATGTTTGGTGAAATACAATGAGATGATTGATTAGCAAGTGTTGACTTTTTGAAGTAGGCGGCTGAGTTTGATCAAGAAGCTATTTTATGTAGTAATCAACTAGCTAGTTGATGTAATAAATTCTTTATGTTCTGAAATATATTGTAATAAATTCTGCATGAATGTTTGTGTGTCAGTAAATATTGGTGTAGTGGTGCTTGAAAGCGATGGCTTCTACATAGGAAGAAATCATTCTTAATGAACTCATCACCTAATGCCAGACTCGCATCATACATGAATGAGAGTGATAGCATTCATTAATTTTACATGACGATTATACTTTTCGTGTTTCTTTGATCATCTCCCAAATTACTACTAATACATATCTCTTAGTTTTAATTCATTTGGCCATAAGATTATTAGGAAGCATAAACTTTTTAAAATGCTATCACGCTTAAACTTCTAATCTTATAAATTTAAATCTAACTTTTAAGTAGCCTAAATACACATTAACGTATATACTTATTTGAATGTATTGAAACAAAAGAATCCAAATACATGGTTCGCAAATCACAACTGGCAATATGTGCTTATTGTGAATATGGTAAAGAATGAGATGTGCACGAAATGATTATAGGATTTAATTAGGAGTAACCACCTACTTCGGACCAAAATGATTTAGACATGTTTACCATTACTTACAAAATACTACCTCCATCCCTAAATGATCGTCACATTTTAACTTCTGGTGGTCAACAAAATACATTTTAAAACGTAAATATCTATTATTCTACAAGCGAAAAAATTATAAAAAATTAATATTTCAAAAATTCATTATCGAATTTTGTTATGTTTGACCAACAAAAGTCAAAATGTAACAATCTTTTAAGAACAGAGGGAGTAGTACTAATATTTTGTGAACTTCAACTCTCCTAAATTATAAGCTTCAAAAAACACCTTAATAAAATACATATCATCAAAAATTTCTTCAGCACTCATCTACTCCGAAGATCCCTACTGAGATTCTTACGAAAACAAAAAAGAACCTCTTATATATAAACTCATTGAGAAACTACAAAATCAAGAAATTTATAATGTAAAAGATAGAATAATCTTATGGCCATAAATTGAAATTTGCAGCTTGAAAAGATGGTTTGACGAAGAGGTATAGTGTAACCACTTCGAAAGGACACAATAGTAAAAACTGCATGGCATCATTCAACACAAAATTCCACAATAATGTTTTATAGTTCAAACTTCAAACAAAATAGGAGAGGTACCAAGTCGGCGTTTACATAACCATTCACGAATAATAAACAGCCAGCAATTCAGACTTAGGTAGATGCATCATATAAGCATTATTTATTTATCACTTAGCAGTAAAACATGACCCTCTTTACATTCTCCTTCAGAGCGGGTAGAGGTCTCACAGCAGCACCAGGAACCGGAGCACGTGTGTTCCTACCACCAGGACCCGTACCCCTACCAACTGCAGCACTTGCCATTGACCCGCTATCAGAAGTCTCTGGCTCCATGTAGAAGCGAGCACGGAAGGCAGCCAGATGAGCATAATAAGCTGGAGGTACTGTAGACAGAGATGATTATTAATACAAATGACGAGGTGAACTAGTGAAACTGCAGGAGATAAAGAAAGGGATATACCAATAGATACAGAGCGAGTGCATCTTGCATATCTGAAAAAAAGTCGCAAGAGGAAAATCAGTTCTTACTTTTGTTTTGCAAGAAAATGAAAGGCTAGAGACTACTCAGACTAGACAGCTCATAAACTTACGTATAGCAGAGATTATTTGTAAGTGACTGCAATCCGTCAGCACTGAAGTTGTTCTCATCCCAGAGAACATGATAATGGGCTGGCCTGCTCGTGCCCTGATGTATGATTTGTATGTACAAGACCGTTAGGAATGTAATAAAATCAGTTAACCTATGTAAGAGATATATACTAAGAAATTACAGTTAGAAATCAGTTAATCAGTTCATCGTCACCTGTATCCCTGCATGGCTACACAAGTAGAAATCGAATTCCGTGGGGTGACAGATCTTTGAATCAACAACGGTACCTGAAAGCAATTGTAGACTAGTTTTCAGCAACGCAATTACAGGTTTTGTAGCTAATGAACCAAGGAAAACACATCTTACCAGGAAGAATATTCCCGCTTCGGTCGATAGAATTTTTGTCTCTATGATTGTTGGCGAAAAGCCTGGTATGATGGCGCTTCTGAACTACGACAAATGTCACCGGAGGCTGGTAATTTGGCTCCAAGGAGGCACAGGCCTGAGGTATCAATTACTCAGTCAGTAATCCTACCCTACTCTGAGAGAGCTGGGGTCAGCATAATGTTGAAGGAAAAAGAAAGAACAAATGAAGTCTTACTCTACGAATAGCATCAAGTTCGAGCAGCAGCACTTGATAGAACTGCCCCTCACTGACACCATCTCTGAACAAAACAAGCATATAAAGGAATAATAATTAGATAACCATATAGATCATATAGATAATTATAAATCTCGAATTTGCAAAGAACTTCCTTAACATTACCTGTAGAAAATGATACGTTGTGGTTTTCTCCCTGTTGCTCTATGGAAAGAGATGAGCAATTCCCTAAACGTAAAGCAGGAGACCATTATCAAATATCCATAAAGAGCAAGACTCCAAATAAATTACTACTAGCACAATCATTACAAAACAAGCAACGTAAGCCCAAGGGAAACAACTATGTAAGGTACCAACGCATTTTATTACCTATAAGAAACATACAATCATTAGACATGAAGATATGGAATTATGTCAAATCAAGCGGTAGAAAACTAGTCAAATGTAAATGTTTGTGAAACAGAATGTACTCAGACAAGAACCAATAATACATTGAACTCAATCATTTTATAGTGTAGCAAGATTATGCTAACCATATTGCCCGTACAACCAATAACTTATTATGTAAGTGCAACAGAATTGTGGGGGGTGGTATAAAAACAATAGCAGAAGTCTGTACCTGACCATGCCTCCACTGACAGTGCCCCGAACAGGGTCTTCCGTAGTTTTGAACAGATCCTGAATGATCTCTTGTCTGTGGGCTTGTGCACTGACCAAACCAGCGTATTTTGTCACCTCAGGCCAGTCTTGAGAAGCAACCACCTGAAGTAATTTAAATAGTACTCACTCCTGCATCTAGAGAAAGTATAGTACAGGGAGACACAACAAGCAGATTAAGAAGTCTTACCGCCGCTATTGATGGACTGGAATCCTCACCAGGATGAGGATGAGTTACATCAGCGCCAAAAATAATGGTAGGTTTATCACTGACTATGGGCATGCGATTTGTTATAGCATCACGTAGCACAGTGTTTCTGCCACCTACTTTGACATTGATCTTCAATGCCACATTAGCAAGATATTGCTTGCTCATCCGAAAGACATGCTTCGTAAGACAACATTGGGAGACGACTCCAAGTTCTGTCTCACATATCCTCTTCAGGTCGCCTAATCATTTTTAGAATAAAATGATCGAATGAAACTTGAGCTAAATGACTAAATAATTACAGTTAAGAGGTGGTCTTGTTCCCACATGTTCACTTATTGCATTACCATATAGAGAGCCATTGTTGTCGGGCAAAATGACTATCAGCAAGTCAAGCTCCTTCCCCTTCGGCTGCAGTTTGGTAACTGCATCATGGAACCTGGCTTTCAAAACTCGTTCCACTTGGTCTGGACGAGCAGTTATGGGAGGCAGGACTGGTTGAGGATGAAAATTCTGAGCAGGGAAGGGAAACAATATATATCAGAGTCGATAATCAGAAGAAATATACCAGTGAACGTCTCCAAACCTTACCATGCCAGAAGTTATGCACATCTGAGCAAGCTCAAGACAAAAGTTACCAGCATTGCTGTCTTGCACGTTGCGGGAGAAGTTTATACACATCCAACTGTTCACTGTTCCTCCGTTTACCATTTTCTATATGACAACAAAAGAATCGAAGATAGATACCAGGTAAAAAAATTGTCAGACACTTCAATACGTCTCCCCATTATGAGATACATAGCCCAAGGCAATATAATAGGTTCATTACACAAGCTTTACAACAATAACAAGAAAGGTACCTTGTTCATCATGTTCCACTGGCCAACTTGAGGTAGACAGTCCCTCTCTCGGCCAGAATCATGGTATTTAAGCTGAATAAGAAAAACAAGAGCATACCATGAATTTACCATCAACAAGAAAATACAGATTACATAAAATAAAATGAAATAAAAGCTAAAACATATACCCAAGGAGCTGGAAGGATACGTGCTTCAACTTGAGCCAACTTTTCACTAATTTTGATACCAAACTCACGAGCATAGGGGTCGTCACCATAAGCATTATGACGGACAGTCTGATTATAAGAACAAAAGCACCAATTACTTCAGGGAAAGCGAAAAGGTAACTTAAATTGAGAACTTTCACCAATAAAAATTGGTATGTGAACGACCTCCGACATAAATGATCACTGGCAAGTCAAATAACATTAATGTCAAAAGAGAATCACCATGGCAACACTCAACCTCAGCCTCCAAAGAGTTAGCGTAACCTAACTAAACTTAAGAGGGGGAGTCCGGTGTAGTGGTTAGGGCATCTCTTCTAAGGGTAAAGGTCAATCATTCAAACCTCAGCTACCAAAGATTTTTTAAAAATCCGTACCTTACCAATGTAGTTATCATTTTTACAAAGCAGCATGTAAGGCAAATATCCAATTACATTCAAATTGCAGATAAACACAAACCTGTAAGATATCTTGCTCCCTTTCATATGGACGCTGGCAAGTCACCTTCAGTAGGGCAGTGATCTGCCTCTCATTTAATCTCTTCGAGTACCTTTGACCCTCGACGATTTTACAAACCTTCAGAAACAAACTTGTTAGCATGCGAACTTGTACTGAACGAGGAGACCAAAGAGATAAATACACAGACCTCCATAGGTAAGTAATTTGGCCTCTGTGTATTGCCAACTTGTAAACAAGGTAGTTGCACATGGTGAATTGCAAACCCGTATGTCTCGTGGAAATACTCAACCACGGATTTGATTGTACCTCTTTCATCAACAGAGAAACTACAGATGAAAAATCATAATATTACAAAGCTCGACTTGGTAGTTAGTAAAATCTTGTGATAATTAAGAACGCAGATGAATCTTACGTTAGTTCTCTTGTAGCCTGAGATGTCAAACCAGATATCCGGTATTTTCTTCGCATATTACCCCGATGTGTAACCTCTACCTTCACTCCTCTCAATGCCTTTTTAATCTGTAATCGAAAATTGTCATCATCATCATGAACAAAACTGCATGAATAATAACCTGAAAAACTTGTAAGAAAACTAAGAGAACATTAACAATCAAGACACAAACGCAATACTAAGCATCCGGAAACCGAGTTTTACCCACTTTACTAGAAATGCACAATAAGTGAATGGGATGCCACGTGAAACATTACCTTCACACGGTCAGCATCAGACAACGGCCTAGAGGATATATCCCTATTTAGAAGTTGGGACACAAACTCAATCACTGGCAGCGGCTCAATAAAAGCAGTGGATGACATGTCTGCCAGTTCATGTTATGCACATATAGTCAGCAAGGGGTAATAAATATAAGAGGAGGTAGCTCTAGATAAATAACTTAAATAATTTCTCTATGCCAACAAATTGATAAACTATAAAACAATCACATACCAATATTAAGTGAAAGTCCCATCTGTGTAGGCCGAATACTCTGATAAAACCCGCGCCAACTTTCTAACCCTTCACCTAAAGGTTGGCGTCTCCCTAGATTTGGAGAATAGAATGATCTTCCCACTGGGCAGTATCTGCAAACAAGAAAAGAGACAGTTATGCAGAAGGAACGGCCAAAAATAAATGGTGTACCGAGATGTGTATTTATTTCCCTCAAATGATATTAGATGGTATACCGAGATGTGGGGAGTTCTCGCAGAACAATATCCAGTACTTGCAGTGCTTCCTGTGGCGCATCTGCCTGCCTCCCCTGAAGAAACATTCCCAGGTGATGCAAGTCAGCACGAGCGGCCAACTTAATTACTACTTTGAACTCTCTTTCCCTTCTGCATTAAAGAAGCAACATCACTGATTACAATACTACATGCTGCAAGAAATCCTACAGAAAGGGAAAACAAGCCTTTAACAAACTCACCTAGGGGCACCTGATCCATCGTCCTCATCAACTAGAGTAATCCTGAATTCGGTTGATACAAAAGGGAGAGGCCCAGCAGTGTAAAGACTCTTTCTTCCATCGTATACAGGCAAACGATTTCCAAGATGCGACTCTCGATAAAGTCTTACTAATTGCCCTATCACAGCACGGTTTACACCTCGCGATGAGACCTCGGGGGTGATGGTCACCTAAAACATGAAACATAGATATATCACAGTTTAAAATAGCATTAATCAAGAACCTGACTACCAAAATAATAACTTACATCATACTGGTGCAAGTCCTTGTCTGGCAATTCAGCAAAGAAGTGATTTGCCTTAACAATGCATTTAATACCAGTGCTTCCTTTTCCAGGTCGAAGAGGAAACTTCATTGACTTGCTCGATGCAGGTATCACAGCCTGCCCTGCAGAAGCTTCAGGCTGAGCAGATAGTTCTTGCATCTTTTGTGCTAACTGGGTATCTTCTGGCTCATTCGAGCGTGATGAAGAACCAGCTTCTTTTTGCATCTCTAATGAGCTCCCATATTGCACGGGCATATTCACTGGCCCAGCTTGATACTGAGAATGGGTTGCTTGATGCAGCTCGGGGACTGGTTGCCTGACTAATACACCAGATGTAGGTTGCCCAAGGCTACCTCCCATTTCCCCACGTCCCTGGGGCGCTGGTCCTCGTTGATACTGCTGAGTGCCTCTGCCGCCTTGCTGATATTCAGGAGGGACACCTTGGTACTGTTGAGATGGCATACTGCCGCGCTGGCCTCCCCCACGGCCTCCGTGTCCTCCACGTTGAGGACCTGAACCACTTCCTCCTCCACCTTGATACCCCACTTGTTGCTGAGCCGGATTCTGTCCAACAGGAGGTCGCTGAACAGGACCACTGCTTCCTTGTGCACCAGTACTTTGTTGAGACGCAGAGCTCTCACCACCACTTTTAGGAAGTTCGGTTCTCCTCTTCCTCACCATGTTGTCAACTGAACTACAAAATCATAAATCGAACATAAATATAAGTGGATAATCAACCAAACTGATACGAACAGCGAAGAATAGGCATACAGTAATAAGCTAACTAGAAAGCCAAACATATTGACACATCCAATAATAAAAACACACAACCAAAGAGTCAATGAATAATTGTTAATCTATTGTAAGCCTTATACGATTTAAGGCGCATATCGGCATACGAAACATACACAATATGTAAAGTAAATGTAATGAGAACAAGAAAAAATACAAGAAAGAGAACACCCAAATCTTTATTTTATTTTTCATTTTTTTCATTTTTGGAGAACGCCGAAATTACCTCGACAAAACAAGAAAAACTCAGAAGCTCCTTGAAAAAATACCACACACAAAACACATACTAAAAGGGTAAGCAACTATCGACAAACCATTCTCATTTCTCAGAATCACACACATAATCAACACCCAAAAACACTACCAAAATAGTAGTCAAGACCCTAGATCCAAAGCTAATAAACAAAAAAGTCAAACAAACCCCGGATCCACTTCAACCAAACTAGAACAAACAGACAAAAAAGTAAAATTCAACACAAAATAAATCAAACTAAAAACCCACTAAAATTCTGGGTATTGCTCAATTATACTAAAACCCAAGAATACATTCATATTGACCAATAAAACTACAAAGAACACATACAAAACAGTACCCAACTCCTACAAAAAACATATTCAAAGTAAAAAATACATAATCAACCACCCAAAAACATATCAAAAATCCATATCCGAACACAAAACAACCAAGAAACATGTAAACCCCAGATCCACTTCAATCAAACCAAAACAAAATCAAAACATCACACAAAAACTATAAAAAAAAATCAAACAACTAAAAAAACTGTATGGTTATTATTATGTGAGTGTGTATGATTTTTACCCCCAGAAAACTAAATTTTCAACAATTCTCACAAAAAGAAACAAACAAAAAAATAAAAACAAAACTAAAAACCCCAAAGAGAACTGACTGATTATTACTATGTCTATGTGAGTGTACATGATTTTACCCCCAAAAGAAACTAAAAAAAATCTCTCAAACAAAAATACACACACAAATAAAAAATACAACTAAAAAACCCTCAATAATCTGTCTGATTATTACTATGTCTAGCGTCTATGATTTTTAACACAAAAAAAAAAACTCAAATACCAACTGAAGTTCTCATTAAAACAAACAAATCAACACTTTACAATAAAAACCTAAAAAAAATGCGATTATTATGTGATTGTGTATGAATTATACCTCAGAAAAACAAAATTCTCAAGTGAAAATTCTCAGTTTTATCTCTCAACAACCAAACATCAGAACACAACAAACCCACCACCAACTACTGGGGAAGTGAGAGAGAAAAATCACTTTTTTAGAGAGAGAAATGAGGAGAGAGATAAAAAGAAACGAAAGGTACGAGAAGTAATGATGTTAAATCATACTCCAATATATCCTTTTATCTCCCTTCATTTTTTCTCGTTTAAATATAACTTTTTTATACAAAAAATTATTTTAACTTTAAAAAATTTATTTATTTCGTAAAATTATCAACCAACATATTATATAGTTTCAAATAATTATTTTTATATATTTTAATACAAATCTTAATAAATTTAATTTTTTTGAATTTATGTAAATGAGTACAACAACAAGTAATAGTAAAAGGGCAAACAAACAATTATTAGTAAGGACAAAATGAGGGGCGCATGGGGGTACAATCGTACTTTTAATCAGAAAAACACTATTTTAGTGTGTAGCAATTGATGTGATTAATTCAAAAAAATGAGTAGTTTGTGGCGATTAAAGAGATCATTTGCACCAATTTATACTGATGTGATATACATGTAACCTTTTTACCTATGATATCTCCAAAATGTTGTATATGGGAGAGCTAACGTGGGGGAGATATTTTATGATAATAGTTGTTTTCGTGTGTTTATTACAATATCTATATTTATAGATAAATATTAGAGTCTAGACATACCTTTATTCGGGTTTGTGATTGTGGGCTTTTCGCCCACTAACACCTAATTCCATATACGATTATAACGAACATCTACGATAATTTAGTCTTAATAATTTCATATATATTCGAGCTCTTAATATCGAGATAAATTTACTCTAATTACCTTATTATTTATAGCTATGTTATGACCTAAGAGCAAAGTATTATGAACAAAAAATATGTTCAAAATGGTTTTAAAATAAAATTTAATCACATAAATACTACTATACTCTACATCACTACATGTATAGAAACAATAAATAACAATACTTTTTAGGTAATTCTTGTTAAACAAGAAAGCTAAGATATTAATAAAAAGGAAAAGTCAAGGTTGAAATTGACATCAACTAATAGATGAATATTATTGACTAACATAAGTTTTATTATTTTTTTTGTGTAAATTAACGATAATGTAAATTTCGAACCCAACCTTCTGGTCACCAGTAAGAGACTTTTTACTAACATAAGTTTTACTATTAAATACTAATACCTAGTACTTATTATATTTGACTAATTATGTTTTCAATTATGAATATGAAAAGGAATATTTGGAATGACAAAATCAAGTATGATTTAGGAGCTTAAACGATTTTTTTAAATAACACATTTAAGGAAGGTAGTAAAGGCATTTATAAAAAAATAAAAAATAATGACTATTTTAAATGGGATGTTAATATGTAGCCAAAAACATTTAAAACTCCCATCATTTCCTTCCTTCAGTTACTACTCCATACAATTTAGCTATATCAATTCCCACAAAAAATCTCACCAATAAGCCAACAAATCACTATTAAAATTTAAAAATATAACAATAGCATAAACAAAAAGGAAGAAAATCTGATACTACGTAAAAATGTCATTGGTGTATGGGATAAATGATATTGCCAAAACATAATAAGAGTTGCAATATATAAAAATATCAATAGCTAAAACATCTCAACATTTGTGATAAAAATTATATAACATTGTAGGATAAGTTTCATTGCAAGAAATATGATATGAATTGCAATACATGTAATACCTAATAACCAAAAATTATGACAAAGCTATAATATAATAGCTAAAACATCTCGACAATTGTGATAAAAATAATATAACATTATAGGATACATTCCATTGCAAAAAAAATGATATGAATTGCAATATATGTAATAACTAATCACTAGCAATTCTAACAAACTGAAAAACCCAATATTTGTCCTACACATACTCTATTGCAACTGTGAATAATTGAATAAACGAACAAATTGGAAGAACAAATTACCAGCAGTAAGTTTCTTACTTCAGTGTTACAGTCCGTCCCCACTTACATAATGCAATGTTTTAGGCTACCAAAAAATACATGTGCGGAAATAAATTATATTCTAGCTAACTTTTGGTGGGGATCGGACAACAATAAAAGGAAAATACATTGGTCTTCTTGGTCTTCACTTTGTGATCCAAAGGATATGAGTGGTTTGGGTTTCAGAGATGACGAGGATTTCAACACGACTTTGTTATGTAAACAAGCCTGGCGACTCATCACGAACCCAGAAAGTCCACTGGCAAAGGTCTATAAGGCTCGATATTTCCCGGCAGGAGACTACTGGTCGGCACAACTTGGTGTTAACCCCAGCTACACCTGGCGCAATATCTTATCTGTAAGAGACACATTAAAACAAGGCATCAGTTGGATAATGGACAATGGGGAGTCAATTCCCATTTGGGAGCACAGTTGGATTGTTCAGGGAGATATCAGGAAAATTATCACACCAACAAATCCAGATATGAATCAGTTAAGAGTCAAAGATCTAATTGATACAGATATGGAGGTATGGAAAGTTTCACTGATTAGAAGCATATTCTATACTGATTGTAGGCATATTCTATACTGGTCTTTACTAATGATAAGAACGTCCTAGACTTGAAATTCACCTCATCGCTAATTTGTAAAACGAACCAGGACCTTCTGGTCGATTAACTCAAAAAAGAACATTCTTTAAGTGATTGTTCTACCAAACATATTATTAACTTTACTATTACTCTCTTTATCCCTAAATGATTGCTACATTTTAACTTTCATGATCAACAAAACACGATTTAAAACGTAAATATCTTTTATTCTACATACAAATAAATTATAAAAAGTTGATATTTCAAACATATATATTGAGACAAATCTAACAAGATCCCACATGACTATATAATTTCCTATTGTTTAATGAGAATTTTTCATCAAATTTTATCAAGTTTGACCACAAAAGTAAAAAATATATCAATCATTTATGAACGAAGTAAGTATTATATTTGTGTATGCAAGTCTTCTATTTGTCTCACTGTAGCTAAAAAGATAAAGTGGATTTTGCTTTGCCAATGAAGAGGAGATTCCTAGATCAGAGAAAGTAACGAATATGCCATCAATTATATAATTTTTGATTGCTTAATACTTAAGAGTTACCTTCTAACCTTCATTCGAATAAATTGGATAGCCTAGTGGAAAAGAAAAATTAAAAATTATCAAAAAGTACATTAAAATGTAGAAATACAATTATTTGGAATTATATCATTGGTTGATTGCTAATTTCAAGAGAAAAAATAGTCAAAAAGTTTATCGAGAATGTAAAATTACAATTTCCAATGTTAAAATGACAATTATTTTGAAACAAAAAAATAGTGCTAGGACTTCAACTATTTTGGAACGTGTAAGGAGTATATTTTTCACACGATATTATACACTGTATACACAATTGAGTCGGAAGTTTAATAAGCGATGGAAGGCGAAAAGTGGATGTGGCACACTGGCATCCAATGGTAGCAAAAGTGAACCTTTCAGTTTAAACTTCCTTCTCAAATACCAACAAAGGGGACACATACCATATTGAGTGAAGCACATAACGCAAATAATAGAGACTAGTTACTAAATCTGTGGGAGGGGCTACCGCTGTCGGTGCGGCTTTGACGCTTTTTCATGTATCTCCATGCAACTTGAATGCGCCTTGCTGCATCGCCTCGCCAGTAGGGAGACTCGTATCTACAAAAAGTCGTCAACAATTTTGCCCCGAATGAAGTCTTGCGAGAAAAGGTTCACGTAACCAAAGTGAAATGTTCCACAACAAATCAAGTGAGCTCTAACTCTACGAGTTAGACTTAATTTATGTGATATTCATGCCAAGAACATAAAGAAGTACCTTATGGCACCTTGGACACGAGGATTCCTTAAGAATCTGGCATATAAATTGGTAACCTCTTCAAGATCTGCAGATCTCAGAGTGAATACTTCAACATTTTGTATGCATCTAACTTCTCTGTTACTACGTGGTCTTGGCGCCAGTAACGTTTTTCTTCCATCTGGAGCAATAAATAGATTTCACATTCAATATATAAACCACATAATTCACCAATTTGGTTGTCTTAATGTTGTAAGAGGTGAATTAACTGTTCAAGTTTCATTGGCCACTGATTGGTAGTATCTATAGTTCTGTACAGCTTCATCCACAATATGCATAACGTTTCGGTGCATGATGGCTGAAGCTACTATCACTTGATCTATTATGAGCCCTCATACCAAATTTTAGCCATATCATGGCATATAGGATAGATGTTACCTTTGTTTATGGAAGAATGCTCGAGGCACCATCTAAGAAGTTCCTCACCGCAAACATTTCCCTCTGATAAGGACACAGTGCCATCATCCCCAATGCTCTCCATTTTCCCCCGAATGATGAATACCATCTTGTCAATGAAACCGCCACGGGTCAAAACCTTGCTGTCTTTAATGTATGTTTTCTGACGTAGCCTCTCACATACAGCATCTAATACAACTTGATCCAGTAATGCAAATATTCGGACCTGTGATTTAGCAAGCCAAAATAAAAGAAATATGGTTTTGTTAAGAAGCACCAAAGCATAAAAATCTTTCTCTTATCTAAACCAAATGCTTAACGGATAAGTAATGAGAACATTAAATAGTCTGAATGTCATGAAAAAACCAAGAGACATGCAAAACATTCAATAAGTTCAGGAGGGAAAGTCAACTCAGTTTAAACCCCAGTTATTATAAACAAAGGGTAGAAAAACAAACTAGTGAAGCATTTAAATTACGAATTCTTGGACACCAACACTGATATCAAGAGAGGGGATTCACTTCTGCACCTAAGTTGCATCAGTAACACTAACGAGAACCTTTGGAAAGCATGTTTTGAAAACAAGAGCAAAGATGACAGCCATAGCACTGTACGGCAGTCAGTAGAAAACTTTTGAAAATCATAGAACGTGTTTGCTTGAGTCTGATATTGTTTTCTGAAGAAACACCCAGATTGAAGACCCATGAATGACACCAAAAAACAAATGTAATTGGAGCTTCTCCTGTCATACAGGTTACTGCAAGTTAGAGCAATGATTTGTGGATAACCTGTACTCTCCTAAATTCTCAAACTGAAAAGCTATTTTTTCTGGAGTAACCATTAACATATAGAATAACAACACGTCAAAAAGTAAAAGCATATAAACCTAGACTTACCTTCTTGATAAAACTGCAAAGATGTCGCCTTATTTCTCTTTGAAGGTCTTCAGGCAGGTCCTCCAAAATCAGTTCTTCATTGACGCCACGTGTTGCGGCCCAATTGAATCTTTCTGCTTCTCTAACTTTTCTGCAATGAAAACAACTTCGTGTAAGCGGCTCCGTTCATCCCACAGAATTACAAATACAGATTTTCACTCCCTCTCAGCCCCCCGGGACATAGCTCAGTTAGTAAACAACTAGAGTACTAAGTGCCAGAAACCTCACACTCTTCGCACAGTTTGAATTTCCATCTCATAAGGAGCAAACCTTGTATTGAAGTGGTTAAAAGGAAAACCCTAGTCTCCTGAATTACTACTTTCATCTAAATTTGAATTGAGGTTTGAATGATTACTTCAAATGTTTTTAGTTAGATCCTAAATTAATCTTTATTCAATATGACAACAACACTTCAAAGTTTATATCGCCATGATTATATGTTTAATGGGCTACCAAGGTTTTACACCTACTTCAACACGAAACCTACTAAAATTGAATGAACTTCTTATGTAGTAGATCATCTTAGAAGAAAGCATTTAACTTCCAATATTTTTCCTTTTGTCTTCTTCATTTTGCTAAAAAAGAATGGAATAAGAATCGGGGAATTGGTGAAAAAGATAATACAGATACCGTTTTAATTCGGCTGGCAGTCGACGGTGACTCATCCACTGTTCTACATCACGACGTCTGAGAAACGATTCCGACCTCCTGATTAAAAATATTAGAACTACAATGAGACATAGTAAGTCTATAATGTTACAATCAATATAACAGATTAAACATATTCAAATTATGCAATTGCACAATTCCACTCTTGAGGTAATTCGATTACAGTACATAAGTATATGTAACAACTTCAGACCTTGATTAGTCTCAAATATTTGAAAGTTGCAATTTGACTAATTTCTCTGGACGTTTCAACTTTGTTGAAACAGTATTTCTAAGATGTGAATTTAGGCTTTCGTCATATCTTAGACTGTCCACCGGGGCAGTATGGAGTCTTATAACATGCCTACCTTCGGCCAAGCGACTGTAGGAAGTTCTGCATGTTCCCAATTAACAAAGCGAAAAGGAGGAGCCCCAGTCCAACGACGCCCATAGTGAAGAGAACTTCCCACTCGTAGTAACTCGGAACCTGGTTCCCAGCTAGTGTACTAATTTGCTTCACGAAACATCACAAAAGAAAGTCAAATGATCAGACTTCAGACACAAATAGTAAAGATCTGAAACAATCTACTAAGTCATAAAAAGTAGTATATAAAAGATACATGGGAAGCAATCAGTGTAACGAAATCAACAAAGATTCCTTCTTTTGTGTGAGGCAGCAGTCAAGATAGGTATGAGTAAAAGAAGATCACTATTACTGTAACTTAGAAGTTGGCAAATCTACCAGTAAATGACGCGTCAGTCAATATAATAACTGCCTAAGGCTCCTTGTTAAGTCCGTGATGGACTTCCAGAAGTTTTGGAGTATCGACTTCGGTACATAGACTCATAGACATGCAAATAACCATTCTTTCCTAATGACTGTTCACAAGTCAAATCCCAGAGAGGTCAGGGTACAGTAAGACCTTGTTTGCTGTGAGGAGACACGGGATGGAAAAAAGGATGATTGTATCTGGCATATATTTTGGTACAGAAAGTCTATTTAGCCTTACTTACAAAGATTATGTAGACTTTTTCGTTTTCTTTTTTGAGAGAAAGTTTCTTGAAAATTGATCTGCGTGAAACTAAAACCGAAGAATAACTTCATTTAAGTCTATCAGTTTCTCTATACTCGGCACTATGAGTGAAAGTCTATAGAGGATTCTAGACAACAAGAACAACTCAGGTGAGAAACTTAAATGGTATCTCTGGTACACTGGCTTTATAGAATAAATACTTAAAAATCATCGCATAACGCAGCAACATTTCCATGCCCCATTCAGCACATGGTCAAGTGAAAATGTGCCCTTTTGAGTAGATTCAGTTTCAACTTTCAATAGAATTGTTATTACTGATTGATAATATAGCAGTGATCCTTTATCATAAATTCATAGCCCATATCAGGCATTATGAAGTGATTTTTTAACACTACAAAAGGGAGAAGCAGAGAAGGTTTGAAAAGCTTCAAATCCTAAATATAACACTAAACATTTTTTTTTTTGTAAATTAGAGATGAGGTGAGTTTCGAACCCAGGACCTTCTGGTCAACACTAAACATTTTTTAAATTACAAATTTCACAATTAAGAAATTTTGAGAATACCTGAAAGCCCCAGAATAATGAGTATATATATCTTGTGACTAGGCTCTTCGTTGTAAGGTTGACAGCTTGGCCATATATACCATATGCGAAGTCGGTTTCTATAAAACAGGATTTTGCACTTCTGCTATAATCACCCCAAAGAGGATTTTCTGTGATACGTTCACTAAATCCACATTCAATAAGTGTCGTGCAATTTCCCTTTCCAAACTCGGTGAAATTGATGGAGCAAGCATCTTTTAGACATTTGTTTACCCTCTGCAGAAAGCAGCCGAAACATAGTCATAATACAAAATACGTAAATTTTACAGTGAACCAAGTCAACCAACATCTATTTTGCAGTATATGCTGGAGATGAAACAAACAGGAAAAAAAGACTAAGTGAGCAACTAAAAGGACAATTATGAGTTTGAGAAACTAGTTTGTCACATAATTGACCATGAAATTTCGCTTATAGAGATACCTCATGTTTATTGTGTGTGTGTATAAGCGTCAGAGACATGGTTCTAGCAAATCTGATGACACATCATATGAAGTTTTTAGCATTTTACTATAGCGTTCCAACAAAATGATAAGAATAGAAGTAAGCTTCGTTTGGCATATAATTTAGGCAGTGGCAACAGTGGCGGAGCCACTCTTGTTCGTGCCTGTTCAGTCGAACATGCACTTTTTTTGGAAAAATAAAAAATTATATATATAAAGAAGAAATTAGCATTTAAATTTATATTTGAATATATTTAGGTGTTTTGAACACCTACTCTGAAATTATACCCATTTCGGACAGTCACTTCGAAACACCTAGATCCGCTAGTGAGTGGCAGAGATATAAGGGGCCAAAGTAGATCTTAGCCCGCCCTGAATCTTTTAAAATGTTAATTTTACTTTTAAACAATTTGGAAAAAGAATACAGTAATGTGACTTATTCTCTTAAAATAGTATGAAGTTATATTATTTGACTCACTATGATTCAGAAACATTAGTTTTTTTTTCGAATTTGGCCCACTGTGGAAGTAGTTGCTGGCTCCGCTCTGAATTTAGGTAATGAAGAAAGTTACTTTTTTAGGAAGAGAACTAAAACTGCACGAAATCATTGTGCATCTTTCCTAATCTCAGGAGAATGAAAACACTATTTTATAGCATATAAAATCTGAAGATTATGGAGTTGGTGAAATATTATGGTCCCTGGGACTAGATTTTATTTTTCACTCAGAGTATCATGTGCAAGAACTTCCAAGTTAAATTTCATCCAAGAAAACTTTACAGTTTATAATAGTAAAAATTACATCACAAATTCCTGAAAAGAACCAAGCTAACAGAAAGTGTAATCAGTTATGCAACGAAGCAAAGGATGAACTAATTAATCAACTAACCCCATGTTTCCTAATTTCAGCATTTTGGTACAACTATGAGAAACAAAGCATTATGGAAAAACTGAAGTACAATGCATATAAAGAAGCAAACCGTTATGGAAATCAGGTTAACAATAGATATTAAGGAGGCAGGTAACAATTATGGAGATCAAGTTAACGAGATAACTTCAAAAAATGTAACTGTTATGCACCTGTAATCCGAACAGATACCAGCATGATCCCACGACATGGCCAGATAACATAAATGTGAGAAGATTCATGATAAAATTTGCCCATGCTGTCTCAAACACAAAACTACTTGTAGACTGGCCTGCAAATAAGGGTAAAACTCTGCACAACCTTGGTATGTATTGAACAAGAATGACAGCTCGCAATAGATTCTTTTGATAATCTGCACTTGATGGTTTTATACCCAATATAATGATCTGCATACAATAACAGGGTCCTTAGATATAAAGTAAGCATGATTATTTGTTAAATTCAATAATGTGTTGACACCGTTCTAACTTAAATTGTAAGTAAGTAACATTAAGAAGATTTGCACTGAACCATAGGAGTAAACGGCTCACAATATTCCTTCTCAAGATGGGACAAAACACGTGCCCAAGCTTAATGGCAAACTACAAAATTCGTTGACAACTAGACTAGTAAAAAAACCAGAATGACCCAACCTAACGAGCCACAAGTTCGAGGTTGAGCTCCCAACAGCATTAATACAATTATGTTTAGTCATATGTTCTCAAATATATTGTGATATAACTGGAAACTAGGCTGAGCAACAATGATTTCATTTCTTTAATCTTGAAGACAGCTCTCAATAATTGTAAAAAGAAAGAAACTTGCAACATCGTTAATTTTCATGAATCCTTTTCTCAATGGAAGGGGCTCGAGTGAGCACTACAGAAGTACCTGAGGAAGGGGCAAGAAATTAAAAAAATCAAGTATGAAGTAGCCACAAAGATAATGGATGGCGATTTTTCTTGGCTGATCAACTAGATCCCCTGCTCCTACCACTTTAGATTCAGGATCAACATAGGCAAGCCTGAACTGCAAATAAAGAGTTTGTGTTACTTCTTCATATTTCTGTAGCATCAAATTGAAGATAATAGTAATAAAATCCAATGGAGAATATTGTGGAAATCGCACATATTACATAATTTTCCATTTTCCGGAATTATCACAAATAGAATTTTATGATCTTTTTCATATCCCGTGGGCTTAAAATTTGCATATTGTACCTAAGAAACACAGATTATAGACTATATATAACAGGGCAATGTAATATAGATGAAAAAATGCATTTCATTTGTAGATAAGTTCGCCTTATCTCATCAGAAGTACAACTTCCTCAGCACCAAGGGCTGTTAGCATGAACCTATATCAGATTTGTAATAATACTGGTCTTATTGAGGTCGGATTTCCTCTTTATAATTCCAGTGGAATTTTTTATTTCTTTCAAAGATCTGAGCCCAAATATAGAAACACTGGGATACCATTGGATGGAAAATGAAAAATGTCAATTTCTATTACAAGAGGCAAGGTTCACCTATTACAAAAACGATGATGCAGGCTTCACGAACTTATCAGTAAGTTGATGTACCACAAGCCTTAACATTTCATTTTTAGGAGGACTGATCAAGGAAAATCAAATCTAGCTCAATTTCGAAATAAATAGGAATTTGTCCCTCAATTTGAACTTGATTTTGTTGCTCATGAAAAGTTCTAATATTTTGGTGTATGAAATATATAAGAAGCTATATCTGGCATTAAAATGCTCAACGATAGTGACCTCAAGTACAAGAGTTATTATGTTCCATGTTATATTATATAGGGCTTTTCTACTTCAAAGAAAATAAAATCTCTTGTGTACTTAATAAATACTGCTTGCGCCTGGCAGCACCGCAGCACATTTTTTGGTGCCTCAGCCAAAATCTAGAACTATAAGAATCAATGAATGAGGTACAGATATATAATAACAACAGGAGATATAGTTTTATCTTCCACTTTATAATTAGTGGTGGGGAAAGCAAAAACAATAGCCAGAATCATGAAGCTGAGGATAGGGTGAAAAATATATTAAAAGTTACATGCATGTGCACAATAATGAGTTGCCCTCAGATAAGCTTGAACTGAAACAACGTACCTGAAGAAGGATATGAAGTAAGTAAATGAAATCAGTCATGCTCCTCAAAACGGCGAGTGTTGTTGTCATGGTTTGATCAGATACTATACAGTAATAGTCCCGCTTCTGCTTAACAAGAATTCGACAAAGAAAAAAAAAATCAGGAGCAACAACAAAACATAATGAGCATGCAAGTTACAACACATGCCCCCCCCCCGCGCGCACTTTCTTCACCAGATAGTGCACCCACCCGTCACAATGAACTTATATTTAAAGTGAAACTGTACACATATTAAAAATTAAATTTCCACTAGCAAACCTCCAGAGGTTGAGATAGGAAAGCATTCTTCTTCACGGACAACAAAAAGAAGAACAGAGGATCCAGGAAGACGGCGAACAAGCAAACAATCACAAAAAATTTGTTCCACCACTGAACCTTCTGGTTATGAGGATTCATAACTCCTGGAATAAAATGCTCGCTGAAGAAAGCCATTTTCTTTTTCCAGCCTTTTGCTTCTCCATAAAGCTTTTTTTGTAACTACATGAACATAAAGATATAAATCTGTAATTTAAATGGAGAAATCGAACCTGGAGTAAACCATTGTGCTACTAAATCTAGGTTAAGAGTACAATGTATTGCTGAAAACAATTGTTACTGACAGTGCCTAGTGCACAATAAGAACTATGTTCGGAGAATGATGTATAGTTGAAACCAATTGTTACTGATTGTGAACTGTTTAGTGCATAATAAGAGCTATACTTGGAGCCAGAGACGCTTTTTCAAAATTATATATCACAAAGTCGTAAGATATAAGATCACGATTAGCTATTAAACATGAGATTGAGAAAAATGTCTTACTTAGAGAAAAATAAAGTATACTCAAGCTGTTGAACATCTCCCCTATTACTTATACAATAATAGTTGGGAGAATCTGATTCTATGCAATTGAAATGTTTGCCAGGAGACATCCAAATTCAGTAACAACATATAGCTCATTTGGGTCAATCAATGTACCTTGGAGTCAAACGCATCTGGTGATTTTGAATATTTTTTCTGTTTGTTAACTTTGTAATACGCTGGGCATGTTGTGCAGTAAGGATCATTGCACTTTCCCAGTTGTCCAGACTTCAAGAGATGCTCGTTTTTTCCAATATTGTCCTTCCAGTCATTGTGATTCATCCCAGAAAGGGATGGGTATCTTTCCATCTCAGATTTCATAGTGTTAAGTTGCCATGCTCCTTGTCCAGGTCCAAAGACATTATCCTGCTTATGTTTTTTATACAGAAGACCACTCATTTGTACAACTGAAGGTCGTAAGGGACCTGTATGAGCTACAAAACTATTATCATCAAAAGAGTCCACAGGACTCATAGGGATGGTTAGAGATGCACTTCTTCCCCTGAGTGGGAATCCCCGAGACTGAGAACCACCATACTCATCACTCTTGGAATATGAGGGAGGAAGTATAGGTGTGTCATCTTTTTCGTAAGAAGACATCTCAAAACTACGCGCCTGCAAGTGACCCAGAATCTGATGAGAATAAGGCTAACATGTGAAGAACATTATGAAAAATATAGACTAAAAATTAAAAGGATATGCCCAACAAAATGACATCTACATTATTCTAAAATTGTTCAACCTTTTACAGGAGAATACAGGATTCTTCTTGGTCAGACAAATATTACAACATCAATATCATCAAAGATTAAGCTTTTGAAGCACCCCCCCCCCCCTACCAATTGAGGTCATTTAGTAAAATCATTCTTAAACATGCCAAAATAACAAGGACTGCTCACGTAAAATGCACTATCAGCTACTTACACAAAACAAAGATACTCATCAATAATTATACTAAAAACTAACAAATACTCTTGAAATTAGTATGAATTCTTTCATGTAAGAAGTATAATTTTACATAGTACCTCCTACAGAAATTATTCACACCAGGCACAACATTACACTAGCAACAACTGATGTCATAGAGTTTACATCCTCCGGATCTTAGATATGATGGAATAAATCAAAATAGCTCACTACATATGCTTCTTATCTATTTGCTTCAGTAACATCCTTTTCATTTCGGCGGGGTTAAGGTTGCATACCATCAAACCCCCACCCTATCCCGCTTAGACGGGAGGCTTTTCAGACGCACTTGGGATGGGGCATGTTAAAATCAATATTGCATAGTCTTTGGTAAAACATATGTAAAAAAAAGTATCTCCATCATACTTCACAACAGAACTTGTTAATTTTTTTATCATTTAAAAAACAAAGTAGACAATCTATTTGAGAAGGAAGTACAATTTTACACAGTATGAGCTCCTCCTGCCTCCTACACAAAATATTTATTCATGGAACAACATAAACAGACATAAACCAACTCAAAAAAGCTACAATCTTTAATTCATGTAAGAACATAAAAACGGAAACAGTTCGAGAACAAGATATAAGTATTTATTATAAAATAAAAACAGAAAAGGAAAAAGAAGGGTACTTGCTAAATATTACAAATTCATATGCAAAATTATACATGGAAACAAATCAAGAACAAACACATGCATATTTTCAATTAACTGAAAAAGGTAAAAAAGGGTACCTTCAAAATTTGCAAACTCATAATAAAAGATATACATGGAAACAAATCAAGAACAAGATATGGGTATTTACTTTTAAAGAAAAAACAAAAAAGGAAGAAAAAAAAGGTACCTTCTATATGTTGCAGAAAATATTACCGGAGAACAGAGCTTTAGAAATTGATCAACATGGCTTTCAGTATTTCATTTGATAGTAAAAATTGAGCAAAAGAAATGGAAACAAATACTTAAAGAGTTGACTGAAGGAGTTGGTGAGTCTTCAATGAGAAATGCAAATAGGAGTTGAGAACAATCCAAGACGACGACTTTTAAAGACTTTTGGTAGTATTCAGTAGATGATCAAGCCAACTGTATGTTTAAATGTGAGAAGAAAAAAAAACTAGTGTTTGACACCTCAAACTAAGAGCCCTCCCGATATGATTGTGAAAAGTTATCGTTTATGTACATATACCGTCTATTAATTATTAATTTATATATTTATTATTTCATTATTTGTAATATTATTATATTCATATATTCCTCAATTTTATAAAAAAGAAGTAATACAAAATAAAAATTATATAGGAGTAACTAAAATTAATTGAGAAAATAATTTGCTCACTAGGATATTGTACTTGCTTGGAAAAAGGAATAAAAAAACGACAAATCACCTTTGTAGTTGACGTTGACTAGAGTATATTATATACTATGAATTATTAATGTCTACTAGTTGGTGATAATTTAGAGTATAGTTGCTAAAAATATTGAAATAATAATTTAGGTCAATAGTGTGAGTTTGAGTTTGGGGTCCTCTATTATAAATTTATGATATGTCTCATATTTTGTGATATGTTTGAGTGTAAATGATTTATGATATCACTCACATTTCGGGAAAAAAAGTCTCTTAGATCACTTATGGTTCAAAAACTTCAGTTAGGTCATTAATGTTTAAAAATTCATTCATTCGGGTCACTCCATCAATTTTTTGAAGGATATTTTATGTCCAAACACATTTTTTCCTTTCATAAGCCCCCAATTTAACTCTAACACATTGCCCCCAATCATGAGATTATAATTTTTTTGATTTTTTTTTTTTTTCGATTTTTTCTCTATTTATTTTTTCGGTTTCTTTTTTCCATTTCTTCTCGATTTCTTTTTTCAGTTTCTTTTTTGATTTTTTTTCCATTTAATATCGAAAAAGAAACTGAAAAAAGAAATCGAGAAAATAGAAAAAAAATCGAAAAAATCGCAAAAGTGAGCGAAAAAAGAAATTGAGAAAAAATCGAAAAATAAATCGAGAAAATAAATAAAAAGGAAACCGAAAAAATAAATCAATAAAAAATCAAAAAAGAAATCGAAAAAATTGTAATATGAAGATTGGGGTCACTGTGCTAATAAGAGTTAAATTGGTGCTTATAAAAGATAAAAATGTGTTTGGATATAAATGCTCTTCAAAAATTAATGGAGAGTGATCCGAATAAGTGATTTTTTAAACATTAGTGACTTACATTTTTTTTTTCTTAACTTAGAGTGATCTAACTTTGAATGCTCATCCCAAATGATTCAAGTAGAGGTAAATTCAAAATTGGTGTTTGACACATAAAATACTCAATTTATGTGTGTCTATAGCAACTCAGAATTTTCAAAAACCACACTTAAACCCCTCTAAAACCCTACCCCCCACACCACCAAATTTCTCCAATCAATTTGTTAATAATTCAAAAAATGTCAACATTAACCCGTTTCCGATCACGCATTTTGAGTTCAATACAAAGAAGGAGCCTCCGATCATCCTCCACCGCATCAGGCGAGCCTCCAGCGAAGTCAACGGTGGTCAACGAAGAAGCTCGATCAGTGAAAAGGCCGTGGAATTTGGTACTGTACACTCTTCTTGGAGCTGTTACAGGTGGCCTTGTTACTGCTGGTTATGCTTCTTATGGTTAGTACAATCACTGTCCCAAAATGATTATCCAGTTTGATTTTTTTATATGTTCATGTAAAATTAGTGTCAATGCAGTATTGGAACTCATAACCAGGATTTTATGTAGGGGCGATGAATTGATACTGGATAAATAAGAAAAAATATATATAAACTTCGGGGTAATGCTATAATTTTTTTTTGAATTGTCGTTTTCGTTTTCTGGTGTCTATTGTTTGATCAACAATTGCTTTTTAGTTATGTTATAAAAATACAATGATATAAAAATTTATATTTATTGGGTTGAGGAATAAAAATTAATTGATGATCAATGGGTGATGGGAAAAATGAAAGCGTCATTTAAAATGAGTCCGGGGTAGTACTAGACATATAACAAAAGTATAGAAACATTCAAACATCGAGCTGAGGGATGGGATCATTATTTGAAAAACTAAATAATGAAATGTACTTGTTTTTGAAAAATGAATACATTATTTGTAAGAATAAATAGTATATTTTGCAATAATATACTAATTTACAATTATAGATTGCCAATAATAACTAATTACCAATCTATTTTGCAATAATTTCAAGAAAAGCATAATGTTAAAGCTGTCCTTGTTACAGCTTATACTTTGGAGGAACTAGATGAGAAGACAAAGCCACTCCGTTCGTATGCAAACCACACTGCTGCTCCTGATGCATCTAGTTTTGAGGTAATAGTACTGTAACTACCAAATTTGAGGTGTGACATTCTTTAATGAAAATAAACAACAATGGTTCGTTCTTCAAGCTTAGTTTATGTGATCTCGAGAATATCTAAAACGTGATATAATTTTGCTCAGATAGGAAAGCCACCACTCTTGCTTCTGTAATGTGCTGTGAATCTATTTTGTTAGACGACTATCATGTTTTATACTATCTGACCCCCTTTACCGCACTTAGTTGAAGCCTCTTTAGAGGCATTGGGGCATGTTGATTTTGTTGAACATGTTTTGTACTAAGAATCTGATCTAAGTAGTCAGAAGAGATAAATAGGGGAGAGGTCTATGATTCATGTTCGAAGAAATTGAAATCTTTTATGTTGGACATGAACCCTACGAATAGTTAACTCTACATAATTAAACATTTTGGCATCTAAGCCACCATCCGGTCTTCCTTTTTCTTCTGATCTTAACATATCTTACTCTGAATTGATTATGCAGAAATTTCAAAGCCTTTTAACCTCGTCTGCAGCGACAGGTACATGCAGTAACATATATACATGTTGTCTCACTCTTTACCCCTTCCCGATCTGCTCACTCACAACAGAATTATAGGAACCTAATTTTCTGAAACATGTACACATGTTGTGAAATTTTTTAACTTAAATATCAGGAGGATTTGTTTTCCACCCTTCTGAAAGTGCACTTTATACTTCCTTCAGTAATGTTTTATACATTATGTGAATGGTAGAATAGTTTAGTGCCATACTCGAACTTAGTGGGTGTTGCATAATTACGTATATGCCGGCATACTTTGAACTTTGTTAGTTGACTTCTATACCATTTATTGTTGTCTTTGGTATAGTTATCATGTAAATTTATTGATTATTTACATATCAAAACAAATCTGACCATCAGATATTTTTTGCTACAAAGCATTTCATTTACCTTCAATGTGTTGGTTTCCTTGTTCAGCAATTCCATCTAGGTTAATACATTTTGATTCTTGTTCATTATAGGAACTGCCAAGTTAGTTGAACTTTACCTGGATTTGAGGAGGATGGCAGAGGATCATGTGAGAGTAAGTGACTGTTGGATGCCAAAATGCATTTGTTATATTTAACCAATATTTTAATTGTTATAGCTGTTTTTTTTTACTTTCAAGTCTGATATATGGTGAAGGATATCTTTGCTTCATTTTAGGGTTTCACAGAACCATCTTCAGAGAAGCTACTCCCAGATTTGCATCCCCAGGAGCAAGGAGTTATTACGCTTGTTCTCGACCTAAATGAGACATTGATTTATTCTG
The DNA here is from genome assembly GCA_003412495.2 of Echium plantagineum. Taxonomy (NCBI): domain Eukaryota; kingdom Viridiplantae; phylum Streptophyta; class Magnoliopsida; order Boraginales; family Boraginaceae; genus Echium; species Echium plantagineum. Next base: position 21,514,743 of record CM016568.1, on the reverse strand, counting down.
ACTGGACGGTATGCAATTTATAGTTATCGTTTGTTCCCGTATAAAACAGTAAACACAACCAACATGTTCATTATATTATATTTCATCATTGAACAGTAAACAAAACCACCAAGTTTTTATCTTACTAAGAGGGTTGGTGTTCCATTATGGAACACTCTGAGTTGAAATGTATTATCATCAATTTATCTCAACTATCCAGCAGGTAACTGAAGTAATTCTAACCTTGCCCACCATTTTCATTACCAAATCTGTTTTTTCTGGGACAATGTCCAAAACTGTCTTTAGGGCTAATTTAGGCTCACTAGCCTCCACTTTCAATGTAATTATCGAGTCTGCAAAGGTCAAGGCGTCCTATCAAATTGTGATGGATGGACCAATGGAGTATAAAGTACGATATAGAGGAAAAGGGTAAAGCTAGAGATGGCTGATTGGAATTGTGCCATAATTTTTTTCCTTAATCTTGCTTTTTCTGGTTGAATAGCGTGAAAGAGGATGGAGAACTTTTAAAAGACCTGGTGTTGACGCCTTCTTGGAACAGTTAGCCCAGTACTGTGAGATTGTGGTCTATTCAGATCAACTCAATATGGTAATACGATTAAGTTGTTCATAGTTCATTTTTAGCAGTCAAACAAAGGATTTCTATAAAGTCTGTTCTTTCTTATGCAGTATGTTGATCCAGTTATTGAACGATTGGACCCAAACCACTGTGTACGTTATAGATTGTCAAGAGCTGCAACCAGATATCTAGATGGGAAGCATTATCGAGTACGTCCCTGCATTTTTCCAGTATTATCGTTGTTCAGATTGATGCTTCCATATCAGTATTCAATAGATTTATTTCCCTAACATTTGCTGTTCACTTGTTCGTTAATACTCCTGAATTGAAAGAAATTGGACTAGTTCTAGAGTTAGGAATGGCAGTGGGCCACTAAGATGTATATCTGAAAGAAGAAATCTTCTTAGAATCATGCCTTAAGCTCAGTATGTAATGTAGCTCTATGTCTTTCTTTCTATCAGGACCTTTCAATGTTAAACAGGGATCCTGCAAAGGTCATTTATGTCGGTGCTCATGCACTTGAAACTAGTCTCCAAAAGGAGAATTGTATAGAAATCAAACCATTCAAAGGTGAAGTTGAAGATACAGCACTTGTGGATTTGATACCATTTCTTGAATGTAAGTATTTTTCAACACGACTGTTCAATTGATAGTCTTAGTGATATCATTGGCATGATTGTGATCAAGGACGCAATAATTTGTTGGAATTCAGATGTTGCTAGGTATAGACCAGCTGATACTAGATCTGTTCTTGCTTCGTACCAAGGACATGATATTGCTAAAGAGTTCATCGAACGTTCAAAACAACATCAAAGGTTAGTTCCTCTGTTCATTGGTTATACTTATACTATAGATAAGGGAACTCAGACTTATGTTTCCTTTGTTTAGCCGCCAATAGCCTTATCAGTCAGCATAAGGACTTCACTACCTGTCACTTCACTGTTTTAGTTCCTTTGCATGCTTGGTAGTTGTCTCACATACATGCTCCACTTTTAGTGGTAGATGATGAAATTTTGATCAGAGGCATCGATTTAAATGGCCATTTATATTAATAATGGATAGAAAACTCATTCTTGACTCACAGATCGAGGTGTCTATAGATCATGTGCATGACCTCATGGATTAATGAAAATGTGGGGATGTTTTATGTAGACTCCATCATAGCCTTTCATAAACTTATGCATCTTTCTTGTCATGCACCTGAACATAATTCATTAGAGATGATAGGGTCAAAACAAAACTTGTTCATACCATCACGTTTGTTCCATTTTTCGCTAATGAAATTATTGTGAACACAAACAATAATGCACGACTTCATTAGAAATGCATTAACATTGCAAGCCCTTAACTGATATTTTGCAGGCGGCTTCAGGAGCAAAAGAAGCAAGGCCGACTTTGGAGACGATAGGTTTATGAGACATTTCTTCGAAACTGATGTGGGTTCTTCTTGAGGATGAGAATTGATGGTTCCATTGTTCATTTTTGTGTAGGTCATGCAATACAGAGTGAGAAGTGATATTCTTTTTAGATAAACGAATTGCAAGAACTTACTCATCTATTCATCATAGAAATTTGAGGCAGTCAAGCTCCATAGTTGTACTTTCATTCGGTACTTTGGAAATATGTGCTTTTAAGCCTAATGATTTTCACACTCCATTTTTTTATTATGAGCTTTGTTCTTTTGTTATTTTTTTTTATCTATTTTTTTATAATAAAGGTAAAGTATCTTTATCATTAATCGGAGTGAAAATCATTAGCTAACTTTAAAAATATCGATATTTTAAAAACACATGATAACATTGGTACTCCTTCCGTCCCTAAAAGATTGTCGCATTTTGATTTTTGTTAGTGAACAAAACACGATTTAAAACGTAAATATTTATTATTTTACATGCGAAAAAATTATAAAAAATTGATATTTTGAAAATGTATATTGAGACGAATCTAACAAGGTACCACAAGATTATATTATTTCTCATGGTCAAAATTTGTAATATTTGACCAACAAAAGTCAAAATATGACAATTTTTTAGGAGTGGAGGGAGTATTTGCTAATTGCTATACACTTCCTCCATTCTTATTCAATTGATCATGTGTTTTATAAATACTTTATTAATATATGATAAGGCAAAATGAATTTACAATATTAAGGAGAGATTTTATTATTCAATAAGAATACAAGGAAATAAATCAAGAATGTTAATAAAGGATTTTAAGAATGTAAACCATCAAATAAATGGAATATTTTCTATTTTTATATGATCAAGGAAATAAGAATCGATAGAATATTATTTACTTCATTCTTCAATGAAAATCACCACGAATCGTGCATATAGGCTTTTCCGGTTGATGCTAGAGATGAAATGACCATCTTACTCCTAATTCAAACCTCTATTGAACTCTACACTTAGTGTTAGGCTGCTAGCATCGAGTCTGGTAACCCGTCACATGTTCAAGCACCTGACTTGATAAGATAGATTGTTTGATGGTAAACGAGTAGGGTACGACTAAGATTGTGCTAGTTTGAATTATTCGATTGGCTCGATATTTACCGAGTCCATTCATAAATTAGCAAATAAGTTTATATTTCTAATATGTGTTAAAAATACTATTCTTTAACTAAGGTTTGTAATAAAAGTAAATTTATTACCATTAACATTTCAAACAATTAAGTTTATATGATTTATTGATGTGCTAAATATACCGATATATTTTTTTTATTAATTTTAAAAATAATTTTAATTTTTTTTATCATGCCTTAACTAGTTGAGCGGGATACTTACCTTAACGAGTTGAAAATTTTATCGAGTCGAGCTATATACTAAAATTGCTCTTGTAATCTTAACGAGTAAGATACTATCGGACTCGTTTTATCAAGTCGAGTCGGGTACGCTTGACAAATTAGGGAGGGATCAGGGGTAAAATAGTACTTGTCCTAGAAAGTCAAATACTATTTCGTAAGCTAAAGCGAATAAAACAGTGATTGATTGACATGAGTCAGTGGTCAAACAAGCAGAAGATGTTTGCTACTCCCACAACCACCACTCCCTCTCCTCCTCCTCCTCCCTCCTCCGCCTCATTCCTCCCTCGCAATAACTCTGTAAGACTATACTACGGAGAAATTACATCCTTGTCCCAAGAAGATTGCCCAATTTAAATTTTGCCACTTTTTCAGTATTTACCTCAAAAATATTTTTATATATATTGTGATAATAGTTTGTTGAAAACCAATTTTGACCATCGTTATAGTGTTGATTTTGACTACCATTGATAATCAAACTGGACAAATTTTTGGAACAGAGGAAGTGCAGTATAGTTCTTGACACTTGTACACTTTCTTTTGTGTTTGAAGATTCGATTTTTTTTCACTTTGCAGATTATTTTATGCTCTGGTTTGCTTCAGCATTTCCCTTGCTATATTGGGTCTTCAAGAATCTTCGGAGTTCGTCCTCATTATTCGATTAATAGGAGATACTTAAATGGTATTGTTTTATAGTTTGTTATACTTTATTTCGAAAATATTGTCCCGTTTTGTATTGTAATAACTGAAATTTAAAATAAAGTATTTTATGAATATTTATAATCAAACAACATGTTCGAATGACATTGAAGAGGCTCCCTCCTAAGCGGCATGGTGGGTTAGATAGTACGCAACCTTGTGATAACAGAGGCGATTTTTTCCGAATTGACTTAAGTTTCTCGATAGATAAGAAGCATATGGAGTGTAATGGGAATCAAAATGTATATTGTATAATATTTGGTGAAAATAAATAGCAAATGCTAGTGTTGTTAATGTATTCTACTGTAAACATGATGATTGATGATTTTGATTGTTGTCGAGGTTGGTGTGCCAATTAGAGCAGTAAATCTTTTTACTTTAACCTTTGTTTAAATAAATATGCTCAATCTTTTTGTGATGGAGAGCTTGGTGAATTGTTCAGATTTTTACTTTGAATGGTATAAATAGTATATGATTATTCTTGTTGATAGGTTTAGTTTTGTCTGTATTACAGTTGTTAGCAGTGAAAATTATAGTGATTCATATGATCCAGAGCTTCGGACAGTACTCGAACTAGCGACAGATTCTGAACTGTACGAGGTTCAAAGTATTTTATTTGGTAAAAGGTAGACTTAATTCTAATGTTGCAGTCTTGTGAAATTATTCGGTTTGGTATAAAATGATGTTCTTTTGGGGGATGTGGTGTCTGAAAATAGTATTTCCTTATTGAATTTTTTTTTCTATGTCTCAGTTACTTTAGTCCTCTGTTGAAGTCCATTGGTGCAAGAAGTTCGGAAAATGAATACTTAATGATTGGAGAAGACCTTGAAGAGAGAGATGAGTTTATATCTTCGCTTGAATCTAGATTTTTCTACCTTGCTGCTGATGCTCGTGCTACTTTAAGGTTCATATCGTTTTATTTTCTTGTTTGCCTAACTAGATCCATAGAGTCTGCTTTCTGGCTGTTTGAAAGGCTGTTAATGTCACTGCTTGGTTTCAAAGAAGAAGTTGCAAGTTTTGTAATTTATATTACCCATTATCCTTAGGGGTTGGAGGCCTTCATACAGGAATGTCTTACTTAACGTGAGAAAGAAATTAAAAGTTCCATGCTCTGGGAAGTTACCTACTGAAGATCTTGAAGTTGAGATTTTCCTTCATGTTTTGCGGGAGTACTCAAGGTATAATTCATGTCACACTTGGTCAATATTTTTGTGTGTTGTTTTATCTTAACTTTTGATGCTCCAGGAAGTAGAACTTTTCAACCAAGGTTATATGTAGTGAATGACTATGGTGCATCTTGATGCATATTAGCTTTCGATGTTATGAAATAATGATAACTATTTAAGGAAACAAATGGTAATTAGTTAAGTGATTTTCAATGATAAGTTATTCAATACTAGTAATCATTATTTTAAGCTAATGATGTCGCTAGTCTGTCAAACAAATAGAACTAGAGAGGGTGAGTCTCCATTTAGTTCAGATTTTCTCATCCTCTTTTTACGCCAACAGTATTTTAGTACTTAAGAGAGCATACTTGCAAGACTAGCTAGATTAAAGTTAAATGATAATATCACAGTCTTTTGTTTATGCCGAGTATTCTTGACCTTGTTCCCCAACTTGAAACGTCTTTATTGGCCGTTCTGTTCTAGTTAACAATTCTATTAGCACATTAAGCTTATAATATTTTTTCTGCTTAGCTATCTTTATGGTACTTATTATGCCTATACATAGCGTGGAGGGAGATGTTAACTCTGACAAGCAAATTCGGAGGTCTACTGATGAGCAACATAATCTGCAAAGTGGACTTAATCAATGGAAGATACAAACTGTTGCTGCACTAGAAGTTGGAGCTCCTGCGCTTCGCCCAATCATAGTGAAGGTTTTTGGCAATTTGACTAACTGCATGTTTTCTCAAGTCCCAATGCGCGTCGCTAATATATCTCATTTTAGGGGGGCTGGATGTTTACACTTGGGAAAATATATAACTTGGTAAGAACATTCTTTATTTTTCTTTTTACCTAATTCTTGCATCGGTCTCTGAGATGATCTTCGATCTGGTAGTTAGCAAGGAGATCATCAGGAAAGATGTTTTTGGAAGCTGCAAAGTATCAGATAAAAAAGGACGTGGTTACAAAGGTGCTCAAAGTTGAATCCATTTTTTGTTAGTACTACAATTGAGGCTTTATGAATAGTGGTATTGACATGGTTAACTACATGGCATTGATACACTTATGTATGCTGCAAGTTTTTCCTTTTGCATAAGCTTGTGGCTACTCTTTGTTTTCTTACAAACGACTGATTGTGGTAATAGTTCCCTTGTTTACCTCAATTTCCATGACATATAGTTTACTAGGTAGATTATAGATGCCAACCATTTTGATTAGTCAAATATACACTCTGAATATTGACAGTGTTTTAATACCCTATTTCTAACTTCACTTGATTCATTGTCCAAGTTCATGAATTATGAGCTCTTCGTAAAAAGCCTTTTAGAAGGTTTGTAGTGAGGAAGGCTGTTGTTGAGATGGATAGGAACAGCCTTTCTTCTAGATTTTGGCATTTTTTGGGATTTCTAGGAGAGACATGGAAGCATGCATTCTGCACATCATGATCTTTAACAAGTCGGTTATACTTGTCAGAACCTGCCACTTGAAATCACCTTGTTAGGCCAAACCTGGTTTATGTATGAGATGTGTAAATCATAATTGTTTGGTGTAGATCATCTGAAATCAGCATCTCTGACCAATGAAAACCTTCATTCACTGTATGCTACTGCTCCATGACAGAAATTGGACGAGGAACTACGTTCTTGCACATGAATGTGTTAGCTAGATTTATGTTGAAACAATTGGAATTACCGTCCCAAATTCGCACACTTATTTAAATTCACAGAAAACATGTGCATGCTACATGAAAATGAAATAGAATCAAGAGTCGTTCCCTTCAACATAGACATCTCTCTAACTTTAAAAATTGTATGTTCACTTTCGTTTTAGGGGGGGCAGTTAGCAGCTATGAACCTTGAGGCCAGCGCAGCGTTGCTTCTTGCTAAACAGGTACTCTGTCATCATAATCATAAATTTGGGGGGAAGTTAATGATGTATGTAGGGTGGATTATTAAAGAGCCAAGCAAAAAGTCCTGGTCCGCTCACTCGCTAGCTCAATAAATAGCATGCTCGATCAATTTGATAGCAGAGGTTCTGCTATATATATTTATAACATAAGTGTTTTGCTCGCTCTACCTGTTTGGTTTGCTAGACTACTTAGCTCTTAGTCTCCGGATCTTTAACTTGTTGGCATGTATCTCCACTTCTTAAATGGTATAACCATACATACATTTCATGCTTTCTGCTAACCAGGGTCTGAAGGGTGCAGCATCTCGATATATTGGCTTGAGAAGCATGCTAACATTTCTTGGTCCAGTGTAATTATCTATTCCTTGTTGAATAATTTGGTATCCTCTGGTTGATTTTGCATCTGTATTTTCTTGGTCTCCCTGTGTCTTTGATAGCAGTTCTCTATCTGTGAAGTTGTCTCAGGAAGTCTTGCGGGATTGAAATGGTGAATAGTGTCTGTAACTGCTTATAATCATGACTTAAGTTATGACTTATGATCAACCGCATATGGTTCTGAGTGGCGGTCCGTGGGAACTCCGAACATTACTAATCCTCCAAAGGAACTTTCAACATGTTTTTAGTTGCATATAAAATCTAAAGAATCAGTTGTGGAGACTTTTCACATATGTTTGCGAGTTAGAGTGAACAGACGGGTTAAAATAAAATGTTTATATGGTTTTTGTGTTTATTTTATCTGTCTGATAAGATTTACTACCTTTACATAGGATGTGGGGTACGTTTCTGGCCGACATGGTTATTCAAATGCTTGGAACAGATTACGCGAGGATCCTCCGAGCCATATATGCATTTGCACAGGTAATGAGTCATGTCAAATACATAATCCGGATCTTAATACCTTATTTGTAGTGTATAATTTCTTTTTATATACGAAACCAAATTCTAACTTCAGTTCTGCTTCTCCGGGTGCTCCCCCTTCCTTTCTATGTCCAATCCATTATCGTTATTTATGGTTGACGCTTTCCCTTCCTGAAAATCATTGAAGTTTAATTATCAATATCAGTTACCAGTCTGCTTCTAGTTATCTACTAATTTTTCTGCTTACACTCACATTAATCTTAGAAGCTCAAGTATCACTTCCTTATGTTCATTACATTTCTCACAAAATGTTCATTGAGTTGCGTTTTCCTTCAGATTCGAATACTTCGCACGTATAAGTTACAATCTGATGCTTTCGAGGAGGATCAATTCTATTAAAGATTCGTTATGCAGTCCAAATACTAGGAAAACACCGCAGCAAACTTGTAGTCTATAGATGCAATTAATAGCATACTTCTGTAGCTGATGCAAATTCCAATTGAGAATTGTGCATATTGTGAGACGAGAATAGCTCCTGTATATATTCTTTTGTGCTGGTTATGTTGCAATCAATTGAATTTGGCCGACTTAAGTATATACTTCGTTTATGACAATTTGTGGTATGTGTCGATATAAATTACTTTGGTTTCTGCTTGTTCCCTTTTTTGCCTTGCATGGATCCTATTTGAACGGGAACTTGATCAGTCGATTCACCTACACGTCTTGCTTTTACTTGCTCAAGTTGTAACATATGGCAGTTCTTGTTGATCAAGCTCTATAACATTTCCTCATCCCAGTTTATGACATTGACGTAAAAAATACCATGATTTTATTTCTATATAAAAAGATACTAGGTTTACTAGATCAACATTTTATAAAGGGCTTAAAACATGTTCTAAGTCTTTTTTTTAATTTCATTTTTTTAAAAGAAAAATTGAAACATAAAAATGGTGCTATCTAAATGACGTCATCTAAGCTGATATTTGTAGTAATAGGTCTAATATTCTCCATATTCGTAAAATGTTGAAAGTAGTATAATATGTTCTCTTTACAAGCCATTTTATGATGGCAATCCATGAGTCGAGGTATTTCAAAGTTGATTGTAGACCTTATAGTGAATGTCTACTTATGATGATTTCTACAGAGGTTTGTGAAAAAGAAGTAATATATTGTGACATAAATATAATTTTTATTTAGAAGACAAAAGAAGTAATATATTGCGACATAAATATAATTTTTATTTAGAAGACAAATGTCATTGAGTCATAAATACAACCAATTTCATTGTCACATAGACAAGTTTTACATTCAACATATTCATCGTTAAGTTTCAGAGACCATCCTCTTGGTTTATACATATGTTGATATTTGAAAGGACAACTGGGAGGTCTTTCTTTTGCAATCTCCTTATTCTTAATCCACATATATCTTAAAATGTTCTTCAATTTCTTTCGGCCCTTTTTCACTTCTTCTACTTGATTTTTGTCTTTCTTCATAGCACTCAAATACAATCTACCCTTTTGATTCTCTCCGCCTAAAATCAAGATAATTGCGGTTGCATATAATGCTCCTACATGACCAGATTCATGTGCTACTTTTAAGCATTCAAGTGCATGATCCATACTTCCTCCTTGAAAATAATCGACCTATAAAATTTGACGAAACTTTAGTCTTTTATTACATGAATAAAAAATACATTGCATGTAAAACAAAAATGTTATTATTATTAGGCTTAATTTCATATGACAAAGGAAGCATATTTAAAATTCAAAAAGAATCTCTGGTGACTTTAATTTTTCATTAATTATACTAGACAAGCACACAATAATATATATTGTTCAAGGGATAAACTGAAATTGCATATATTTGGATGCAAGATAAAATTAAATCTTGTTATTAATTAAGAACGAATGTTGCTTAAAATACGACTAGCTAAATTCGAAGTTTCTTTTTTCTTTTACTTATTAAATGTTAACAAACTAGTCACTTTTATCTCTTATTATATATCTAACTATAGTTCCATTAAAAAACAAACAATAAGTTATTATTATTCATGCAATATTGAAGGAATATAGTACGCATTAGGTTAAAAAAAAAAAGAATAAATTGTAAACTTACAAGTCCTTTTCGGTACAAAGCTTCTGGGTTACTATTCTTTAAACACGATTCAACAAAAGACATTTTCAATAATGTATTTGGTCCTTTCAACCATGGAATCACGGGAAATTTTTCTAGCGATGCATGCTTCAACACATAATTATCATCACATAAGCTCATCAAATTTTTGGAACTACAAAAACAAAAAAACAAAAAAAATTGTTAGTTCATAATTCAAACAATGCAAAAATAATATCTTACCATATAATAGCTAGTTTATGTGTGGTTAAAAAATTAAATAATTCCTTATTCATACCTCAATTTAACATTACAAAAATCGGTAATTGAAGATGAAGCAACACGAGCAACGATAGTGATAATTAGTTCATCAGGAATTTCATCAAAATTAAATCTCCGGCTTCCTTTTTTCCCTTTGGGTTTGGCAACCATCTTTGCTAATGATCTTCAAGAAACAAATTAAATCTTAAAGTTATGATAAACAATAGGATTAGTAATTAAAGAAAGAAAAGAAATTAAAGAAAGATGATCACGGTTTTTTTATGTTTATGAAGCTAAGTTTTTTTTATATTTCGAAGAAAGTGAAGTAATGAGTGAGGTGTATGTATGAGATTCTTGATAATGAGTATAAATAAGAGTAATTTGTTTCCTTTTCCGAATTGGTGAAAAATTTATTAATGCTAAAATATTTCCTAAACTATTTTGGTAATTGGATGATCTTTGAGACACATGAAGATAGATAACTTGGAAGACTCAAATTCATATTTGGAAGTTTTTTCCAAAGACAACTAAACCATGGACTTTAATTAATACAACTTCTTAATATGTGTGATGGGACGAATTAGGATATTTTAAAGTGGGTGTTTGAAACAATTTATAAAATAATAAATTAAAAAATACTAAATATTTTTCTTCCCCTTCTCTCTAGAGTTGGAGGATGCTGTTATTTATATTAAGTTTATGAGTTATGAAAAATTTGTAAATCCCAAATGTCATCTTGACTATTTAGTAGTATTCAAATTCACTAAATAACCATAACACACTAATGGCATTTAATTCTCTAGAAAGTTACAATATGAATATTTAAATGCTCTTTTTATTTTGGACGTTTCAAGTACACAAATAATTCCAGCTAACTAAATAATGTGTGAATCGGCCATGTCACAAGAAGTGACATTCGTACAAGTGGATCGTGCATTCAACATACTTAACTTTAGAATTCTGAAATTATGTAATACTATTTTATGTGTATATAAAATACACTCATAAATTAGACAACCATTTAAGATGTCAATTTTACATTCAATATTAAAATAATATTCCAATGATTTTTTAACAATATTTTTAAAGGATATTCGCAGAACTCTTTAATGTATTGAAATATAAATATAAATATCAACTTTTAAATTAGTTTATTATATATGTATATATACAAAGTACGAGTTGCCTAAAAATACCCTTAATGAATGAGGATACAAAAGTAATTTCATTAATTCACAAGAAAACCTTTATTAAATCTTAGTAGAGTTTTAATATATTAGGAATTGTTTCTAGAGAATTAAAAATTTAAAACTCAACTAAAGTCTAATTATTTTTATGAGATGAATTCAATTTTTAAAATTTTGTGCAAAATTAAAGCATAATTATTTAAAACAGCTATTACAAATTGTTGTTTTATTATTTGTTTTTCACTAAATTCAACACATTATTACTCCATCAATACTAAAATAATAAATTAAAACACCTACAATAAATCATAGGAGATACTAAAAATTAATCCTTCCATAAATGTGTATACGCTTTTCATCTGTTTATTTGTAACCAATGTGAATTTGTGATAAGACTAAGAGAGTGGAGGAAAAATTAACGAATTCAGAATATTGATATTCTCAGAGCTAAAGTAATTAATGTCTTTTTTACCCTTAATAACCGAGTTCCGATTTAATTATTATCCATAATCCCATTCATATCAACTCAAATTTATAACCTCCCACAAATCTAGGAATATTATGGTCAAGATGTATTAATGAAAAAAAGAAGAATTATTAATTAACGCATGTGAATGTGGGCATATGATTTAATAAGCTTCCTTATACTGTAGAACATCATTATAATATTAAGATATGACAAGTAAGATCGTTCTTTGACAAAAGGGTATAAAAGAAAATAATTGAAAAATTGGTCTCGTATGAAAAATGCTCTAATAATATCGTTAACCTGGCCTTATCATATATAAAAGCACGAGTTAGATTAAAGATTTGTCCATTTTTCACTGGACAACAATAGTAGTCGTTAAGGGTATACTTGGACTTACCAAATAAATCAAGTATGATCTAATGAAGTTAATGGAGAAGATGTGGCAAAAACAACTGATATGATGAGAGTATGAAGTTGGCAACCAAAGAAATTAAGCTAAACATGGACAGAAACTTTATAGTAATCTAATAAAAAAATTTCATTGAATAATTGACTGGATGATTCATTGAAATACAAAATAAAGATTCAAGGAATATCTTGTATGGAGAGTTCCATTAAGCCGAATGCAATGGAAAATTGATTGCAACAAGAAATATTGCCGAGTTAGGAACTACCTCAAAATACCAAATAGGTCATTCTTGTTTATGTACAGCAGAAAAAACTACTGTCTCCAAGGTTTATATAGAACTACTTCCATCAGATCCCTACCTGATCGTGACAAACTTATTCGTACCATGCTTCGCCCAATAACTCCTAAGATCAATCGGATTCGAGAAATTATAACCTTCAGAAGCAAGTTTCTCTAAAACCTTCTTAAAAGCTCCAACGCTCATCTTCCTTCCTGCAACCCTCACACCACGCCGTTTAGAATTCATTGGCAAAGGATACCCAGATAAAAGAGTGGTGCAACAAGCAGACTGCCACCCACCTGATCCCCATCTGTAACACTGTTGTGGAGATCCTGTGCATGTGCAAACAGGAATAGGAATCCCAGATATGTCCATGCTGATACCGTTGATTACAACTTCTACACTTTTCTTCGGAGCCCTGATTCGTGGAACCGAAAGGGTAGATTCATCTTTCTGACCTTTCGAAGCTCTCTTAGATTTCTTCGCTCTAGGAGACTTGTCCGCTGGCAATGACGGAGCTCCCCTCTTCTTGGCAGTTCCAATGTCTTCTCTTTCTTCAGACGGGTCTTGTAATTGTGGATGCAAAGGTTCACTTTGATTCTTCAAGCCATTGGTTGGCTGAATTTCCACTGAATGAGCAGAACTCGACTCAGAAAACACTCCATAATTGGCATGATGGTGATTGTTATTAGATAACAAATTAAGATTCAGCTCTTTATTAAAATTAAGCCAAGGATTTTGTAGGTACCCCATCCCTACAGAAGACTCCATAATCCCTCCCATGAAATGATGATGAAACAAACCACCATTGTTGGATGCAGTCATGAGAGCTGGGTAACCATGGTGGTTTTGGTGATGTAGAGATTGCTGCTGTTGGTGGTGGTGGTTTTGTAGCGGCTGCTGCTGGCCACGAATGGAACCACCATTAGCCCCATGCATGAGGGGATTCTCGTCGACCATTGAGGACATCAGTTGGAGTCCCAAATGACCCTTTAGAGGAACTGGCGATGAGTCGTGAATGCTCCAACTTTTTGTATTCACATTGCCATGTCCATCCATCACAACTACAGCCTACAGCGCAAAATTAATGGAACTCTTCCAAATGAGGGAATTTTCTTTTGGTATGTTCCGATTGCCCTGTTGCAGTTCCCTTATTTCAGATCCCTACATTGAATTTTACGACTCCACGTACTTAGTAATCACTAACTCACAACAAAAAACAAGAAGGAAAAGAAAACATAAAAACAACAACATGCCCCAATGCCTATAAGGAACCTAAGCAGGGTAAGAACCAGAAGGGTTCGATCGACACAGCCTTACCCTTGTGCTAACAGGTATACAGCATGTGATACCAACATTGGCACATAATTTATGCATCACTATCACTCCCTCCATCCAAAAACGATTGTCAAGTTTGATTTTTTATTAATCACACTTGCAAACCTTTGTACCTTAATTGATACGCATAACTTTAATTAAACACTAACGGCTTCACACGTTAAAAATACTGTGTATAACATTTTTTCGCTGAATACTATACAACACATACAAATTTATTCCAGTTCAAAATTTAAAAAGTCAACCATCAAAATTCGAAACTCGCCAATCATTTCGGCATGAATGTAGTATAACATAAACAGATCTATCTAAATAAATATTTCTACATTATAATCTAAAAAAGTTTCAATTTTTCGTATCTCAAGATAAATTTGATAACCAATAAACATGAATTTAGAATTAAATGAAATGAATTTAAAAATACAAATGAATGAGAAACAGAGAGAGCTTACTGAAGAAAAAGGGGTATGCTGATTAGGGTTTGTGAATGTAACCCCCTTCCTCTTGAGAGCTGTGAAGGAGAAGAGAGCTATATATCTGATTAAGGTAGAAGGTGGCACCAAAATAGAGGGATCAAAATATTTCAAACAAAAAAGGAATGTGGGGATGGTTAATAAAATGAATTGGATTGAATGTCATTTGAGATTGTTGGCCCGTTCGGATTGGGGTGAACTTATGAAAGTTCAGGTGAACTTTTGAGTTCGTCCCGATTTGAATCAATTGTTTGTATTCAACTAGCCTAATTGAGATTGAATTATTAACTTCCATTCAAATTTAACTTGTTTTGGTTAACCCCCAAATTGGGTGTAATGAAGACAAATGATGTTTTTAGTTATACTTCACATTGATCCATCTGAATAAATTAAACAATATGCAAACAACATTTTAACGCAACCGCTTAGTTCTCCACAATTAGAGCATCCACGCTAGTAGCCCTACCTTATACATTAACAAAATATCAAAATATAGTATTAGAAATAAAGAGAAAATATAGTTTTAGGATAAGTGTAGTAGAAAAGTAGTATTGAGAGTCTCGAAGGAAATACCAACTTTTATACGAGCTTGAAAGAATCCCTTTACATTTGAAGTTTGCCACATTTGAAATAAAAGCAGAATCTTCAGGGTATCCGCCGTTATTTAGTACTTTTACCCTCACCTGAATTAACTTTTAAGATTTAGTCTCTCGTAGGTTCATCATAACCAAATGGATATGCATGTTCGTATATAACACGTCAAATAGAGACAAACACGAAGATGTAAAGTTATGTCAATCACAAATGTACCTGGGTATATCCAATAATAGTTAGAGGAAGACGAGGTCACCCATATTTCATGAACTTAAGAAAATGGATACCCAACTAGAGTTGTTGTTGGGGTGAGTCGGTCCATGTTTCACTATGATTTCACTATGTATGACCTGAAATCCAGTAAGGAATTGGGTACAAGATTAAGCCCTGAACCAACTTAAAATGGGGAAATCTTGGTGTGTACTCAACTCAGGGAGTTGAAACCGGATACCCGACACGTCTTGATACTCGTATAGATTCAAAATGACTGCAAATTGACTTCAACCAACTTGAATCGACATTGCAGTGTTGAATCTTAAAAAAATGAATCGAACTGCCAGTCCGATCCTCGGGTATACTTGGTTCGATGCCGAGTCCAAGTTTCGAAGTAGAACCGGAATCAATTCTATTGCTAGCGGGTCACCAGAATCACATAATGAGTTCCAACGTTGAGTTCTGGTTCGAGTCCCGCTTCATACAGCCGTGAACCGCTCTAAACCTAATAATGGGTTATTGGAGATATGATATTCATATAACAATTGCTTTAACAGGATAAGATGAGTTTGATTATTTTAACCGAGGGTTGGGTTAAAAATATTAACCTAAAGACGATATTTTAAAGTTTTATTTGATTCCTTATTTAGTTGTTGGTGACTAACAATGAGGAATACAATTAAAGATAAGATTTACCTGGCATTTTTGTCAATTAGGAGTTAAGGCGAGCTAGTATCAGTTACTATTTGATTTAAAATACATAGTTA
Organism: Echium plantagineum; assembly: GCA_003412495.2. Lineage (NCBI taxonomy): Eukaryota > Viridiplantae > Streptophyta > Magnoliopsida > Boraginales > Boraginaceae > Echium > Echium plantagineum. Next base: position 21,498,650 of record CM016568.1, on the reverse strand, counting down.
TCAACTAAAATTTTATTAGTACCTTGATTTTTTGATTTTGAATGTTAAAATTAATAATTTATAAACTAAAATTATATACTTAAATGTATAGGTTTAAATTAACAATGGAAGTGGTGAAGTGACAATTCATTTTTTTTTATAGTAACATATAATCGAGTGATAAATATATTATATATCTAACTAGTAAATGATTTTCTGAATCATTTTAGATCAATACAAAAAAAGTATTGTAACAATTATTTGGGAAAGGGTAATATTGTCCTTCATTCTTAACAAAAACTCGACTCCAGTGAGTGTGTATACAGGTAGAAACTATAAATCCCAAAATTGATCTCGCAAATTCAACGCTACATTTCGTTTGACTTTCTTTTTCCAGGTCATCTTTCGGTTATGTTCAACGTTGTTTTTGCTTCTCTTGTCTGAATCCCACACAAAGCCGACGTCGCTTTGATTTCGTTTTTCTCCTTCATTTTTTGCTGAAAATTCAATTAATTAGCGATTAATTCATTTTTTTTAATGAGTTAATACTTGACTAATTGTTTAATTTTGATTATGAGTAACTAATTTTATTTCATGTGCAGATTTTTTTGGTTGTGAGATTTTGAAGAATGGTAAATTCCTTTAACACTCTAGTGTTTCAACTGTATGAATATTTGGTTACTCTGTCCCAAAAAGGTTGTCCAGTTTGAGTTTGAGTGGGCAGAATTAACAAACTTTGTGAGCTTAATTGACATGCATAATTTGATTTGGATCGATTTATCATGTTAATAGCGGAGTAGGTTGGAAATTATATTTTTTATATATTTTTCACCAAATATTATACAAGATATATAGATATATTTGAGTCAAAATTTGAAATATCAGTTGTCGAAACTGAAATCGAACAAGATAGGATGTATAGAAAAAGCATTGGGAAGATTTGCCTTAATTTAGTTATGGTTGTGTGTACCTGTTGATCTCCATTAAAAAATTGATTGATCGATTTCCAGAATTTTATAATTGGCGCTTTCAAGCCAGCATGCCATGTTGCTGTCACTTTTTCCGATGGGAAGACACGGAAGCAGGTATTCTCGTGTCTTTCGTATTGTCTAGTTTAATTACTGTAGTTGATTGTGTCAGTATCTGTAAGTTTGCTGACTTAGTATTATTGTGCTTGTTGATCATAGTTGTTCAGTTGCGTTGTTGCTGATGTTTTGTTTTCATACCTGGGAGTATTATGCCGGGAAGTGATGAAATCATAATGTAACATAAACATAAATAAACCTCACCAAGCTAAGCTTTTCTACTACGTCAGTTTGCTATTTGGGTATCAAATCCTTTGGTGTGACTACTATAGGTGATGTAACATATAGTTAGATAGATCATCAAAATTGCGGTGGATGCAGCAGGAGATAATTGCAGTTGTAATTTAGATTAAATATGAAGTCGGTCCATAAAATCAGTATGTCGTTATTGTTAGTGTTGAACCCTAGCTTTTGTGACCATTTATTGCAATATAAGTATGGATGAGTAAGATTAAATCTACGAAACATCAAAGAAGAATTGGTAAGATTTTGAGTTTGGATGTATTACATGTAAGGTTCATGCTAATGACAATTTATCATGTACTAGATTCCCCTGAAGAAGGAAAAAGGTCAGACTGTCATGGTTCCACTTTTTCATAGTCAAGAAAACATCTCAGGACAGGTATTTTTATGGAATAACAGTTAAATAATCAATATTATGTGCAGATTGATATCTAATTACATAATAACTTTCTGTTGGGTGATACCTTTTAGATCTCAATCGAACCAATTTCAGGAAAGAAGGTTGAACATAATGGTATAAAAGTTGAGCTTCTTGGTCAAATAGGTACAGTTATTTCACAGCCCTTTCCAAATTTAGTTATCTATCAATATTTATAAGGTTGTGTCCTATGTTTCTCCAGACCTTCTTTCACCTGCCTCTTCCCTTTGAATAGCTCTTCCGAGATCTGACAAGTCATATGAACTATTGATGATTATATATCCAATCCACTTAAAAAGATCGAATTCTGTTTTACATTTAGTTTGTCCTCCTTGAGTGAGCCATGACTCGGTATACTTATACTCCCATCTTATCTTCATTATTGTGTGATTTGTGTCATTCACATATTAGCTTTCTAAAATGCGTTCTTCATTTCTAGTGTAGCCTTTCCTCTTCAAAGTGATCCAATAAATCTACCTATATTTTAATATGTTGAGAAATTCATCCCCATGAAAACACAACTTTCTGTGTAACCTTTTATTTCTTACATTATTTTCTTCATTTATGCTTATTATTGTATGGACAATGTATTTACATTTCTCTTCTCTGCATGCAGAAATGTATTTTGATAGAGGCAATTTCTATGACTTCACATCACTTGGTGAGCTAATAACCTTTCTTTTTCATTAGTTTGGTGTTCGCATAATTATGAGCTTTTAAGTTGTTTGTATATTTAATTGATAAAATTCTGTTCTCCAGAAGCGGACTTGACCTCTCCCTATTCATCATCATGTCTAATATGTTGCAATTTTTTTTGTAGTTCGTGAGTTAGATGTTCCTGGAGATTTATACGAAAGAAAGACATACCCGTTTGAGTTCTCAACTGTGGAAATGCCTTATGAGACATACAATGGGGTCAATGTCCGACTTAGGTGTTGTACCATATCTTAAGCTCTTCAGTTTATGCCTTTTCAGAGTTGCGTCATACTCCTTATGGTGTCATCTCATTAGTATGCTAGGTAATTAGTGCTATTAAAGGCTCCCTTATACCATATAAATCCTAATAAATGAAGTATTTTTTTTTGTAAAAATGTTATAAATTATGTTGAACATAAAAAGAAGGAAAGCATACAAGTATTTTCTGGAAGGGTTAAGGTTTGAGGAATTCAGTTTGTTGTGGTAGGTCGAGGCAAATCTCTCTATAAATGTATCCTGTCATTGCATAAAATTATTTACTGGATTTTTGAAAACTTTGATTACATAAATAGAAATTCATATTCATGTTCTTACGCATTTGTGTCAATGAATCATGTAATTAGACACAATAAAGTAGTTATATAACTTCTGCCGCCAAACTCAATCAAATTCACTTGCCGTTATCTCAGGTATGTTCTGAAAGTGACTATCTCTCGGGGCTATGCTGGGAGCATAGTGGAGTACCAAGACTTTGTGGTAATTTTTATTTCTTTTGCACATTCGAAAGACATCTTGGGTTTCAAATTTTCTCTACCCTGAACATTACTGTCTTTTATGTTCCCAGCAACATATTAATATATTCAAATGGGTTTATTCTTCATTTGCTGTAATCGTAAAGGAGATCTTATATTGCGACTGAAACATATGTTAATATCACAGGTAGAAAGGTCAAAATCTTCAATATATCAGGATTGTTTTCTGACTTAAACTAACAAAATAATCAATATATGTAGTATTATTTACTTGTTGAAGCTACACATTCCATGTCAGACTGTTCAATATGTATTTGATTTACCATTTCGATATCGGTCTATTTTACTTTGCATTTTAATTACACAACCTATTTTGTTGATAGAATGGAGAGAAATAGAATATCAAAACGGCAAAGTTCTTAAGTGATTCAGAAAGATGATCTGAATAGTAGGTTAAAAAGATAAACTGAAATAGTAAACCACATGATGGAAAGCCTGAAGAGATAGGTGAATGAGTTGGTCTTTTGTATTCCTACCTATGTTTTGTTAGAATTGGCTTCTATTGTGTATTTTGTAATTGTTTCTCTAGATGTTACATTGGTTATTTTGATGTTGTAGGTGCGCAACTACTCTCCTCTTCCATCAATCAACAATAGTATTAAGGTACATTCATTTTTTGAAAGATTGGTAGAATTGGTCTCAGATTATTGCTTATTCCATATCTTCATGGTTTTGTGCTTCACATATGATATGATTATAAATGACAGTTTTCCAGGCTCCATGGTTTATATAGTGGCCACTCATGTATACGTTCCTGCTCCGTCAGTCATTGAACTCTAACTCTTGTTTTGCATCAACATGCAGATGGAAGTTGGTATTGAAGACTGTCTTCACATTGAGTTTGAGTACAACAAGAGCAAGTAAACTGAACTCCCATTTATCATCTGTGATATCACTGTAGGGTGCTTAAAAATGTCTTTGATTTGTAGTTTAGGTTACTGGTGTAGACTAGTTCAGTTTAAGTTCTTTGGTCACTAGTAGTCTAGTCAAAATGGCTAACTGAACCCCCTTATCCTATTTTAGCCGAATGATCATCTTAATAAGGTTTGAGATAGCTCAAAATAGTAAATGTAATTTTGTAATGTTGTGCACTTGTGCATACTGTTCCACATGTTGATTGTTTCTGTGGATTTCCTCTGTAATCTCTTTGGGTACACCTTGCAGGTATCATCTGAAAGACGTTATTATTGGTAAAATATACTTTCTACTTGTGAGAATCAAGATAAAAAATATGGACCTTGAGATCCGACGGCGAGAATCAACTGGTTCAGGGCCCAACACTCATGTTGAGACAGAGACACTTGCAAAATTTGAGTTGATGGACGGTGCCCCTGTCAGAGGTAAAAAGCCTGATGGCCCTACTTATTGATATCCTTGACTTTTCCAATTGTATCACAGTTGATACGTATATACCGGTATGCGATTCAATAGATCAAATTCCTATATTTCATGTTTCCATATGATATGGCATGGTCTACAAAAGATATTATATGTAATCACCGTTTAAATTATCATTGACTCATAAGTAGCTTCAGGGTATTCTAGTTTCAAGTAAGTCCAAACTAATTGGCATGATATACTCTGAACGTGAACGATGCATGCATTTGTTGGGTCTTTTATACAACACTTGCCTTTTGTTTTGATGTGTACAAGCTACCTTTTGCAGGTGAATCAATCCCTCTAAGACTATTCCTCAGCCCGTATGAGCTCACGCCTACTTACCACAACATCAACAATAAATTTAGCGTGAAATACTACCTAAATCTCGTTCTTGTCGATGAAGAGGACAGGCGATACTTCAAACAGCAAGAAATTACAATGTTACGACTTGCAGATGCCTCCTGACTGCTTACTTCTATTGATGTTGTGTCTTTCTTTTGGACTTCTTGTGAGATTAGTTTCATCTTTCTTAGGATTGTTTCCGAAACATTTCTCTGTTGATTCGTCCCGTTTTGATGCAACTCAACTCAGAATACTTGCGTCCACACAACACGGTATATGGAATCATTTAAAATGCGAGTGAGTTAACTGTAAAATTGATGTGAACATCTATGATTGATTGTGCCTTTTTATGATGTATTTAAATGCAATTATTATTGTTAATTATATAAAACAGTTGAAGGATCTTTTCAAATATTCTAATTGTAGGAGCAATCTTCATGGCCATTTAAAACAAAGGCCATCGTACACTCTTGAAGTAAATTTTTTTAAAAACTCGTCTAGAATAATTTGGGGTCCCGCCCATGGTTCAATAGTATGGAGGCATTTGTCTCAAGCTTTCAATCAAGATGCGTTGAGTTCAAATCTTATCGGATACAATTCTAACTCTCTACTAGTCAAGAGTATCATTATATACGTATTCTCGTGATCTCGTCGTTAGCTTACAAAAAAAGAATTGGTGGAGCCAAGATGCGACTTGAAAGAATGGGGAAAAAATAGATAATAAGATCACCATTCACCACTCATTAATTATTAAGCCAACCAAAGAACCAATTAAATGTACTTGCAATTGTCAACTATAAACGTGTTGATAGTATTTGACTATTTCCTTCCCAAAGTCAACTGCCACGTAAGTCAACTTGGCTTTTATTACAATAATTAGTCAACACATTCATATATATCATCTCCATCTCATCATGTTTCCAGATCAAATTTGTGAAAGTCAAAGAGGAGAAACAAAATTGAGATATGGGGAGGGTAGAAGATGATGTTCCTGAGGTCAAGAATGCATCAATCATGCAGCACTTCAGCCACCCCCACCCGTTAGAGGAGGAGGTTTTCGATCTCCGAAATCCTGCACAAGTCCTCTGTTCAGGATGCAAACTCCCACCATCTGGAACCATGTATGTCTGCAGGCCTTGCAATTTCACTCTCCACGCCACGTGCGCGAAGCTTCCTCAGTTGATCACCCATCCTAGCCATCCATTCCACGCCCTCGCCCTCCTCCCTGTCTCGTTGTATCCAGGAGGGATATTTAGCTGCGATGCATGTAATCTCCAGGGCAATGGATTCAGCTACCACTGCAAGACGTGCGACTTTGATCTCCACGTCCTATGTGCGATTAAGCCGCTCAGAATCAAACATCAGATGCATCCGTGCCAAGTCGAGCTGACTTTTGTGAATCCTTACGGCAGCAACAAAGGATTTGTTTGTGATGTATGCACCAAAATGGGTTCCAAACAATGGCTTTACAGATGCAAGACTTGTTCATTCGATGTTCATCTTGATTGTGCATATGCAAATGGACCAAGAGTAACGATGCAACCTCAGCCGATTATACAGCAATTCAATACCTTCCCAGGAAAAGGCCATCCAGCACCACCACTATTAGGATCTGCAAGTATGGGAATTCCTAATCAAGTGATGCAGAATACAGGTACTTTACATTAACGTTAACATGCATCAATACCTTTAAAGACGCTCCTGCCTAAGCAGGGTAATGGGGTCGGGTAGTAGGCAACCTACCGTTATAGCAAACATTAATTACTCTTACACAATAGATAAGAAGCGTAGTTAGTGTAACAAACCATTTTGATACATTCCGTTATAGCCAAAAGCCAGAGAACGTAAAATCTTTGACCCCGGCATGAAAAATACAGGTACAATGGGGAATTATCAGCTTCAACATGGCAACCAACTCATGCCAAACTATCAAACTACCCCGGCTACTCAGCTTATGCAGGGAAGTACAGGACAAATGCCAAATTATCAAACACCTGTTGGCACTCCTGTTATTCAAAATACCAATATGGGGACAATGCCGAATTACCAACTTCCTAATCAAGTTAAGTACCCGCAACCAATGATCCAGAACAGTCAAGCTTCCATGACGAATAATTTGATGAATGCCGCTATGCAAGGAGTGGTTGAAGGTGCTGCTCAGGCTGTTGGGCAGAGTTTAGCCCAATCTATAATTTCGAGTGTTGATAGTAGCGATGATGGTGGTGGTGGTGGTGATGATGCATACGAGACACAAAACTAGTACTCTTTTTCTGAGTTTGAGCTTATAATACTTCTTTAAAATTCAAGAAAATGAATTTGTAAAAGCCTCAAAGAGTATACTAATGTTTGCTTTCAAGCTTTAAAATGTATGGTTAATGTCGAATTTGTGCCTAATGTGTGAAGCAGCAATGTGATGAACTGATGATGATGGTTTGTAACTACAATTGTACTCGAAGTTCTTACTCAAAACATGAATTATATTACTGATACCGTAATACCCCAACACTACTACAGAAAAAGCACTTGGACGACACCTCAAAACACTTTTAGAGACACCTTTAAGTGTTCGAATAAGTTTTTCAAAGTCATACGATGTGTTTTAAGAAAGGATAGAGTATATGATTATGCTAGTATTATACTCTATATGAGCCGTCTCGGGACGGGCGTTACAGATACGACATAAAGATACGAACACGAACCCAGCGTGATACGACATTCTAGTATAATAATCTCTACTTTTATATTTTTAATGTACTTTTTGACTAATCAATTTATTTTTAGTTACCATCATTTTGCTCTAAGTGATCGTTTAATATATGAAGGGTTATTACAAAATTAACATGGTTCCAAGATCAAACAACATTCGACCAATCTTGAACATTTAAATTTCAATGAAATAGACTTTATAAATGGTTGATTTATTACTGAAAATGAGTCTTTTATTCGATTAATAAAACCTTTTTATCTTCAAGAACACATAAAAATACATTGGTTTTCCTCACAACCGGAAACTCTGCAAAGTGGATCCGAAGGAGCTGGGCAATCTGATTTGACTTGGCAATATAAACCGTTGACGACGACATCCTTTCGTTTCACATCTTCAAGTGATCTACCACCTTCAACCAAAGGCTCTGCAATAACATACGAAAGATAAATTACGCTAGGCAAGTCCTGTTTGATCGAGAAAGTTTTGGTAGGGAGAATCGAACATGCCTTACAATCACACCTATTTTGGTAACGTGGCGAATTAAAATCATCTTGATAACAAAACGGAACGAGGTGAAAAAAATAATCGAAGGTAGTAATATATTAAATGGACTAAATATGAATGTTAATATCTAGGAGATTTTATGAATAACAAACCTGATGCAAAAACCAAGGCAAACATAAGAACGATGAGGCAAGATTTCTCCATAATATTACTGATATTTGAAACTAATATAATTGATTGATGGATTATTACACAATAAGTATATTCTATTTATAGACAAAGATTTCTCCATAATGTTATACCTTTATTGAACATATATTTTTCTTATTTTGGTACACGTTAGGGCTATGGGTGGTTAGCCCCTAAGTCCGCAAATTGTATTAGAATTATTAAACTATTATTCCCTCCAATCCAAAAAGAGTATAGTTTTAGAGATTTCACATAAACTAAAACATTTAATGTACTGAAAATTTCTATCTCTACCCCTATAAAAGCAATCATTAGTACTCCATTTATCCAATTAAGTATGAGGCAATCATTATTTGATTTGAGTCTTTTTATGCAAATAAGGGTGTTAAGGGAAAAAGTGGTATATTTTTACATTGATTTATGTAAAACTACACTATTTTTTGATATTTTAGAGATATCTAAAACTACACTCTTTTTGGATTGGAGGGAGTACATTATTAGCATTAGTGATCATTATTAGCATTAATGGTCATTACCCATTAGTTGACTATATTAACCAGTAGTGGTAGATATCTTACTATATAAATGTGTATCATTGTTCAATAATACAAACAATTGATTGCACAATATATTCTTACAGTACATTTTCACGCAATCATTCTTTCAAAAAAAACCATTTAAATTCAATTATATAAACTTATTTTTGCATCTTAGGTAATTACACCAAATTTTTAATTCGTACAATCTTATAATTTGAGCACATTTTAATGATGTGTACCATATTTATTTTAGAAATTGTGGATATACATTGATCAATAAAAATTAATGAACCGTATTATCAATTTCCATTGATATTAATGAAATGTTTTTAAGAAAATGATAAGCGTGACCTAAAATGTACCAAAACAAGAAGAAAATATGTTATAAAATAATAGATTTTATGTTTTTGATCATTAAAGAACAAAAAACTTAACGATCCATCATATAAGCCATGTTTTGTAAGTTCATGGAGTAATTGTCATATGGTTAATTAATTTTAGGATTATATAAATAACGAATTCATAGCAATAACATGTAGGCATCAACGTGATTACAACTTTTTAATTCCTTAAACAGGAATTACTATAAATTCAAGGCAAAAACTAATCAAATTTTAGTGAAAGAAATAAAATAAAGACTGATTGTTAAATAAACTGACTTATTGTAGTACATGTATTTTTTTTATCACTTTACTCAAATGTCTAACATAGATTCTCGCAATCACAATAAATTTACTACAGTTAATGTTCAATCAAACTTATACACCCACTTAAACAATACTTCTTTCGATTTTTCTACCCTACATTTTTTGTTTCAAAATAGTTACTTATTTTGTCGTCCTAGCATAATAAATTATTGTTCCGTGCATAATGTGAAAGAACATGTGAACGAGAAAAGATTACATTTGCATCAGACTATAAGAAAGGTCTCTTAGTTCAGAACATTTTTAAAGGCACATTGATTAAACCATTCAAAATTTATGATGTTCTTCCTATTGGACTAGGTATTTAAAACAGAGGGCAAAACCAATTCAAATAAGCATAAACATTACTACTGAATCATTTAAACTCTAAGCTCCAGGAACTTCAGCTTCTGCCTCCACCATTGTCTCCTCAGCTGGCCTATCCAACTTGGTACCGACATCTTCCGAGTAGTCACCATGAACCTGTAATTTTGTAAAAATACATTTATAATATGAATACGATATGTTCTGATGTTCAAACAAGTAATGATTGCCCTAAATAAGAAGCACCCGAGATAACAAGAATAAAGAAAATACAACTTACCTCCATAAGTTTTCCAAGATCGAACTTTGGTGCCTTGAGAATCTTCACCTTGCGAATGTAAACATTTTGTAGAGGGAAGATGCTAGATGTTGCCTTCTCAATCTCCCTACCAATAGACTCAGGGATGAACTTAGCAACCAATTCCTTCAAGTCACAGGAACTGGCCTGGTTTTTCATGATCTCAACCATTTTTCGGCGGATCTGTAATAACGATCATTAATGTTAAAAAAATTAGCCGTTTAGCTTTACTAAAAATTTTAGTTTCATTTTTGGGATTTGTTAGGAGAGGAAGTTGTTCATATTTTGTTAGATAAGCTAATGAGTAGACTGAACAATTGTACACGAAAATCAACCAAAGTAGACTTGATTTAAGAACCTGGCGGATCTGGCTAGATTGAGCATAGCAAGTTCGTTTTTGTTGGTTAGCACGCTTCTTGGTAAACCCAATGCAGAACATCCGGAGAGTGTAGCTGTCTGTAGTTTTGACATCCACATGAGCCTCAATCAATGTCTGCCACTTCCTGACAAGTGACCTCAGCTTGTCTGTTGTGAAATCCATCCCCTAACATTTGACAGCAGAAGCCTTAGAACTCAGAAAAAAAAGTCCAAAAAAAAGAGATTCACCGATGAGGATGTTTCATTACCCAGAAATTTGTGAGGACGTTCTTGCCTTGGACATCTTCAGCTCTCAATCTAATTTTCCTGTATGCTTGGTCTTCATCCTTCTGAAGATCAGCCAGGCTAACCTCAAAAACTCTGTGCTTAAGTCCGTCTGAAGCAATCTGTATAAAGCACTGGAAAATTAACTACTCTATTCCAAGTAAATCCAATTCTGAAAATATGAAGTCTCAAAAGAGCTCGGGCATAAATTAATAGAAACCCTAGTTTCCATCTACAGGAAACGAACCAATCCCGAAATAAGCACTGGGATCCAAAATAAGTCGAACAAAAAACAAAGGCTTATTTTTTTTAACAAACTTCAAAACTCTAGTACTGCTTCAGCTCACTAAGCCAATCTACTACCACATTACTACTGTATAGGAACTTACTCACACCAAGTATAAATTACAGTCAGCATTGCTAATTCACTAGTGACTCATGCTTATCAGGCACCACACAACCGTTATATGACAATTTAGTACTACTACATATAACAAGATAATAGGGTGTAAAACGCCTTAATTACCTTAGTACCCTGAGTTCTGGTGACAAGGGTCTTCCCGACATTTTTCACCTCAAACACTGTTGGTGCCTTCACGTCATACCAATCCTTCTTGGCATAAGGATCTACACTGGATGTTATAAGAACATACATCATTACACAATACCAACCAATAAACAAACAACTATTAGGAAATTAAACTAACTAATAAGTAACACACAATCGGAGATCAATGGACAACGCTACAAACTACAATCCCCGCCAAAATTATTAACAAACAATCACAGAACGTCTTACATAACAGGAAAAACTAAAATCCCCACCACAGTCTTGCCGCAGCAGATCAACAAGGTCACACAAACATGGATATCTGGCCGACCAACATAATAAACCCCACATAATAGAATCAAATCTTTATCAATATTATTTTCTCAACAAATCCCAAATCCATAAAACTACCAACAACAAGAAACCGAATTAAGCAAACACCACATTATCATCATATCTGGACTGTTTAAAAATTGAAACAAATCTAATATAGATACATAGATACTATGAAAAGGGTACATACACTTTCTTCTTTCCACCCTTTTTGCCCTTTGAGATTCTCTTGTTCTTTCTGGAATAAATCAAAAACCAAAAAATAGTTAACAAATATTCAATTGGGATAAAGAAAAAATACTTAAAAAAAATGCATTGATTACCCAACAGCCATATTGGAGCGATGAAGCTAGGGGTGAAGAGAACGTAATGTTCTGTGGAGCTGCTGAGATTTGCGGAAGAAGAATCTATTACAAGTGATGAACATGAATAAACTTGCGTGCCTATTTTAGGGCAAAACTGCTGGTGTTTTTTGGGCTAGGGCTAATACTGGATTTTTTGGCCCAATGTTAGTTGTTAATGGAGCTTTTTGGACCCATGTTAGCTGATCTGTTATACACACACCCAAATAGTGGGTTACTGTAGCTTGAATTTACCATTCTGCCCTCCCCCATTTGTAGTTGAAGAAGTTAAGTGGGGGGCAAAATAGTAACTTCGAGCAATAGTAATTCACTATTTGGGTGTGTGTATAGTGTTGCCCATGTTACGTGAATTTTGGCAAACTAGCCGTCAATGTTAATCTCCCTTGTCCTTCTTAATTTCTAAGTCCAAAATATCATCGGCATGTGAAAAGATTAAATTACCCTCATATTTTTATATTTTTTCATTTTTCTTCTTCAATTTACAAAATCAACACAATAAACATTTAACTACCAACTACATCGCTACCTACCACCTTTCTTCTCCAGTTCACAAAACCACCATCACCCACCACCTTTCTTCTTCGATATACAAAACCATCATCCCATGAACTGCCCGAATATTGGCCCCTCGCCGCGCCTATGCCCGAAGTCCCCCATCCCTTTGTTAGGCTTTGAAGGTGATTGAAGGTTGGTGCAATGGTATTTGAATTAAGGATGTTTGGTGAGGGTTGGTGGTGGTGGACTAGTGGTGGTGAGGTAGGCAATGGTCGTGGTTTGTTGTGATGAGTTTTTGAATTGAAGTACATTGGAGGGGCAATTTTAGCTTTTGATGAGGATGCTATTTTCACCCAAAAATTAGGAAGAGTTGTGCAAGTAAATATGGGAGTCACGTGTGCTACTTTGTCAAAATTCTTAATAAGTTTGAGAGGAAGTATGGGGTGGCTCAATTGTAATTTTATAGGGTTGGGTTAGTTCGAGTATCAACAAATACTCATGATCACATTTAGTATTCTCGATTAGCCCATTCATACAATTTTACAACATGTTTAAAATCGTTGTAAGCACCCTCGAACAATTTTACCTCTTATTATGTACGCCGCCTAAACATAATTATGAGATTGATTAGATACATGACAATCCATGTTTAGCTTGTGTAAGAAATAAGTGAACTGAAATTGTTATATGATGAAGGACGAACATTGGACCGTTTGAATTAATCCATTAGGTAATATCAACATTAGATTGAATTAGCAACCAAGTAACATCATCACGACTGATTAACACACTACCACTAACATTCTTGCAGCTTTCATTATTGCAGATACTACTTAAGCCAAAACACTGGCCGATATTGCAACAAATTCAGAAGGAAGATTTTTTGTCTCAACTGCTTTGTTAGATACTTGCCCCACAGGATAAGCTGCATTCACATAGTGATTGCGACAAACTGGCATGTACATATCAGCCCCTCCAACGAGCTCGGTCTTCGTATCAGCAATCTTCCTGTAGGTGAAAATCGCCTTCTTGCCACAAACTTCGCAACGAGCTGTTAGCTTTGTCACCGTGTCAGCAAGGGGAACCACATCAAGCACAGAACCAAAGTTCCTCCTACAATACAGATCATTAGTTTTATCTCGATCCCAAAAAGATTGTCAAGTTTGATATACAACGGATCAAATTTAACAACCTTTGGACATTAGCCGACACATGTAACGTTGTTTTAGCCCACGATTACTATCATGTTAATAGCAAAGTAAGTTGAAAAGACTACGCGTGATGTATCTTTTACAAAATTTGATAATCACTATCAACTTGGTAATTTGAAGAGTAAGAATCACCTCAGATAGTCACCATCAAGACCAGCAACTACAACAATTTTACCATCAAGATCAGCAGCATTGCAGCAGAATTCATACAAATCATCAAAAAACTGAGCTTCATCGATGGCAATAACATCAACCTGGTAACAAAACAAATCCATATAACAATTACATCACAAGCAAACATCTACTAGTAGAAGAAGTCGCGAAAACACAATATTACAAAATTAACAACACTCAAAATTGATTTTGACATATATAATCGAACGAGTCAAAATCAAACTGCAACTAAAAAATAATCAAGTAATACCTTTGCATATTCCTCAACTCCAAACTTGTCCTTGAAACTGGAGAGGTTCGGCAACGCCAAACATGGAAATTTGGTGCCATCGTGAGTCACAACTGAATTTACAGCATATCTTGTGTCCTTGCTTGATTTAATCACCACCACCTTTCTGCAAATCACGAACATTGTCTACTTTTATTTTCAATTATCACAATTAACAAACTTCGTATTCTTAATTATCCCACATAAACTTTTTTATATCATAATATCAGAATCATCATAGTAATATTAAAAATTGTTCAAAAGCTTACCACTTGAAACATTACAAATGTATTAAAATGTTATACACATACATTTTAGTATTTCTTAACATAATGTCATGATATATCTCGACTCTCGAGTAACACCCGTTATATTAGTCCAAGTGGACCAAGTAACACATGTCATTACTGGTCAAGAAATTCCAGTTATATTCATAATTAACCAGACTTTATCGATATATAACCAATTGTTCTCGGATGGACTACTAACATCTATACGAAATTACTCGTGTTCGGAATTTAAATGAAAATAGAGCAATCATAAAGAGAAATCTGACCTGCCCAAATTAGACTCAGATCTAACACGTCGAAGAAGTGCAGTGGTCTTGCCAGCAAACATGGGTCCGATGATGACGTGGATTTCGCCAGAAGATTGTGTCTTGCTACATACCCTTAAACTTGCAGAAGATGTTGCCATTGTTTTGGTGTTATTTCAACTTACCAATCGAATATTTGGTATTTGGATTTGTCCACTTTAGGCTATGCGTTAGGTATATATATGGACAAATGAAATGGGACAATTCTATTTTATTATAAAATTTGAGAGGCAAAATTTCATGAGTTTCCGCGCTTGTTTTATGGGGATTTGGAGGGAATTTATTGTACATTTGAATTTGCTTTAACGTGCTATGTACAATTTGACTATGACAACTGACAAGCTTGCAGGAGAATCCACTTTTTATTTTCTTTTTTCTTTTTAGCTTATCTCCCACTATGTTAAAAAAACTGACAAATTTGTAGGTTTTTACCCGCTTCACACTCAAGGCTCTTGCCATTGACCAGAAGGTCCTTGGTTCGATACTCACCTCATCATTAATTTACAAATAAAAAAAAACTGGTCAATTAACTTACTTGATATATTTAAGATATCTAACTTTGTTACAATAAATTGGAACATATTTTCAATTGTAAAAATGGTTTAGATCCATGATATGTGTATGCTCGAATTATATATGGTGAAACAAAAGGTTGTTAGGTTGATTGCCCTTCAACTGACCAGTTTGTTTATATGTAATTCTTATACTATTATTCTTTTCGATGAGGCTCCTATATTATTATTCTTGTCTCGAAGACCCGAATGTTGTTAACCCCAATTTTAGTAGTATTAAAATATATAATGAGTTTTTGATGTTAGCCGACCAATCCGTCAAAGCAAAAATAATTAGGTTTTGTGCACATAGGCACTTGAAGGTTCACCAATCAAGTGTTCAACCTTTCAAGTTGGTATTTAAGATATATTTTTGGCACATGAATTTTTAATTTTAGCACCTGAACTCCAGTTTAGTAAGCATGCTTAATGGTAAACTAGGATTTTTAAATATGTTGCATTTTATGGTCATTTTTAAATAACAAACACTTTAATAATAAAATATAAGGTGTGATATAAGGCTTCAAAGGAAACGTTTAACGCCTTCCTTATGCCAGTTATATATAGATAGATTCTTATAGAAAGTTGTTATATATATTCCGTCATAAAAAAATCACTACACACAATTATTTTCATAAAGACAAAACTTTACAACATATATTTTAAACACAATAATATAAATATATAATAGAAATCTATAATTCATTTATACCATTGAAATTAACTAATATCTTCTTGCTCTGAGTTTATCAAATAATCCATGAACTTTAACTATTTCCTCTAAACAAAATCTCAAGAAAGTAATTATAAAATTATAATTTTTTGTGGTAGTCACTTTCAAATTTTTTCGACACCTGTAAGCCCTTGGTCAATTTAAGCAGTATGAGGTGAGAAAATAAAAATCGATTATGTTTATAAAATCATGTAAGTTAGTCACGAGACATTATAAAAGGACGGAAGAGTATTTGTTCATCCAACTCCATAGAAAATGCCAAAATGAGAACCTCTCGTCATTAGCGTATCCGACAGTTTGAAGAAAATTGAGTGGTTTTCTTGTTTCCACCTTAGATTGTAGTTTGTCATGACTCATGAGAGGAGGATGATCTATGAAAAAACTATTCTTCATCCTACTTTCAAATGTTAGTCAATGTTAATTCAGATCCATGACTTAGATAATCGATATAGGATGGGTGATTGAATTCTTTAAAAGAAATTAATTATTACTATAATACCGTAGTATGTAAAAGTTAAAAATTATTGTTACTTTATTTGGAAGAAAGAAAAATATGATGTGAAATGTTAAAAACTAAAAAAGATATGTTCAAACATTTTTGGGTGATTTTGGATGTTGTACATGTATAAAACATTTTTTTTATTTATAGAAGTTTGAGTTGAATATTAGTAAACTATTAAATCATAAATATTGACTCTTTAAGATATATCTGGTGATTTATCTTCTCACAAAAATCTAAGACAGAATACTATAAAGCTTTAAGATGAAAATATCATGTTTTTTTAAGAAAATGAGAATTCCAAATGCAATAAAAATGTTGAGTTTTGAAAATTGTCTTAATTGGAAGACTTTGAACAAAATGGAGAAAATCGATTGATTGGGTGTCATAGCCATTTTCTACAATCATGTCGGCAAGTACAAGCTTGATGATCACTTATTGATGAGGTAGTACAAATTACCGTATGTAAAATTACACTACTACTATTTGGCTAGTACATTTTTTATGTTAAAAATATTCCCTCCAATTTAAAGTAGATGACGATTTTATTTTTGCGTGTCTAATTTTGACCATTAATTACTTATTATTTTTTAGTCTGAAAAAAATTAATATTTATAAATTTATATTTAATAGAATTTTCATAAAAATAATTTGTTATAATTTTTTATAATATACTAACAAATTAATTATTGCTAATCAAAGTTAGATGAGAAAAAAAAACATATAATTTGAATTGGAAAGAGTAAAGTATTAAGTACTATATATAATATATATAACACTTTAAAGCATATAATAAAATATATTTAAAAAAATATTTTCACTTCAAATTTTAAAGGCAAATATGTTATAAAGCATTTTTATTTATTAACATTTTAATATGTTCTTTGAAGATGCATTCTATATAAATAGTTTTAATTAAATTGTGATATTTAATTGATTATTGTTAAAATTATTTTGACCACGACAAACACAATTCAAACTCGTGGTTCATGTTCCACAATTCAGGTCCACAATATTGGGCCTATGTGATGTGACGTTTTTCCTTTGGTCCACAAGACCACAACATACTCCATTTTCAACACCGTTATGCAAACTACCTAGCTTTGCATACAACTCTTATCGAGTCAATTTATCGAGTCAATATCAAATAACGAATTCTTACGCTTTATCACAAATAATGATCTTATTCTTTACGATATCATTTACTCCATAAAATATACGCGGACATCATTCATGTATAAACCAACCATCAGTCGACTCACATTTTTACTCGTTACAAATATAAACTTACTTTTTTATACTTTTTTTTTGTAAACTAACGATGAGGTGAGTTTCGAACCCAGGATCTTCTGGTCACTAGCAAGAGCCTTTTTTACTAAAATATTCGATTAACTATACTTTTTTATACTTAGTTAAAAATATTAGAAAAATACTACATGTCCATACATGCTATATTATAGTGGGATGTTGTGTTTGGTATGCAATAATTAAATAGAATAGAATAGAATATAAATGAAATTTGTTGGTCTTACTTGATTTGTTAATTAACAATAAATTTTAATGGCTTTCATTAATGACTTCAATTACCCATGGAGGTGATAACCTACCTCCAAATTGGAAGCAATAACTCATTTCGTTGTAGGAGGTAATGAAATTAATAATTTAGTAACATCATAACTATGTATTATTTAATTCATTAGTTTATTATATTTTATATTAAATATACTAATATTATATACTATGTATTTTTTAAATTTAATGAATATTTTAATGAATATCATCATATGAGTACTTTAATATTAATATTTTTAGCAAACACTTTAAATAATTGTTTTTATTATAAAGTATTAAAGTATATTTTATTATAAATTATTAAAGTATATTATTTTTCAAATTTTAATCAAATAACTTAATATTTATACTCTAATATTAATGTTTATACTTTAATATTAAAGTATAAATATTAATATTATAATGTATACTGTAATTAATACTTAATATCAATGTATTTATATTAAAGTAATTATTTATGCTTTTAATAATTTAAATTTGATATACCTTATAAATATTGAAGTATTTTGATATAAAATGGAAATTATCTATTAAAGTATTTTAATATCAAAATGTTATACTTCGATATTAAACTATGCAAATGTAATGTAATAAGGCAAATATAACTTAATATACTTTAGTATTTTAAATACTCCATTAATATTAAATATTCACTATAAATATTAAAATATTATACTTTTAATATGAAGTATATTTATTTTTAATATTTTTGCCACTCAAATTTAATACAAAATAGTTAAAAATGACATTACATTAATTACCTTAAAAGTATAATTTGAATGAATACTCATATTAATTTCTTGGATTTTTTCCTTAAAATGTCTTTAAGTCAATATAATTTTTTTAAGAAATTAAGTATATCATAGTACTTTAAAATCAATTTGTTGCAGTACTACTTCAAATTTGTATAATACTATAATTTTGAAATTAATATTAACTGTTTTGAAATATATATATATTATTGAAATAAATATGTTAAAATTGTGCTTTTATATTTTTTTAATAAACTAATTATTTTTATCATTAAATTATCAATCAACCAATGATAACATTTATTTTTACAATTTTAAAGTATTCTTTTTGGGACTAATTTTTAATTTTGTTAATGTATTTGCAAATGACTAGAATAATCGGACGACTGACGGAAGCAAATAGTAAAGATTTCCCACTTATATAATGCAAGCCTTCAAAATTAATAGTAGGTAGGATTCTTCAAGTTGTGCTTTTTGAGGTTTGCAAAGGTTGCGCAGTCTTCTACAATTCCAGCTTCCAAACAACCTCAAAAAACCAGCAAACTCATTACAAATTAATATTGGTAATAATATTATTGCATTTACCATTTCTTTTACTGTTTTTCTTGGCATACTTTTTTGTTGAGAATCATGAACATTCATTGTTAAAAATAGCAATATGCTCATTTCAATTGTTTCTTAATTGATGTTGTTGTTTTTTCGTATTTATCTTTCACATAAATGTATTGATAGTGTTGTTTTCTTGTAGTTTTTTCATAACATAAATGAATAATAATTGAATTGGAGCTAGTACTAGATTTGTGCACCTTCAGGTGTTTGATAGATTGAAGGTATTGCATTTTGGTTATTATTAAGAAATGTTGGGTTCTTAGTTTTTTTCTTTAGATTCATTAGTGAGTTCTATATGGTAGAACTCAAATCTTGTTATGTGATTACATGGGGGTGTGAGCTGACTACAGAAATGCATGAATCTTGATAAAGTTTTGATTTTTAATGTGGAAATGTGATATTTTCTAGTTAGCTTGGCAGAAGTTTTGGTTCAGCTCGTTTAACCGAGCTTTTGAGGGATTACGATTTAAGGGTGAATGTAGGTGAAATGGTTTCCCTAGGTGAAACCATTTTTAGAACCATAAGGACCATTAGTCGAGACTAACCTGTTTTCTGAGGAACTAAAGGATAAGAAGAATGCTTGATATTGGACGAAGCAGCTTCGCTGGTATCATTTTAGATTTATGCATCCTTTCTGAACATGGTGTATGATAAAATGCGTCTTTGGTGTTTGTAAAGGGACAAAAGGGGGAGGAGGATTATTTTATAGTCTTGTAAATCCCTTGCCCGTTTTGGTACTAGCATACGAGTTGGAGTCATTTTTGTACATGAGAATGTAAATTTGGCTTGGTATATAAGAATTTATTAACATCAAATGTTCAATAAGACTGCAAAAGTTGATTTTTGTTAAAAAAATTAGCTGATAGACCGATTTACATTTACCTTGTATGTTTTCTCATATGGCAATACTTTTAGGTTCATTCAAGTGTGCTCCATCTATTTTTGGAGGATATTCTCTTAGGTTCTACATTGTCTGCGTTGGAGAGCTAACCTCTTCATTGTAATTTGGCTGAACAAAGTTCACTCGATAACAGTAATTTTTCTAATTATTCTGCCAGGCTTATAGATGGCAAAAATTTTGGACTTGTGTCGAGTTGAAACTCCCTCCTTTGCTTTGTTAGAAGATGCTTCCCGTTTCCATTCTTCTTGGTCGAGGCAGCGTACCAATTATCTAGCTCCATTATCTGTTGCTCTCGGATCACGCTCATCAGTCTCATCGAAGAAACAACGGAATAAAGGCTCTGTGCTCAGAGTGAGATCTGAGAGACGAAGCAGTTTAGATATATTAGAGAGGGCTGGAGATGAAATTCAAATTCCAGATGTTGCATCTAACGAGCTGACATGTGTAATGAAGTTTGGCGGATCCTCGGTTGCGACTTCAGAAAGGATGAAAGAGGTGGCTAACCTTATCAACAAGTTCCCCGATGAGAGGCCTATCATTGTTCTCTCTGCGATGGGAAAGACAACTAACAAGCTCTTACAGGTCTAGTATTCTCTGTTTTTCTTTTTTGGTCTTTTATCATTATCTGTTGCCTTTCTTTTAGTAGGTATTCATTGTGCATTAATAACTCAAAACATATTAAATATGAACAGGCTGGGGAAAAAGCCGTTAGTTGCAGTGTATCATCTGTCTCTGACATTGAAGAGTTGACGTTTATAAAAGATCTCCATATAAGGTTTGGTGTATTATTATATTTAACTTAGTTTTCCTTTTAATAAGCTTGCTATTCCTTATATATCTCGGCTAACATCTAATAGGATGCTTTTCTACTATACTCAGAACTGTGGATGAGCTTCGAGTGGAAAGGTCTATTGTTACAAGTGAGTTCCCAAAATTACCCTTGATATGAGATGCATGCTTTATCTTTTTTAAACCTGTCATGATTTGAGCTGGTTATTGTGCTTCAGCCATGTAACGTTCATAATTTAGATTTTGCTCATGACTTAAAAAAAGATCTTATAGGTAACAATAATTGGTAAGTCACTCCAGTTTCCATATGGAATTCCACACTTCAATGCAGTATGTTTACTTCTATGAACTGTGGCCACATACTAACAGTCATCTATATTTTCGATGTCTATGGCTGCTGCTTGATATTGGGTTCTTAAAATTTGGTTTAGAATGATAATTAATACCTCAGAGGACCACATATAAGGATGTATAGACGTTAGTCAATAATTGTCCAATACGTTTACAAGAAGTTAAATATAGCACCCGAAACCATCACTAATGTTTGAAAATTTTCATTTATTTATTAATAACTTGTAACTCAATGATTTTCGTTTATCTCCATGTATGTCAAGTTCAGTGGCGGGGCAGAGGCATTTAGGGGGTAGAATGCCCTCTCCAGTTTCCGCTGATGTTATATAAAATTGATTTGTTGCCCTTCAAGTTTTAGTTTTTTAACTTAAGAAATTAATAAGTCACATATATATTATATATTTATCACCAGTCACCACTGTGCCAACCCTCAATTTCTGGCTCTGCCCCCAAGTTGGATTCTTTTATAGTTTTTTATAACCATTGGCCTTATGTCATGCTTTCTTCCTTATCAAACCTGAATGGTTATCCTTATGTGGCATCTTCATTTCACAGAACACCTTGATGAGTTAGAACGACTTCTGAGTGGAATTGCGATGATGAAAGAGTTGACCTCACGAACAAGAGATTACTTAGTTTCTTTTGGAGAGTGCATGTCTACTAGAATTTTTGCAGCGTACTTAAATAAGATTGGTGTTAAAGCTCGACAAGTATGCATCTTCCTTTTTAGTTTCTCTCAAGCTAATATATAGTCTATTTAATTGTTATTGAAACTGAAGGAATAAAATGTTGGCTATTTTGTTACTAGTACCAATTATGTAGTGATCACTGTATAATGCCGATATTAATGTTGTATTTGATACTGATACTGCATGATTCAGTGTACTAATTGTTTTATGGATTTTGTGCAGTATGATGCTTTTGATATTGGGTTTATAACAACTGATGAGTTTACCAATGCGGATATCTTAGAAGCAACTTATCCTGCCGTTGCGAAAAGATTGAATGATGATTGGATTGCTGATCCTGCAATTCCCATTGTTACTGGTTTTCTTGGAAAGGTTGCCCTTTGTTTTCATTTTTTTATTTGAACGTGTATTACACATTCGCACGTAGCAGAAATTGCTAACCTGGGATTTTTTTTCTTCTTTTTTTTAAGGGTTGGAAAACGTGTGCAGTGACTACATTGGGCCGGGGTGGCAGTGATTTGACTGCTACTACTATTGGCAAAGCGTTGGGTTTGCGTGAAATTCAGGTTGGTTGAGTTTTAATTGTAGCCCATGGTATGATATAAGTATGAATCTGACACCAATGCTTTAACACGCTGCTTATGAATGCACATCGATTGGTGGGATTGCAGATTGATAGGGGTTAATATAGGAGAGGGAAGAAAGGGTGTTAGAGAGGGATGGCTAATTATGATTTGAAGTTTGCTGACCTTTTATGTTGTAACAGGTCTGGAAAGATGTTGATGGGGTTCTGACAAGTGATCCTAACATATACTCAGGGGCAAGACCAGTTCCCTATTTAACTTTCGACGAGGCCTCCGAACTTGCATATTTTGGTGCACAAGTAACTATTTTCCTCGTCTTTTTTTGTTATTGATTTCATTAATTTGGAAACTTTGCGAGAAATGGGAAGTATCTGTGATGCTAAAAACGTTTGCCTTATCTGTTACCACCCTAGTTGGGAATGTTTTCCATGAGTCTTTGTATGTGGTCTAGGTGTGATAAGCAACTGTAGTACTGTAGTCTTGGTTCTTTTTTATGTCAATTGGTAGAACCTAAGCGACTTTAAGTTTATGCCATCTGATACTCCTACGTTTTATGGCCTTATTCTTGATGTTTGATGCTCATTAAATATCAAATTTATAATCGTAAACTGGTGATAGATTCTGGGTCGAAGAAAATTCAAAGAATAAAGTTCTCCACGGTCGGGAGAAGCTAAGCCCTTTTAGTAACATACCTCACATTTGGCTTCTAAGAGCTATTACACCCCTTATTGTCGGAATGAAGTTGTAATTTTTTTAATTATTATTGCAACCCTTAATGTGGAAATGATTAAAAATCTTTATTCTGTTTACTCGGCAGTCAACTTTTTATAGTCGTCTGATTAATAATTTGACCGTGTTGCGTCCTTAACCATTACTCCATTAGGCAGTCACATGGCAAACAATTTGGATTAAAAAAAACTACTGTAATTTTTAGAATTTTTTTATGGGCAAAACTTAACCATGACTAACTACATATGAGAGATTAATTGTCTTAGTTGACACAAATTGAGTGTGCAAATTTGCTACAGTGTGCTAATTAGCTTGCAATTACATTTGTTGCTAAGATAATCCAAAGTTTTAATCACATAATGCTTTGGTAAGAATTTATGTGGGTTATGCAGGTTTTGCATCCACAATCCATGAGACCTGCTAGGGAGGGTGATATTCCCGTGAGAGTGAAAAACTCATACAATCCAGAAGCACCAGGTACCCTCATCACCAGATCGAGAGATATGAGTAAGGTATAGTAGAACCAATGTTAATGAAATTTATATGATTTGAGAAGCTATTAGAGGTTTAATTGATGTTTATATACAGGCAGTATTAACCAGCATAGTTTTGAAACGTAATGTCACCATGCTGGACATTGTTAGCACAAGAATGCTTGGTCAATTTGGCTTCCTCGCCAGGGTAAACGTTTTTGAGCATGTTACGGATTTGGTAGTTTTACCAGTTATATTATCCCGCTTTAATTTTATTGAACTATATTAAACAGGTTTTCGCGATATTTGAAGATCTAGGCATATCCGTTGATGTCGTAGCCACTAGTGAAGTTAGTATATCCTTGACATTAGACCCGTCGAAGCTCTGGAGCAGAGAACTGATTCAACAGGCAAGCGTACGATCTCTTGCTTCTTCTGTTATTACGAGTTTAAATATCTGACAGTTACTAGGTTCTACTTTTTATTTTTCTTGAACTTGCTCGTTTCTTGTTCTCATTTTTTCGTTCAACATGTGTCTTTGGATTTTTGACATGCTGATATGCTTACATCTCTTCTTTGATGTCTATACAGGAACTTGATCATGTTGTTGAAGAACTTGAGAAAATTGCAGTTGTCAATCTTCTTCAGAACAGATCGATCATTTCTCTCATTGGAAATGTTCAGAGATCATCACTGATACTTGAGCAGGTGCTTTTCTAACATCTTAATAGTGACTATGGTTGCCTTTGTTGTAGTATTTATTCTAAAATAAATCGTGCAACAATATCAGCGAGTGTAATATTTCAAACTTATGCTAAGTCAACCACCTTAATAAGTAATCGTGAAATGTCAAAGGTAGATCATTCAAATAATAAACGAGGAAGTATGTTTTCTTTGAGTTTCATTTTTCTCATGTACGTTGAAAGGTGCACCTTCTTTACGAGTTACCATTTAGCTCCATACTATTGAGTGTTAATCGACATTGCATCTTCCACTCTCATGAGTTCTTTTGTTGTTATGTGGTAATCACTCTTCATTTTCATTGATCCTCCCTCTCTATGCTAAGAAGGTCTTTCGTGTACTGCGAGCCAACGATGTCAATGTTCAGATGATCTCGCAAGGGGCTTCCAAGGTACGAATTTTATCTGTCTTTATATTTTCCTATCGACATTTCTCGTGAAGTTTGATAGTATTTCCCTATTCTGACATCGTCGCATTGTTCCGTCAACAGGTAAATATATCGTTGATAGTAAATGACAGTGAAGCAGAGCAGTGTGTTCGAGCTCTTCACACTGCCTTCTTTGAAAGCGACTTATCATGATTTATTTCAAGAAATGGTGTCTTGGTTATTATTTATCAAAATTTTGTATAACTCAATTTTGAGGTGGAATATGTATTCAAATATTGTGGTATTAAAAAATATGGTATTTGTCGAGATTACTCCAAACAAGTCCAAAAATTTCAAATATGAGATCTCATATTGGAAAACGAGGAGATAGTTCATAATTTAAGTTACTCCATCTACATCAATTGGTTTTAGAATAATGTATCTCGGGCTAGGAAGTGGGTCCTCTCTCCTCCTATGCGAGTGGCCTAGACTCGTTTAATAAATGTCATTGAGCTTAGTTTGTGATTTGAAAAGTACCTTACAATCTTACATGTGAGAGGTGAGTGTCCAAATTGCTCCTACTAAGCTCTAAAATTTCAAATGGGAGAGCTCACTATTAAAAAATAAGGAGATAATTTAGTTCTCAACATAATAAAACCAGAGAGTTATTTTACATGATATCAATTGATTTTAGGATGGTGTCTACATGACTATGAAGCGGGTTTTTCTTCTCTTTTTATGGGTATAATTTAATCCCGTTTAATAAATTTCAACAATATATAATTTTTAATTATATTCGACAATAGCATGCTCACTAATCACTACCACATAAAACATCTTGATCTCCACAATCTAGTTTTTAAAAGAGAGATACAAACTTAGCATCTTTAGGCAAAAAAAGATGGGTATATTTCCATATATGGAATTAATTTAAGGTAGTGCAATTCTAAGTTTGATCCACATTTCTTAATAATCTCGTACCTAACCATTACCATATGATTAATAAATTAATCATACCTAATTACTCTCTCTCAAAGGCTCAAAACTACATATTCTTTGCTTCATGTGGTAAAGATAATATTTTTCCAGCTTATTTTAATTGATATTTTTATTTTATTGAGTCGAATATTTCGATTATAAATAAATTTATATTTGTAATTGTGATTCACATACAATTGATGACATTGCCTCATCGGAGTTGTTCTTTATAATTTTTTTTATAATACTGTTTTCCTTAAAAAAATGAATCAAATAGAATCGAAAATAAGGGAATATATATGAAACTAATTATTTTGTTTATATAAACAAAATAATAATAATAATTGTTATGAAAGATATTGCATACCTAACACACATATAAGTCCAGCCTTTGGCTATGAAATTGAACATCAACGCGTGTAAATGAATCAAATGCAAATCAAAATATTGGTTAGTGGCTATCTTGCTCAATTGATCTTCAAATATTATAATAGTCTTCTAGTTTATTATTTGCTCTATATATTATAGCAAAATGAAATCTTACATGTCATGCATCAAATTTTTATTTTGTATCTTTGCCATTTGTACGTACCAGAAATCTTTCCTCTTTTAATATACTTCGAAATATTAGTGATAAATCTTGTCTTTTTGCACGGTATGGGTTCGAAGGGATAAAATCAACTAGCAATCTGGCCAAGTTTCCTGACTTTTAAAAGCATATTTCGCGATTAATTTCCTGGTAAAAACTCACGTCCCAAAGTACTACGAAGCCTTTAAAATGAGGTATATTTAACAAAGAACATATACAATCTTAAATTAAATGATTCGAGTATGACATACGCTTTTCGTTAAACGTTTTAAAAAAATTGCAACACATACATGAACCCCTTGAACCTGAAAATTTATTGGCTAATTTGGATTCCAACTTCTTAACCAAAGTATTTAGTGGGAGAACATTACATTGTGTTGTGATAGGGCATCTACCAATTTAACATTATAAGCCAACCAAACCCCTTTTTTATTCCACCAATATCATTAATAAATATCTAAATATGAGCATTATTGATCTTCAATTTGATATGACTCGATTTAAATAAGATAATGTATAAACACATGTATAATACATAAATTATTCATTTTACAAGTGTTTTACGTTTAAAATTGTACTATGTTGTACTCCCCCCGTCCCTAAAAGATTGTCATATTTTGACTTTTGGTTGTCAACAAAACACGATTTAAAACATAAGTATCTATTATTTTACATGCGAAAAAATTATAAAAAGTTAATATTTCAAAAATAAATATTGAGACGAATCTAACAAGGTACCACAAAACTATATTATTTCTTATCGTTTAATGAGTATTCATGATCAGTCAAAATGTGACAATCTTTTAGGGACGGAGGGCGTCATATTGTTTACGTGCTTTTCAATAAAACTATAAATTATATGTATTTATATACCAACCAACAAATATATATTACTCAGCCGTATTTTGCCAATAAACTCAACCATGAACAACATATCCATTTTAGCTATTGCAAATTTATACAGAGTTTCGGAAAGCGTTATGACTAGCATACCACTTTGTGAAACGCTATATAAATACGAAATGTCATTTAAGACCATTCACACTAGATGCCTTATATAATTCCTCTAAAATCAATTCCTTATCCCACTTTACCAACTTTAGGCGCTATTATTTAGTTTTCATGTAAAATCAGATTCTATGATCTATTTCTCATATTATTAAGAAGAAAGACGGATGAGGGTGATGAAAGAGAGAGAAAGAGTATGATTTATGAAAGTAAATTTGTTTGGTGGGCCACGTAAAGATGATTAGGCTAAAAAAGTTGTTCTTTTTATTGCTTTACTCTCTATTACTCTCTCCGTTCTTTTTTATATGTCTTTCTAGTCTTCATTTTTTGTTTCGAAATATTTGTCTTTCTGACATAATTAATTGAAAGTTTGCATTTTCAATGTATTTTTTGATTATAAAGTTATCAACCAACCAATTATATAGTTTCAATTGATTGTCTTCTTACATTTCCAATATATTTTTTAGGGCAAATGGCTTCTGACATCACTCATGTTTGGAAAAAAAGCCAGTTAGATCATTCATGTTTCAAAAACACCAGATAGAT
Source organism: Echium plantagineum (assembly GCA_003412495.2). Taxonomy (NCBI): domain Eukaryota; kingdom Viridiplantae; phylum Streptophyta; class Magnoliopsida; order Boraginales; family Boraginaceae; genus Echium; species Echium plantagineum. The sequence continues at coordinate 21,470,360 of CM016568.1, read as the reverse complement.
CACTAATATTTTAAAAGTCACTTATTCGGGTCACTCCATCAAATTTTTGAAGGGTATTTCTGACCAAACACATTTTTTCCTCTAATAAGCACCCAATTTAACTCTTATTAACATATTGACCCCAATCTCGAGAATACAATTTTTTTCGATTTCTCTTTCGATATTTCGAAAAAAAATATCGAAAAATAAATCGGAAAAAATTGTAATCTCAGGATTGGGGTCAATGTGTTAATAAGAGTTAAATTGGGTGTTTATGAGAGGAAATAATGTGTTGGGACATAAATACCCTTCAAATATCTGATGAAGTGACCATAATGAGTGACTTTTTAAACATTAGTGATCTAACTGGCGTTTTTGAAACATGAGTGATTTAACTGGCTTTTTTTCCAAACGTGAGTGATGTCAGAAACCATTTGCCCTATTTTTAACTACTTTTTATTTTTCTTAATCTATGTCCAAATGGCTAGAAATACAAATAAAAAAGTACGGAGAGAATATAAAGCTAAATTCTTTTTAAGGCTTCCAGTGTGAATGTTATAATAAGTATGTGACTAGCATAACACATTTTTAATGCTATCTAAGCTACCATAGCGATAACTTAGATATCATAGCGCTATTTAAGAGAAAGAGGAGCGATATCGAAGTGCCTTTTCTATAGTAGCGTCTAGTGATAGGTGCTCTTTGCTCGACTAGTTAATACAAACTATTTACATCCGTTTATTGACACTAACGAATTTTCAGGGGAGAAATACTATTTTTTCTTTTCTTTCTCAAACGATAGAAGTTACTAAATAGTCATGTATATGAATATATTTCTAAACTAAATAAATGAGAATCTAAAGAGGCTCGCTATTCTTGAAGCCTTGAATGAAAGAAAAACTACAATATAAAATTATACGAATAATGAGGCTAATATAATCCAGCTCGAGGGGGTCAATTTATATGTTGTTTATTATAACAATATATACTAATTATTGTTCACATAACAGATAAAGAATTTCTAATTTGAAAATGTAGTGTTTAAAAATAGGGAAATAACTATTTGGTTCTAATATTGTTCATAATCAAATTCAGATTACTTTTGGGTAGGTAAAAAGATAACTAGAGTATAATATAATTATATCATATTTAATTACCTAAATTGAAGTCTTTAACTAAAGGAGTGTTTCAATGTCCTATAAATACATACCATGAAGTTGATTAGTCTACACAAATCACATCTTAAGTATCTTCTTACTTCAAATAACCAAAAGCAAGTTATTACATTTATATTAATATTACAATAATAGATATGGAGATTTTCAAGAAACACATGCATTTTGCTATGTTGCTAGTGGCAATCATCATATGTTTCTTGATTTTTTCACCACAAAATGTTGATTGTGAAATTGGGATTCAGCTAAATCCATGCACACTTCAAAGATGTGTTGTTGAATGCAAGAAAATATTGCAGAATGAGTATCAGAGTGCAGCATGTGTCTCTGGCCCAAGAGGAAAGTACTGCATCTGCTTAGGCTGATGATACTATGCTCTACATGCTTCAATAATAAAAGAGTGATTGCAGTTCATTACTCTCTATTTATCTAGAATGTATGTCATATTTCATGTATGGGCGGGATTATTCCCTCGAACAGCATGAAATTGTTTTTCCTTTTTTATTATGAAAAGCGTGCGACCCTTTCTGATTAGAAGTGCTGAAAATCACGAAAATGTTGCGAGTGACTCATTATCGTTTCATAACACGTGATATGATCATTTGCGACGCTTGAAGATACATCATATTTTTTACAATGTAAGGAGTATGGTGCACATTCGAGAATAACAGAAAGAAGGTAGTAGGACAAGTGTAATAAATAGCTCATTCAATAGCTTATTTCTGATGAAGAAAAATCAGCTTTGAATGGTGCTTCTTCTGTAATAATTATGTATGAGTTGAGTGTGTTATATTGTAATTTTCATGTGTGTTCTCCTTGTTATCTTAACAATAAAATGTCAAACTGTTTGAAGAATTTAGAAACCAACACAGACCAACATATGCAATGTAACAAAAATCCAAATGAAACAACAAACATAATATAATTGCATCTCCCTCAATGTAATAAAGGATTAAATCGACACGAATCATCACACTATCTACCACTTGACAATATATAAGAATAACAAGTGTAAGACCTCCTTATTGTCCCATGCATAATGTTGCATATATATTATCCTACCTTTGTTAAATATGAGGCATGATTATGTTAATAGAATATGTTTGTGAGGTATTTGGAAATTGTTTGACAAATTGCCCTTCCTAAAATTGATCATGTTATAAACAACTTGGTGTAACGATTTTCGAATCTACGTTTTTATCCTTACATTTAGATTGTTAAAAATAACTAGAAGCTAATGAGATTTGAACTCCAAGACATCTAATGTAACAGGTGAACTTTTCTGTAATAGGCTAGAACTACTTTTTGTTCAACTTGTATGTAGATATAATGTATAATACATATTTTTCAAAAATCGGCCCCCATAAAATTCTCAAGCCCTGGGCGGTTGCCAACCGGCCACCACCTCAGGGCCGGCCCTGATTGCACATGTTAATACCTTCTCTCTTTATGTTGTAGAATTAGAACTTGAATTCGAATGCTTCGTAAAACTTAGGACTGCTTTTTAATAGCTTTCTCTGGATGGCTTCTCTTTTGAACAACTTCTTCTTGGATCTGCCTCCAGAATGGCATCCGAATTGAATACGAGAGCTACCTCGCCAGAGTTACAACAAATGACAGACTAGTGATATTATAACAATTATAAGTCTCTTGAGCAAGGATCACCTACATAATTTCGCAATCAAATTGATATAAGCACAGGAAAGAAGTATACTATACTGCATCGTGCTTCGAGTACCATGTATGAAATAGCATACTTACAGCATAAGGAGGACTCATCTCAGAGGAAAGTAACGGTGACCCAAGTTCACCTCCTATATACAGTTCCTAAAACAACAAGGCACAATTGAATAGGCGACCAATAATCACTTTATTGGTGTGAGCTCCAAACGTAACTTCTCCACCCTTTTCAAAGGCTAGTATATCTTTTGTTGACATAGCTTTCACTTCCTCGGTGACAATTCCCATAGATTTCCCAAGCTTTTTCCCTAATACACTATAATAATATACTCGTGTCATAAGAACATTCTCGTAAACAGAAAAATCCAATGTAGCTACAACGCCTAATAATTATTACCTGAACAGCAAGATGAACTAAATAATAGACACCTTCATACAACAGCTACTTGTAGAAGGATCATCAAGAGACCCACAGGGTAAGATGAACTAAATCTTATTTTCTCAAGAAGAACTAACCGTATGTAGCCTATACGCATCCATTTCTTGTCGAACAAACTAAACCAAACTTTGCGTAGCTGAATTAATCCATTGATCAAGTACATTTGAGGAGCTCTCAAGTGTGTTTTCATCAATAGGAAAAAATGGTACAGCATTCTGAGTAAGGAACCAATTTTTTCAATTGACGAATGGTAGCAGATAACGTTATGAAGATTTTATGTTAATGTACTATGTTTAAGATATTGAAAGAATAGTAAGAAAATAAAAGTGTAGAGTGTCACACGCAATCCAAATTCATGTACCCTTAGACCAAGTTTCATTAAAAAATTAAGCTGCGACTCCGCTGGGGATCGAACCCAGAATCTCTGGTTTCGTAGACCAGCGCCTTATCCATTGGGCCACGGAGTCACCGTTGCACAATGTATGTTCAATTATATCACATCATTGCTTTGGCCTCTTAACTTCTTTTTAACAGATCATTCCATTAATGTAGGTATACCTCAAATACAAATTACTATGGAATGCAACTAACTATCCATATTACCCAACAGATCTGAAACTAAAACCTTGGTGTGTTATTCGGATCGGGTAAACAAGGAGGAATGGAGGAAAATTTACTTCTTTTGTTGTGTCTGAAAACCTAATTTACTTTTATCCTCCTCCAAGTACTAGGAGAATTGAATAGAATAACATTTTTTTTTTATTTCCCGTAATTTTCCTATCTCACAATTATGGTACTCAAACAAATTTATTTTCCGTGATCCCTCTAATTCACTTCCCCCACGATAATCTATAAAAATTCCCCTCTCCCTAATCCACCCCGATCCAAACACACCGTTAGGTTAGATATAAAGGAAGTAAGTATCATACCCCTTTTATTATTATTTTGTTATCCTTGTATCCTTAAACATGTTGATTAAATTATCATATAAATTAATCTATAAGTCTTTGAGTAAATAAATTAAATAATTAAATTAATTAAATTGATTTATTAAAATGAACATTTATTAACCATCATCAAAATTATAAACTTCTAAAAATGTACATAATCAAGAGCATTAGTTGGATTTTTTCTCTCTCGTAAGATGCATCTCAATCCCCACCATTAAGGAAGTACTCGTCGGATTTATAATTATAAGAATGTATTAGAAGAAGAGGTGTACCTTTTAATTGGTGGCATTTAAATTTCTATCTTCAAATAAATTGGAACATGTTATATGTAATTACATTGAATAGGGTTATAACAAGAGGATGATAAAACACGTATTGAAATGTTAGGAATACAATTATCTAACAAGAAATGAAAATCAAAATCTCAAACGATAATTAAAAAAAATGGTGCAAGTGTCATTTATAAAAACTACATATAGTGGTTGCTTCAAAAAAATATTGCTTTTGTCTTCCACCTAAATTTGGCAAAAAGGTTAGCCAACCATTAAGTGTAAGTATCCATGCAAGAGGCCTTGAAATAACCTAATTAAGTAATAAGTCAAACAATAAAATAGTGTGCGTGAGGTGAATGTGATTATGATTAAACTAAAGATTAGAACTTTAAAGATACATATGTTTGAAATTTTCATTTGAGTGAGTATGTTCTTCGTGTACGAAGATATCGTCACACAAAAAAGTTTATTTTGGTTTATGTAAGACATTGAATTAAATATAATTTGTTATTTTGAAGAAAATATATTATGTTTAATGAGTGGAACTGGAAAAAAAAAACACAATGAAACACCACATACAACACTTTGGTTTTAACTCTATGTCCTCGTTTAGAAGGTCATCAACTCATCATACATTGAATTTAATGGTCGATTTTATTGTGTAATATTTGGTGAGAAATATTTGATTCCGCATTAAATATTTAAATCCATCCTCATTCATACACCGACACAACATTAAACACTTCTATTTTAAAACAAATGAAAAAATACTTAGAATTATAAAAATTAAAATTTCCTTTAGTAGTTGCCCCAAAATAAATCCTATATATAAATAAATAAGTATGGACGATTTTTATAGTGAAAGAGCGATAAAATGGCGGAGAAGAAGCCCAAGGCCCAAAAGCCCGGGTCGGGAAGCCCGCAAAAAAGCGTTTGGTTCTACTCTCTACTGCTCATCCTCCAGTATGGCATGCAACCTTTGATCTCCAAACGATGCATCAGGTTCCCTTCAATTTCCCATAAATATTGTCCAATTTTGACTTTTCATCGTTGACTACTGTTTATTATTTTAAACTTCAATATATAAAAAATGTGAATATTTTGAGTCAAATTAAGTGATAAGTTTGTTAATTTTGGCCATTGAAATTGAAAGAAATTGCGGGATGTTGGGAGTATTATTTAGTGAATTGAATTATGGAGTAATTTGGACTTGTTGGGATTATGTGGAGTAAGTACAAATTAATCAGTTTTGTTTGGATTGGAAGCAAAAGCAAAGGGGATGAATGATGGTTAGTCTTAGTGTAATCGAATTAAATGATTAAAGTTTGCGGTCGAAAACAGGTACTTGAATTATAAAGATGATGTGGTAACTCTGAGCTTTAGGAAATTGTGATTTACCAAATGCTTGTTAATGAACCTTATCATAAAAGAGTCTTATCATGTTCGCGACGGAAGAAAAAATGCATGAGTATGAGATGCTTGTGCTACTTTAGAAACCTTACCCGCTTACTTGGAATTTCGTGAGTAATTTTGTATTAGTATGCTAAAATTAGATCTGCGTGATTTTTGTTATTCTGCGAAATTAGATGAATGAATTGAGCAAAAGACAAAGGTGGCGCTTTGCTTTTACTATTGTGTTTCCTATGAGGCTGTCATGCAGGTGCAGCTACGCTACTATAGTAAATTAGAATATATCATCCGGGCGGGCTTCATTTATCATGAAAGTAGTTGGTTAGCTATAATTAATTCCCTACATTTATATCTTTTTTTTTTATTGTAAGTACGAGAACTTTTCTGTTTTATTTACCAGTTGTAGTGTTTTATGTTAGTGTACCCTGCGATTCATGTTCAGATTATCTGCTATAACCTAAGTTCCATCTTTCCTGCAGGAGGGAGGTGATTGTTACTTCATCTGTTCTGATGTGCGAGGTGGTGAAGGTAATTTACTTTTTATGGTTTTGGCTCCCAGACTCCTAGTACTCGAATAATTTGTGCACCCTCTATATGATTTTCACGTTTTCAGGTTATTTGTGCCGTTCTGCTCATAGCAAGAGAAGGAAACATGAAGAAAATGTTCAAGGAGTGGACTTTGGTGGGGTCTTTAACCGCATCAGGACTACCAGCTGCTATTTACGCTCTACAGAATAGCTTACTGCAGATTGCATATAAAAATCTTGATTCACTGACATTTTGCATCTTGAATCAGACAAAACTAATCTTCACAGCATTGTTTGTTTATATTTTATTGAGGTATGTATCAGGATTAAGTTTCTCTTGCATTATGTAATCCAATAAAATACATTTTTCTCCGGAGTAGTATGAAGTTATTGGGTTTAGGTAATTCATGTGTTTATTTGGTTTATTTCCATGATAATCGTTTGAGCATAACGCTAGATGTATAAACTGCATCTCTAAAAAATATTACGCTGTGAATCAGAATAATAGTTATTTGGGGTGAGAATCAGTTGCCACCCTGAATGCTTAACATATATGAATGTGCCTCTTATCATTGACTGTTAATATATTTGAACATCCCTTGAATTTGCGACCTAGATTCTGGTTTTCGACGATCTGGTGTTATCTACACACACTTATAAGTTTTCTCTCTGACACATAAAACAAATTTATTCGAAATAACCCTTTAACAAAATGCCCTCTTCTTTTGATCTCGGTTCTTCTAGTTAGTGTTTCTGATAAACGTCCAACTATTCATACTTGAAGGCAGAAACAATCAATTCAACAAGTTGGGGCTCTTTTGCTGATGATAGTGGCAGCATCCCTTTTAGGTATTGAAGAAGGCTCCAACAAGGATTCTAGTGTAAAGAATCACGAGGAAGTGTTTTTTAGTGGAATCATTCCCGTGTTGGTAGCATCTGTTCTCTCTGGTCTGGCTTCTTCATTGTGTCAATGGGCATCTCAGGTAAGTGAATTGCCTATTCTATTTAGTAAAACATATTGAGGGCAATAAACCCACTTTCTTCCTTATTCCTTCGTCACAGGTCAAGAAGCGTACTTCATATATGATGACAGTGGAGATGTCCATAATTGGAAGCTTGTGCTTGCTGGCTAGTGCATACAAATCTCCAGATGGAGAAGCTATACGAAGACATGGATTCTTTTACGGCTGGACTCCACTGACATTGGTATCAAGATTTGTCATTTAATAATGTTTTGTACTTGTCAGGATTGTGAATCCTTGCAGGACTTTTAATAGTACCTTTTTTATATAAGTCAAACTGCTGGTTAAGAAAACAGGAATGAGATGCCATAATCGTAATTCCATAACTTGTACGCTTATGCAATTTGTTCCACTCATTATTTGTTTCTCCTGTTAATATACTTCAGATAGAATTTTTTTAGATAAAAGAGTGGCTTGGACTATAGCACAATGGTTATTCCTAGTCATTTGTTTAATCGTTCTGCTTTCGTCTCTGTATTTTGCAAGAGTTCTGGGCTGTGGTTGAAGATGGACTTTATGTTTCAAATTTTTCTTCAAGTATTTGTGGGACTTGGGGGGGTTTACACATCACCAGCTAAGTTTCTACATCGTCTGAGTTCTGATGTTGTTATTGCAGATACCTGTTGTATCCAATGGTGTTGGTGGAATACTTGTTGGTCTAGTGACATCTTATGCTGGTGGTGTACGAAAGGTGTGTTAAACTTGTCAGACTTGTTATATTATTGTAGGATAGAAACACAACATTATAACTGAGCGAGCTCTGATTTAGCATGCCCCAAGGTCGAGTTATTTCAGTTATAAGTCTTCAGAGCGGGCTTGTAGCAAACCCAAGACGTGTCTAGAGTTAGTAAGTGACCCTTTATGGTGAATTAGTTATTTCAATGTATGGTCAGGGATGTGTTCTTAAGTTGTAGAGGTTTCTTTCGTTCTTGTAAGACTTTATCACCTTTTATTTTCTTGCCTTATAATTTGGCTATAATGGGTTTATGCACTAAGCATGACTCCATGTTTTATTCAACGTGAACATTGAACACAGCGTCAGTTCTGCATGTGTCAAAGTTAAGTTAGTCTGCAGTATAAGAATGAAGAGAGCTGAATGTTGTAGTAACCATCTAGCTCCATAGTGATCATATCTTCATCCTATGCAATTAGGCATCATTATACTGGTGTTTAGTCTTTTATGCTTCTTCTTTTCCTATGCAGGGTTTTGTCATGGTGTCTGCATTGCTCGTCACTGCTTTTTTACAGTATATCTTTGATGGGATACCGCCATCCTTCTATTCTCTGCTCGCTCTCCCATTGGTGATGACTAGCATATCGATATATCAGAAGTACCCCTACCGTGTCAAAAAGAAAGAACTGTGAATTTCGAAGGATATTCAACTACGGTATCCTATATATTTATTCACACATGGACAGCAGTCTGCAATTGGTGTTGCATCTCCCTGCATTGATGGAATATTGAAGCATGCAACTATTTTTTAGCTACAACTCTCTCACTCCAACATGTAGGAGGACATTTTTTTGTTGAAGCAGACTTTAAACATATTGATCATTAGTGTTTCAGGATCCTCTCCTGTATATAGTACTAGTGAAAGTAATATGTGACAAAGACATCTATTTTTTAAATCAATGTATGAGGTTCTATGAGAAGTAGCCCTTGGATCACTTAGATATCCATTGTCACTAAGCACCACCGTTACTGCCCCCAATTGGTATTCTACCGTACTTCCTTGGCGTCGTAACCCCAAGCGGATGAAAAAATGGCATTTGATCAAGTGAGTAAGCTGTGGGATCATTTTGATACAAATTAAATGAGTCATTGGCTCGGCTCGGCTCGGCTCCTAGTTGAACTAAACTTTTTGCAGCTCGAACTCCGTTATGTCATCTCCGATTCTGGTCACAACCAAACTCATATTTCTGCGTTGGCGTTGTGTTCGGTATTGTATCTTCAGTAAAAATCCAACGCATGTTTCATGCATTGGCGTTGTGAAATTGTGTTTCTCCTATGAGCACTTATCACAATTTTCTCATCGAAGTTGCTCACCAAATACTTCATATAATTCCTTGCCAAATGTAATATTTCAAAATAAGCATCTTATTATTGTACGTTGCTATATCCTATAGTCCAGACTACAGAGCAATGACCTTATAAGCATTGATTTCGTCTACATTTAACATTATCATAATTTAGAATTACCAAACGTGACAATAACCTTCCAATTATAGATCTATTCTTTTATTTCACGCGTTTTGCAATAAGTACATGATCATATATTGACAATACATACACACACTTTGGTTATAATTGTCCGTACATTTCTAGAAGATCGTCCCACTTGAATTTAATGATCGACTTTTAGAAGTTCGAACTTAACCGCTTTTGTATATATTGTACAATATTTGGTGAGATATATTTTGTTATGCATTTAATCTACACTCGTTCATACACGGACACAACATACAACACTTCTACTATAAATATATGTTGGTAGTCACATAGAGATAACACTCATTGAGAAACAATCAAGAATGGCTACCCTCATTGTTCCTTCATCAGTTCCATCACCAGATGATGATGCTGCTCAGCTTAGAGAGGCATTTGCAGGTTCCATGTTTATGATTTTTAGACCATTTTGATTTCTTGTTTTATAAGTTTATTGGTTGTTTAATATGCTAAGTTTTTAGTTGATTAATGTTAGCTCAAAAGCCCTTTTGTGTGTGTGCTGATATAATGATATGATCAAATGCTTGATATCATCCAGCATTGTTTTCTCTAAATCCATTTGTTGATTGGAGTTTTGGGTGAAGTCCTGAGCCTTTGCGGATCGTTTTGAAGTCTTATGATCAAATTCTTGCAGGATGGGGAACTAACGAGGCTCTAATCATCGAGATCTTAGCTCACAGAAATGCAGAACAACGCAGTTTGATCCGTGATGCCTATGGTGAAGCTTATGGCGAAGATTTGCTGAAAGACTTGGATGCAGAACTTTCAAGTGACTTCCAGGTAGTTTGCTGTCTATCTCCTTGTTGTTAATTGTATTGTGAACCAGCTGTAGATATATAGCTGAAGTAGGGATTGGAAGCGTTGAACTTACTTGTCCCTGTGATTTCATATAGCGTGCTGTTCTGCTGTGGACTCTTGTGCCTGCTGACCGTGATGCATATCTAGTTCATGAAGCGACAAGGCGTTTGACTGCAAGCAACGTGGTCATCATGGAGATCGCGTGCAGTAGGTCTTCGAATGACCTATTTAAGGTCAGGCAAATCTACCACGCTCGTTACAAGAAGTCCCTTGAAGAAGATGTTGCTTATCATACATCTGGAGATATTCGCAAGGTACATACACAGCCTTGCCAATTTCTTAAGTTAAATCCTGAACCTGAACTCATCAACAGCATATTAGATATTGGCATTGTTCTATGGCTGATGAACACGGATGCATTTAGATATATTTTTTACTCCTTGTGATAATGTGAAACTTGTTTTTGCATCTGGCTCTTCTGATATTGACTAGAATTATTATCAAAACAGTTCCTGGTCTCTCTTGTGACTGCATTTCGCTATGAAGGGGACGAGGTTAACATGACATTAGCACGATCAGAGGCTAAAATTCTGCATGCTAAAATCTCTGAGGGAGCCTACAGCGACTACGAACTCATTAGGATCCTCTCTACTAGGAGCAAGGCTCAGATCAATGCAACTCTCAATCACTATAATGATCATTTCGGTAATCCCATCAACAAGGTATTGTTTACAATACTTTTCTTCATCTTCTATATGGTTTGAATATTTGTTGCACTTGCTAGTTCCAGACCTCGGTGAATACTTTTAGAACTGTTGATTGAATGTGGTCAAATGATTTTATGAATGCAGGACCTCAAGGCTGATCCTAACGACGAGTTCCTTGCCTTATTGAGGGCCGCGATCAAGTGCTTGACATATCCTGAGAAATACTTCCAAAAGGTGTTGAGAACAGCTATCAACGGGCTAGGAACAGATGAATGGGCTCTTACAAGAGTTGTCACAACTCGAGCAGAGGTTGACTTGCAGCGGATCGCGGAAGAGTTCCAGAAAAGGAACAGTGTCCCACTAGCTAAGGCGATAGCTGGAGACACTTCAGGGGATTATGAGAGAATGCTCTTGGCCTTGGTAGGGCAAGATGATGCTTGAATTCTGTTACTGCACCATGAAATCTGCAGCAAGACCCTCGTCTCATATTGAGTGACGTTTTGTTTGGCTTGTTTGTGCAACATGAACATCTGAGTTTCGTTGAAATGTTACCTGGATTCAAATTTTTCTTATTATGTGTGTTAATTGTTTCTCAAATCAATTACCTTGCGCTCACTGATACCACTACACATCGCCTTCTATACAAATTGTAGTTTTGCTGCAAACATTTAAGTAAATTGCCATACATAGCTGCTTATAAAAAAGAACAGGTTAAAGATCACATTGATCGAACATGAACTTGGTTCTTAACACAGCGAATATACATGGAAACCTAGAATTCGATGCAGGAAATGTCTGCAGAAGAGAGATATAGTAATAGTTAGCAAAAGGAGCACGCAAGCAGTGACAAGTTCGTTGTTAAATTAGTTACAGAGAGGAGTATTGGGTTCATTGACTAAATCAACGAGAAGCTGCTCCCACCACCAGGGGGTCTGCGGACACCAGCGAAGTGTTCCCTGTTTTCAGCCTTGCCATCAGCAAAAATATCATTGCCACTCATTTCTTTCATTTTGGTCTGGCTCGATGACTTATCAGTAGATCCAGCAGGTGCATCTCCCTGGCCGGTGGCATTCGCAGTAAGCTTTGAGAATTTCTGATCATGTATTTTCTTGGTTGATTTGACAGCTGGGTCTTCACCAAACAGTAAATTACTTTGGCCTCCACCTGACTACAACAGAGTAAAGAAGTTCAATCACATTTAGCATGCATTTGCTACAATAAAGTTATACTCTGTACTACTGAATAGATATCATAGAATTTAGTAATATGGATGATGAGTCTAAGAAAGTTTACTCACATTAGAAACCCTGAACGATGTGTGAACTGCTTCTGGAGCAGGCTCTCTCATATCTCTGTTGTCTTTTGATCCCACTGATCGCCCAGCAGCTAATGATCTAATAGGAAGTTTTGAAGTAGGGCCAAAGATTTGGTTATCATTTAGCTCCTTGCACTTTGCATTGGATTGTTGTTTCTCTGCTTTGCTGTCAGTTTGACTATCAAGCGTGCCAGTCAGTTCCTGTTGCTTTGCAACCTCTGGCACACTGGTAGCCCTCTTTGGGGATACTCTTTCATCAGTGCTAAAGGAGATCTGACTCTTTCCATTTGTCGCTTGCTAAAGAATAAAAGAAGCAACATAAATGAGTTGTAAATTCCCGATATTAGTGATACACATCCCTACTACCTAATATATGTATATACCTGTACAATTCTCACTGATGTCCTGTTATTAGTTGCAAAATTACTCATTGAAGTTTCGGAAGTAGTAACTTCATTATTCACATCAAATAAACTGCTGCCACTCATCTCCTTTACTTTATGATCAAAGCATTGTCTCCTGAAGGTAGCAATTGTGAGCATAACCAAAACAATTAACGGAAGCATATAGGTAGTTCCCCCATACTTTCAATTAGCGACTAGACATAAACCACTTCGTTTTTTCAGGGTAATTTTGACATCCACAAAGCTAGCTTCATGCGTGAATATTAAGCAGATAACCACACACGCAAGATCACATTAGCTTATTAACATTCCTAGTTACTCTCATTGAGTGCTAGTGCGTTTATTTAATATAGAACTCTGCGTAGCTCATGTACATCTTTTAGAATCTCCATAACTGTGTTATCAGGCAATGATAACACTAGAAGAAAAGGGAATAGTGAACACTTAGAAAACAACTCAATTGACACAAAAAGGACCAAAGGGAAAATGATGAAATGTTCACCTCTGATGAGAATCAATCCAGTTCAACTGTCTTCATCACCAAATAACAGTACAATTTACAAGATATGTAATCTTTTCCGACAACGACCCAAGTCATTCAATATACAAATACAAACTATGTAAAACAGTTAAAACAAACACAACTGAGACTCTAAATTAATTTGTTAATAGATAACAAGATTAAAATTATCATTATTAATGTATATTCTTGCCAAACATTATATAACATACTAAAAATCTATAATTTGGAATTTCAAAATTGGACAATCTTTTTGGGACGTACAAGTGCACATTAGGTTAAAACAAAAAAGATATCACCTCCTGGTGAAGCTTTCCCCTTCCTCAGTAGCATTCTGTCCTCTAACCACTTTACTAACCTGTTCCGATGCCTGAGAAAACAAATCAATTTATTCAAAAACATTAAAGACAAATGTGCAGCAGTATAAATAGGATCAAGATCATCTCCAATTATCTCAAATTAGAATCCGTCGAAATCTGAATCACAAACATTTATTTTCAAGGTCGTACTTTTCTAATATATTAACTTCATTAGATAAAATCCTCCAATTCTTTTCAACTATTAAACATAAACAAACTTCGTAACCTTAATTAACACAAATGATTATCATGTTAACATTAAAATAAATTGTATATACATGTTAATTGAAAGTTATCAACACTAGATTGCTTCGACAAAACTATAAAAACGATCAAAATAAGTTACATTTTACATTTTTCATTCGAATACGAATTCGTTGCTTCCATACAATGCGTGACAAATTGCTAGCATTACACAGATATACGAAATTTAAATGCAACATCGTGTACATTACAATCGATTAAATTTGAAACATTATCGATCTATACCTAACTGGAACCAAATCATTACTTGATCACACTTTGTACCAAATTGACAATTAAGTCACCATCCGATTAAAAAATTATCGTAACTTCATCACATTTAGTGTTAGCAAAATTGACAAATTAAGTCACATCAAACTACAAAATTAGACGATATTTTTGAAATGTGAGATCAATATCCTTCATTTTATATACGAACTCGAGAGAATTGGAGAATACTATAGTAATGCGAGGGATGTGACGTAAGCATATGAAAAAGAGTAGTTGAGTGACAAACATTTGGGGATACGGCGGAGATGTGGTGGTTGTCGGAGGGGGGTTCGGGCCACGTCAGCAATTCGGAGGTGGAGGTGTGGGTTTGCCTTTTAGGTGTTGCTCTCTCCATTTTGTCGGTGATAGATATTTTTTTGGGATTAATTGTTTATTTGATCAAATTTCAAATATAAAAAGAGATGAAAATTATGCAAGTGTGCTTGTAGACCACACTAATGTTTAATATCGTAACGGTTATCACGAGTCATGTGAATTGGATATAACCCGTCTAAAGTTTACCCCTAGGCCCTAAAACTTTACGGAGTTGGATTCGAGTATTAGTTCGTATTAAATATTTTTTTGAGTGCACTCGAATGATTGATGTGGTATGCATTTTGTTTTTGTAATTTAATAATTATTTTGTAAAAGTAATGGGTAACCTGATGCCGCTCAATAGAGAAATAGAAGACGTACCAATTCTAAATAGATCGAGTTTCGTTTGGTTTGGTTAGCAATTGAAGACAGGCTAGGCATTTGTTGCTCTCAATCGCACATGGCTATGTCAAGAAGTGAAGAAGTGGAGGGAGAGAAAGTGGAAGTATAATGCCATGATCGAAATTCACATGCATGGTCCCTTATTTTGGTTGGAAGGTATTAGAGGAGTGTTTATCTGGATTAGGGACCTGATATCTTATCAATATCAAGTTTCACTTTCAAATGGACCGATTGATTCTCAATAGTGATGTCACACCGAATAACCAGGCACTCGCGGTCCTTCTATATCGTATTAACAATTATAACGTATTGATCGATATAAGATCGACATAAAAAAAAATCTATTTGATAATGCTTTTTATTATACATACGAATTCCATTGGACCCAGAAATGATATAATGAAAGAATCCGACAATTAACTCGAAAAACCGAAAATCTTAGCTCAAACGTTAAAAGAGCCAAACTTGAGGAAAAATATTAACGCGATACTTGACAGTTTATCAAGTAGACCTAACCGGATAGAGCAATTAATTGTAAAAAAATTATAATATAATATAATATATTTTCCACTTTATATAAATTCAATTATTACTAATGTTGTGAGTAACCCTCTCTCGATATTGGATTCGAAACTTGTCCGAAGTTTCATGGAGATAGGACCCAAGTAATTTCATGAACTCAATATCCAAAACAACAAGTAATCATCCAATTTGCAAAAATGTCTTTTGATTTAATAATAATTCGTTATCCACTTGAACTCGGCTCATTAACCGCACTATTCATCGCTCATCTTTCAAGGCGAGTTTCATTGAACTTTTTAATTACTATATTGAGTTATGTAACATAAAATACGTACTTTTTATCATAAGTTGGTGTACCAATAATGGAGTCTGAAATCATCCATGTGTACACCACTTGAGAAATACCATTACAAATGTTTGTGTACAACATATCCATACAAAAAGAACTTGTATGGTATGTTTTGGGAAGGATCAAAGAGAATGAAGGGGAATCTTATAGGCTTTTTTTCAGATAGGCATCTGAACTATGATTATCTTTTCAAATAAGCACTTAGTATTTTTTTTACCATCTAGGCATCTAAGGCCATTTTTGGCACCTGAACTTTTGGATTTTAACCATTTTCAGTTATTTGATATTCTAAAAATCCTTAACCCAGGGGCAAGTTAGTCATATTGAAGATATGACTTTTTGAAGAGAAACCATCGACAATAGTTCAAGTGCTACTAAAGAAAAAAAACATTTAAGCACTGACAATAAATAAAAAGTTCAGGTGCTAGACAAAAAATTATTTTACATTCGGATTCGATTTACTGCATTAGAATTGAGGCTTTTTAAACATAAATATAATTATTATAAAAAAATTAAAAGTGAAAAATCACCCCTGCCCCCCACCCCACCCATTGACCACTTCACCGTCAACACCCCCTCAAGCTCAAGAACGATGTCAATGACTTTCCAGCTCAAGAACATTGAATTGGAATAGAAACATAAACCTTCCAGCTCAAGAACAATATCAGGTTAATTAGATTAATGAGGTATCGAAATATCAAATCGGAATCGAAACAAGAACAATTTGGCATCAAACAATCGCAAGTTAATTATGCATTGAAACATCAAATTGGAATCTCAATATCACCATCATCAATCTGTCTCTTGAAATTAAAGTTTCAATTTTTATTAGGAGTAATTTCAAGAGCAAGATGGTGCACAGGGACTGCTCTTCCCATTACCATCACCAAGGCCGAGTCCAAGAATCCATCTTTCTTCAAGGATTTCTTACATCAGACAAAACTACTCAACCCTCATTGCAACAACTAATTAAATATGATTACATGGGGCGTATGGACTGCTCTTCCCAACATTGTTGGGTGATGGTGTGGTAGAAGGGTTCGAAAGTATTTTGAAGGAGAAGAATTTGACAAAGAAGTTGATGAACAAGTTAAGAGAGACTTGATTTTTGATTTGGGTTAAGATTATGGGATGTTGGGTTAGTTTATTAGTAGGTTGGGTCAGATTTAGGTGTGTTGTGTCTAATTTGCCCTTGATTAAAAATATCAAATATATGAAAAAGGTTGAAAAATGAAAAAATTCGAAAGTTCAGGTGCCAAAAATGACCTTAGGTGCCTAGATGGTAAAAAAAATACTATAAGTGCTTATTTGAAAGATAATCATAGTTCAGGTGCCTATATGAGAAAAAGCCAATCTTATATTATTTTTGTATTTGAGAGTTTAATATTTTTTTTTAGAAAAAAATATGATCATTAATTCACCTTCATTTCCCTCAAATTCTTTCCCCTACCAAATCGTTTTTTATATTTTCTTTAATTCCCTAATTTTTGTAATTCACAATTATAATACTCAAACAAAAATAAAATATAATTTCACTAATTTTTTTTTCCTAAAATAATTTAATTTAAAGAAAATTCCTCACCCTTATTTACCCGATCTAAACACATCGATATAATTCTACTAGTTTGTCAATTAGAAGCCATTAGTCCATGCAAATATCTTCAAGTTATTTAATTTATTAAGAAAATGATATCCACCCTTTGTGCTTATTTGACTTGGAAGATTATTAAACAAAGTGTGACATCCACCGCAAACCTCTTCTCAACCACAAAATTAAGATTCAAACAATAGTCCTTATTTTTCTATTCTTTTTCAATCATATCTATCCAATTTTCTAATAATATCTTCCCAATTTTGAATTTTCTTCAAAGCTATCATGTATTGTGACGACCCTTGGCCTTTGGGATAAATCTGTATCATTAATAACATTAAATATATGGCAGTCGGCTACGTTGGTATCTCTTTCCTTCATTCACAATACTAAAAACAATTTTCAAATTTGTTTACTTTTTTTTTTTATATTGTTATATTATTCAAACAACTATTACAAATCATAATATTCGGGATATCTAGTGCATGCTTTTGATGCCTCCCGAGATATTACCAGAAGAAACATAACTTGAACTATATTCTAGCTCAGATCTCTCGAAAGTTCTCGAAGGAAGTACAAATTTGTTTACTTATGAAGCTCAATCATATGAAAATTTAGAACGAATTACGTGTTTTGACTTATTCGGGGACGAAACCAGTAGGGATAGAGGGGACATGTGTCCCTTTAGATTCTTGAAAACCATGGATATAACAAATAAATTTTATACTATTTGTTGTTATTTATTCATTTTCAATTTTCATTTTCTAAATTGTACCCCCTCTATTGAAGCTTTTTAAGATTTTGCTCCCCTTTAAATTTTATCATGGTTTCGTCCCTTGACATATTTAATTTGAAATGAGTAAATTTTGCTACTAATTGTCTATATTTTACATCTTATATTCTTAAGATAATAAAATATAGTATACTAATTTTAAATATTAAGACACAGCACCAAAGAATCCTTCAGGGGTATATAAGTTCAATTTTTAAAGCATACTAGCTATTTGGTGTGAATGTGTGAAAATATATTTGAGTCTGTTCATAGTTGTTGGTAGCCAATTATTTTATAGTGGGGAATTTATATTTTATAATATTTAGATCTAGATAAATTTATTTGAGTCTGTTCATAGTTGTTGGTAGCCAATTATTCACCTTCATTTTTCTGACTGTCCACCTGATTTGCTAGCATGAGAACTGAATAGTAACCCCAATTTGGGATGATTTTATGACAAAAGTTACAGCTTTGCAATTTGACAAGGATATGAAGTATAAATAAATGTTTCCAATTAAAAATGAGTAAAGGTTTAGCTCAATAAAGCTATAAATTTAACTGCATCTAAAAAAATAAGTAAAAATTATCGATATGTATGTACCTAAAAATGATTTTAAAAATATTTTTATGTTTTAAATTATATTTTGGTGATCATGAAAGTCAAATCAGAATTATAAATTGGGAAGGACATACATATTTTAGATGTTCCAATAAGAATATAAAGCACCTCTAGTAATTAGAGTTACCACTACCCAAATTATATTAATATTATTATTCTCTCCATTTTCTTACTTCCACCAAACAAATGTGGTTGGTGATGTTTAATTCATATACGAATTGTTGATGATAATGATCTAGGTGGAATGCTACAAACTAAATTAAATGAACTATAACTATCTAATTGTTTATGAAGATCTAGATGGAATATAATGGTACAAAATTAAATTAAATGAAGTATAAAACTTTGGATGCACGCATGATTATGACTATTATAATTTTTGGACGAGTTGTGGCCACCCCTTCTTCTTTGCTGAATTTGTCTTAATAATTGTCACTTTCTTATATATCATCATCACCCGCATAAAGAATTCCGTGTCAAATACACCGTCCAAAACAAATAGCATGTTAAAATTTATCCGTAAGAATGGTCACGCTGGTGGAGTAGGTGATTTTTTGTTGTAAGGTTATATGAGTTTGATTCCTCTACCAACACTTTTTTGGTCGAGCATGCCACGCGGGGCTTGCCTAATGTAATTTAGTTGACTGATGTGATTTGTAGACTATTATATCAGCCCAAAATCTATCTATTACGCACTCTACGACTAGCGATTTGAATCCCCTATTACAAAAAAGTATGTTAAAATTTGATAGCATCCATAACAAAGTTATGGCAAATATATAGATTGAGTATCTTTTAATTTATAAATATACTATTTTTAAATAATTGACCCTATCATGTATAACTTTTTTTTGTAAATAAGTGATGAAGTGAATTTTAAACCTAGACCTTGTGGTCACTAGTAATAATCTTTTCCACTAGTCTATTCGATTGACTCAATCATTTATAACTTTTTAATCATCAAGATTTAGAATTTTACAATCTTATTAGAGGAAAAAATAGTATATATAGAGCATACATATGACTTTCATATTGTGACTCATCAGCTCTCAACTTAACAAACAAATAGAGTACCAAATACTACACAATAACGTCCCCATTGTTCATTCCGACCACCATAGAAATGACAAAAATCCACCCAAACGGAACCGGCGGAAGAGCAACCGGTGGCGGCGTAGAGGTAGAGAGGCTGCATAAATCACCAACCAATGATCATGAAGGCGGAGGCGCCACCGTGTTGACCGTGTGGAAGAAGTCATTGCTGTTAAACTGCCAAGGCTTTACAGTTTACGATTCAAATGGTGGTATAATTTTCAGAGTGGACAACTACCAAGCCGGAAATAAAGACCAGATTGTCCTCATGGATGCCTCCGGAAGGTCCCTCCTCACCATCCGCCGCAAGGTAATATTATACTATAAGTTACTGAACCATGTCAGTCACGTAAATTATACTTATTAGGCAAGTCTCGAATAATATATTAATCTAATGTGCTTGATTTTTATTTGACTGGTTTGAAGACATAAATTGTACTTTCTATGTATTTCATTAAGATCAAATTTATATAAATGTGTATACTATAACAAACTTTCTATGTATTCTAGAATATTAATCTAATATTCTAGATGAACATATTATTATGATTCAAATTAAGATTGATTATTGAAAAATAAACTCGACAATCTTTTAACGACCATGACGATCAAATCATTGATTTTAAATAGTGTAATTTCTTCATCAGAAATTCAGTTTAGCGGACAACTGGCTGGTGTACGACGGAGATACGGCGGCGAATCCGCGTTACTCGGTGACCAAACATTCGAATCTATTGGGCAATAGCAAGACATTGGCTCATGTGACATCAATTACTCCCAACAAAAGCAACAGAGTCCATGTACGAGAAGAAGGATCGTCGTCGCCAAAGAAGAACAAGAGCCCGATTTTTGAGATCGAAGGATCCTACAGTCGACGATGCTGCAGTGTGTATGAGAGCGAAGGGCGGAGAAAAGTGGCGGAGATCAAGAGAAAAGAGGCTGCAAAAGGGGTGGTTCTTGGTGTAGATGTGTTCACTTTGGTGGTTGAAAGGGATGAAATTGACTTGGCTTTTGCTATGTCACTTGTTTTGGTTCTTGACCAAATGTTTGGTTCTTCATCACCTAGGTGATACCCTCAGATCAGAGTCTCTTGGTTTCGGATGATACACAAAATGTAACAGATGATTCAGTCTCTTATTTCGTAAAGATGCATAAAAATGTAACAGATGATTCGATCTCTTATCGGAAAAGAAGGGAGACAGAAAGTATGACTTCTTGTTATTCATAATTAGCTTAGTACAGAGCAATTTGGCAACACAAAATAATTTGATTTTGGTGACCAAGCAGACAGTTTTAGAGCTTGGGTTTTTGGTTATTTTGTAAATTGTAAGCTTTGTGCTTCAGCTCTCCAAATGAATATAGTAATGTTGAATTAAGCTTAATCCTTTTCTCATCCCTTCTTCTTATTTTGTATACATACTTCAACATATTGAGGACTATCTACAAAAATGATCAAGATTTGAACCAAACAAGAAACCATTGACTTTAGAACTTCATTTTACATCATTATTTAATTTAGATGAATTTTTAACAATCATTATATACAATAGATTATAATAACAATTGAGGTTAATATGAATTACCAATGATATCTATGATGTCCACCATTTTCTCCCTTTCTAGGCAAAGCAAATTAAAATGAACTTAGTTTATTAGGAGGGCCAAACTAATATAAATGTACCAACATCACTGAACTAAAATATATAGTTAAAACACTTTGTTGAAGCATACTCAGAGATCAACCCGTGGGGCCGTGGCTAATGGTTATCGAGCCAACCTCTATATTAGAAGTCTTGGGTCTGAGTCATGGCAAGACGTCTTAATAAAAACATATGTCTCTGTCCTGTTGTTAGCGTAGATTTTCTCCTCCCCAATTGGTTTAGGATTTACTTTCAGTATGATATCGTTTGACAAAAAAGAAAGTATACTTAGAGATCGCAACTTAGTATGGTGTCGGAGTGTAGCTTAACTGGTTATGGTTAGGAGCTAGAGTACCAACTACTAAGCACCTCCAACATCACCTCTTCATGTTGTATGGATTCGGCTCCCGTAAAGAGTGAACCTCGTCCCCTTATCAGTTGAGGCAAATCCTAAATTTACCTCATTCGTATACTCTACGATAAAATTAAATTTCCGCTATTATTGATGATTATCTAGTAATGCCTAATTCCTAACAAGAACCTATAAGTCTATAACCATAATTTTTTAAACCACATTTTTAATATGTCAACTATGTAGTCTTCATGGGTCAATTCGAACCTACAATCATCATAATGGAAGCACATTTTTTGGGTGTAGATAATATCATGCACAAGTCTAAAAGTAATGTGATGTTGCTTCGCCATGTATAATCGACCGTCCCCATTGACATATAAAATATAGTCTAGTTCGAATAATAATATTACTCGATATATCCAATACAATACGATAAAATCTTACTTCATATTCGTTAAAATCTGATTTCGATTCACATACATAACATTTAGATGGCAGCACCAAGTTCAATCACAAAAAAAAAAACATGGATGATAATGTAAGACGATTTCGAAATATATATGAAAGTGAAATATAACAAATAAAAATGGCAATTAAACACATATACATTTTTTATGGTGATGATGGTTGATATTTATTTGACATTTGACAAAGACTGTTACTGTATCTGTGGGCAGATGGAGAACAATCAATACCACTGCACATGTTACATGTTACATGACGACATTCTATAGAGTATT
Organism: Echium plantagineum; assembly: GCA_003412495.2. Classification (NCBI taxonomy): domain Eukaryota; kingdom Viridiplantae; phylum Streptophyta; class Magnoliopsida; order Boraginales; family Boraginaceae; genus Echium; species Echium plantagineum. The sequence goes on along the minus strand of CM016568.1, from coordinate 21,447,666 downwards.
GAGACCCCAACATTAAATTTCCAAGCAACATGGTAATAAAGGACCATATATACCCATAACAAATTAAAGTACATACCTTAGTACTATAGTGTAATAAATAATAATAATAATAATATGTGGGAGTTCATTACAAATTATGTAAGACTTCTATAGATATCGGTATATTGAAATGCTCACAATATTCAATTCTACTAACAACCTCATTGAATAACACACCTTGTCCCTTGGTGCAATAATAACTTCATGACCCTGACATAGTCATCATAATGCATGTATCACTCTACATGCAATAATAATTAAGAAAGACCAAGTGTCTATCCTTCCGCGTAGCTCAATCGGCAACAAACTAGAGTAATGTTAAGTACCAGTACAAGACACGTCCCGCGACTCACCTATTTCGTGTACTCAAGTGCGGGAGTACGTGTATGGAGGCCGTTAACGTGACGGTTTCAAATATCTATTATTCAATTACTTATAATATACACAATACAAGAAAGAGACTACTTCTTGTTCCATTGCTAAACTATTTGACATCGTTGTTAGTGATGAATCGTCATAGATACGATCCATCACTAAACCGATACATTTATAGAACATTTACCTTAGAAGTTACACAATGTTGGAGTGAAGATTTATGGTAATTAATATTGTAGTTGATTAGTGCAATGTTATGCTCTAGGGGTTGTAAATTTGGCCATTACATCTACATTTCCACCCAAGTGGCTTGTAATTGGAGTACCTATTTGAAGAAGGGGAAGGATAATCGTAGTCTAGCAAGTTCTTCGAAAGGCCGGGACGAGGCGGAAGCCGGTTGTGGCTAGGCATTGTTGGTACTTGCACCGGCATGCATGGGTGGCATTGGTTGCACTTGTTGTGGCAGCTTGGTGGTCTTGAACCCAATCTTGTTTTCTCTTCTACTAATAGACCCTACAAAGTAATTCATAAACTCTTGAGCTAACCAAATATAAAAAGAGAGAATAATTTTTGTGAGCGGTCAAGCAAGTGCACATTCTACGAGCAGTTGCTGCAGGTCTCCCGTTACAAAAAGGAGAGAATAAGTTCGTTAATATCGGAATAAACACAATTTTATTGAAAGTGGTATTTTACCTGTGTGTTGTCTGGAGGATGGTCATGATTGTTATTGAAGGAGTAGATATGAGGGAGAAAGCAAAAAGAAATAATTGCATAGTATACAAGGAAGAGATTCAATGTGGCAATTGAAGGAGAAGTTAAAGCCATGGCTGCATATTTTAGACCTTCATATAATTAGCTTTCAATGACAATAAACAAGAAATGGACAAACAATTTGGGACATTAACATGGGAGAATAAAAAATATGTTTCAAAGAAGTCAAGAAATGAAAAAAACAAAGATTGAAGATAAGGTTTGGAAAGAGTTCTTTCTTTCCCACTAAAGAAACATGGATATTAATAGGTGCATACAAACAGGGTTTCTCATGTGGTAAAAAATGGAGGGTAGTGGTTGAAGTTACCATTCAATGTGTGGTAAATTTCTCAGGTTTGGGTTAAAGAGTTTCAAGAAGATGTAAATTTAATTTGAGTGTGACCAATGGAATGATTCCAAAGTTGTGTGTATGAACAGTTGAAATGTTATAATTGTAGGAGAAATTGGTTGATTTTCATGTGCTAGATGCTGACTTTTACGAGCTGGGAACAGATTTTACCCAATCAAGAACTCAGGAATTTACTCCTTTGTGAATATTCCCTCTTCAATTTCATGTATAATAGTGTAGTTACTCTGTGAGCTCGACTAAGAAAACATTGAACAGTTGCATTAAAGGCGTTGTAACTTTTAACTACCGTGCATTGTATGATTACATTATAACTATTCATGATAAACTGTTTTACAAGGACAGATATACGAAAGACGAACATCATATCCGCTAAATCAATCACCTCTCGACCTCTTCTAAGTCAATCACCTCTCGGGAGGTATTCGGAGTTTTCTTTCCATGGCCCTAAGGACTGCCAAAGTACTTACCATATTTGCAGTCCTTCACAAGAAAGGAGTATTCTTTTACTTTTCAAACACGTTGACTGGTTTCCAAAGAAAATTAATTGTTCAATGTTCCTAGATGGCGACCGTTCAAGAAAAATGTTAATATTTGTTTGCACTGAAAAAGATTTCAATTATTCACAAGTTTCCAATAAGCATACATCTGCATATCAGATGGTAGTGATAAAAAAAACACAGTATGGTCCAATGAATGAACTATCAAACAGTGGTTATATTGGCTGCATTCTGGGACCCTGATGAAGAAAGTTGGTCTCCAATCAACCACCTAGTGCATGTAGGATTTTCATTTGTACCCTCATGGTATCTTCTGATATACTACAATGCTTTAACATGTATTGTCTAGTACCACCACATTCGTCTAAAATGATCGTCTGGTTCATACACATTTTAATGTTTACAATTTTAACGAATTTTTTGGGATGGAGTCTGGTGGGAGTAGTTTCCAAATGATAAAACGAACTTAAACCAATATATAGATTTACCTCTTTGAATTGTACAAAATCCAAGGACCAACTTCTTACAAGACTCGGAACCTAAAGCATTGACGAAGGGGGAAACTAAAAGAGAGAAGAAAAGCATGAACAAGATATATAGATTTCTTTTAGGGCTTACTAGTTCTTGAATATAATTCAGGTCTGTGATTATCGTAACAAAAGAAAGGGAACATGAAGTTAGGTTTGTCTCTAGATGTAACAACAATTGGCAGGTCCTGGAGTTGGATGAATACCTAATATGAGCTTGCTGCCTTTTACACAATCACTTCTTGCAATCTGAGAAAACGTGTTTGTTGATTTGTTTTCCTGTTCTCATAGAACTCCAACCGCAAAAACCAGTTCTTTCTATCTGAGAAAAAATGCTCTTAAATCTCTGGCTGCTCTCACTGTTGATTAAACTCCAACTGGGGTGCTCCATCACTTTGAGAAACCGAATTAGGTGCAACAGCAGAACCTTGACGTTGAACGGGTTCCTTCTTGCTCTCCAATAAGTTTCCACTTTTGGCAATTGCAAGAATGAGTTCTAGTTGTTTTCTTTGTTGTTCCTACAGAAAATTCAGATATATGAAGGCCAGATATTCAACTTTCTCTACATCAAATTATGAGTTTGTGGTTAAAGGAATAGTGAGTGCTTACTAATACAAAGCAAGTGCGCTTGTTAATTTAGTTTACAATAGAACCATTGAATGTCAATACAGTGAGCAACTAATTCATTAGAAAACAGAAGGATCTACTTTGGGACCAACTAATATTAGGATACATAGAGCAACCATGTGCTGACAAATTCCATGTGAATGCAGGAAGGGAATAATTTTTAATGTGTGTCATGGAAGGACAGATGTACACAAGATGACACGAGTCGAGATATATAATATTGTTTTAACTTAAGAAGAACCAGATTCTGCAAACATCAGTTTCTGTCCATCAAGAGAAAGAAAACTGAACAAATAATATCAGAGTAGGCGGCCAGGGTATATAAGAGTTTGAAAATCCTATAATTACCCACTTGCCTCCCATAGGGTCTAGTCGCCCCATGAGACTAATCATTCCTTCAAAATAGTGCTACTACCCCACCCCCTCCCCAGCCCAATTCCCAATCATGAGTTTCTTTTTTTATGAAAGAGGATGTTATGATACAGAGGCATTCTACTGTCGGCTCCACTCAGTATGATAGGGGATGCAAATGGAAATGATAAAGATCAATGCATCAGGTCAATATGCGCACGGACAGTATCCCATAAATACTGCGAGTACGGACTCGGGAGTAATTTGTAGATAAAGTCAGCTGGGTTTCGAATGAATGAAAGCGTGCAGTTCAGTGTAAATAGTTATCTGCAAGAGCCCAGGGAATAATGAAAAAAGTGGAATGAGGAAAGCTTCACTGCTTTACAGATGCGAATATTAAGAGCTATATCACATGGATGACGTTCCTGCATAAGATATTGCCAGTGATAGGACTGCAGAGATGGCATCTAACTGCAGAAAAACATTGGTTTTATAACGAGTGTGAAGCATTGGTCTTCAAATGTGATTCAGTGTTATTGGGGACAATTTGCTCTGGTAAATAAAGCTGAATAGAAGTAAGAGTATTATATTTTTGTAAGATGTGGGGTGTAATAAATATATCCTTAACTGAATGCTGTTATGAAGACAGCATGCACTGTGCATAGTTGGGAATATATATATGAAGTGTCCCTTTCAAGAAGTTAAATAAAGGATGCGACTTAGGAGATCAATAAACTATAGCTTCATTACCGAAGCTAGTGGCTTCAAGAATTTGATTACAATTGGAGAGAAGTAGCTATAGAACCCTTTTTGGATTGGGATGGTAACTGTGGCACGTGTTGTTCTTACGTTTTGCTCTCTCCTGCACTTTTAGTTTTAATTAAGAAGAGTGTCCTAAAACTTTATGAGAAGAGTTGCTTCTAAGATCTTAACAAGTAAATTTATGACATCATAGGGCCACGTATGCATAATCATTTTTTCTTCATGAGGAGCTCGAAGATGTTATTCATGAGTAGATAACTTTATCTCTGTTACAATGGATAGGATGACAAAATGGTGTCACATTTTAGCAATTTATGCTCTACTTTAAACAGGACTTCCATATTTCCATGCACATCTTGCAACAGAGTTATTGAAGAAACACTAATACAGGCACATCAAGATTAACCAATTAATAGTCTAGAAACATAAGTTGTTGACTTGTTTTCTTCATCATGATTTATGAATGCAAAAGGGTCGAACATTTACATGTTGATGAAAGAAACTGATGTATATGCAATGTTAGGTTCAAATGAGAAGATATAGCGTCAACGATCACTCGGGAGAAGACCAAGAGAGCATGATGCCCCCACAATCTAATTATAGTGAAGCAAAAGCTATTATAATGCAGCAACCTAATGAGCTATTATGATTCAGTTGCAAACCTGCATAGCCATCAGAACTTTTTGAATTTCACCAAGCTCCTGCTCCAAATGGTCTTCTTGTTCTGCCAATGCCCGGGTTGCCTCGGAATTTTTTTTAGCCAATGCAGCAGTCTGAACGTAAGGCAATTATTTAACATTGATAAAGTAGAGTACCTTAGCTCTTGGCATAATGTAAAACGTCAATGAGTCTACTTAAAGTTTATAAATAAATCCTTAAGGCTGTTTAAGACATAATACAAAATAGAAAAGAAAAAAACAAACTTCCCATCGCACCCGCACAAAATGATATTAGGACACCAGTTTGGCAATTTTATAATACACAAAAAATCATAACTTTATCTAAATAATTATAATTAATTCCCGTGGAGTTTTTATAATGAACAACTTTAGAACTCTAGAGAAGTCATTTCATCTCTCAAGTAGTATCCTCAACATTGTGTATTATGCAATAATAAAGGAACTCTCTGTGCAAACAGGTTAATAGCATGTCCGCAATCACTCATATAGCTGTATGGATAACTTGATATTTCTCTACATTTCTACACCTAAAACCGCAAAACCAGCTATAAAATGATACCTCAATATCCAAGATTTTAGACTAACAAATTGGATATACACTTGAAGGGAACTTAAGTGTGGTCGGCTAATAGAACCACCATCATTAGCATAACACATTTAACTAAAAATATCCGAATAAGGTAGAACTCCAGCTCAATTATTCGTTACCTCAGCTATTGGTTCTTTCACAGACTTCTTATGAATCCGAAACCGAATCCCCAACTTCTCAAGTTGCCTAGACAAAACCCTCACAATGGTAGTGGAGTTCCTCAAATCTTCCTCCAACTTCTCAATCCTTTCAACCAAACTAACAACCTCTCCCTCGCTTCTTCCTCGAATTTTTGCATTACAAATCCTCATCCACTGCCTCCTCCTAATAACAGACCCCACAGCCAATCCAACCACCAACACCACCCATTGCCAAACCATAACCCCATCACCTAACCACCCAAACACCACCTTCCCAGCCACCTTCAACACCCCATAATTCACTAAATAACAAACTGAAATAGTAATTGATGAAACTAAACATGCAAATTCAATAAAATGTAATAAAGAATCAAACTTTATGGTATCATTTCTTTCTCTATCACTTTCTAAAGCACCCCCTGTATCATAAACTGCATTTAGACACAAAATTCGTTGATGGGCACTTTTAGTTTTGATTAATTTTGAAACAGGATTAATTAAATTTAAAGAGCTAGTTGAAAATTGATATTGGGGTAATGTGCAACGAAATCTCTTAGGTTTTAGATGGTGTGAGACGTTGTTTTTCAATTGAAATGTACTATAAATCATATAATTTGATGAAGATGTAAAGAGATTTTGGGAAACTACAGGTGGCATTTTATGAACTCTTGTTTGTTACAAAAACTCAAAAAGAAGAGAAAAAACAATAAATTCTATGTAGAGGCTTAGTGGACAAGGATTTTGGGACAGATTGGATTGTTGTTGAAATTATCTGGGAATTGAAAAAGGTGTAGAGTTGCTGAAGATGGTTTCATGGTAGGTGAAGCTGAGAAGATGATTTTGGCGATGAGTCCAAGAGTTAATGTTAATGCTGGTTATTTGCGAGAATAAATTACTCGAATATGTTACACTTACAATTTGCAACATGTGTATCGTAATGTTCGTGTCGATTTTTAAAATCTAACTTAAAAAATAAAATGTAATTATTAATCGATATAATCGAAGGTGTCACATAAAGTGTAGTTGAAAATATGACTCTAACGTTATGTAGTCTAAATTTTAAGGTACCGTGTTGCAAATTGAAATGATGAATTCTAGTTACTAGATGAAAGGTATTTACAAAGAAATGAGTATAATTACTAATTTTTTATTGAGAAATTATATAAGTCATACTATATTTTATTCGTTCATAATTATAAAATAAAATGTAATGAGAAAAAGGATCAAATATAATATATCTTAGAAATAGAGCAAATAGTTGTTTTACAAGAAAATTTAATAATATTTCGATAAAGAAATTGAGCCCACTTAAGGAAAAATATCATGAGTTAACCATTATATTTAACCAAATTTTTCGTTGAAGTAATTTTTATAGAACCTACCATATGTATGATCGAAATTGAAATATAATCTTGCTACACAACTGAGATAGATCAAAGATTTATAGGGCATGGATTTTCAATTTGTTTCATACATAAAAGAACTTCAAAGCTTTTTCTGCAATACCTTATTTTTAACTAAACATAACATGTAACCGAAATACTAGCGTAGCAGTCGTATAATATTACTCTCAATGACAAGGTCTCAAGATCTTATTCCAAATAAAAAAAGAAAACAAATCCTCGGTCATCCTAATTTCACAAATGACAAATGAGGTCTCCAATGTAATAAGTGAATTGAAATGTGAAGAATGAAGATTATGAACTGTATATAGTAAAAGGTACCATGGAAGAAGAAAGAATGAAGACAAAGTAAAACATTCAATTACCAAAAACAATACATGTTACACTGTTTATAAGTTGCTACAAGCAAAATTGTAGGAGGTATGTAATTGAACAGAAAATTTCAAAAAGAAAGTAGAACATAAGAGAGAACAGATTTTAATAGGTAAGTTGAAAAATATCAGCTAACCAAGACTTTCAGCCATTATAGAATCAGGTTCCTTCTCTGTTTCATTTTCGACGTTCTCTACTTCCGACGATTTGTTTTCCTCCAACTTTGGAACTTCTTCAGTCGCCGAGTATTTTTCAAGTCTTTCCAGGAGTTCTTGACAATCGAGAGCCGTCATCATAACAGAAACACTGTTTTTCCCTCTCCAACACCCAACAGCTATAGCTTCAGACTCGGGCAAAGTAGTGCCGGCTGCATAGGAAATCAAGAACTAGAATTTAGAAAAACTCTTCCTTCACAATCTAGGGACATAATGTATATCTGACGCTGAATGTCCAAACCTTTATTTAGCATCACTACGCAGCAGCCCAGCAATAGCTCTGACGATTTTTTCCCTAAGTCGGCGTCGACAAAGTCACAAAATTTAATGCTCTTGTATTGCAACAGATGCTTGAAATCTATAATGGACGCATGTACGATTTGTTTCGTCATATGTGGAAGCAGCAACGGCAATCCTTCTGATGATATCCTAAATGCACATGTTGCTAATGATCCTTCTTTCGACGACTGTCTTTCCTGAGATTGAAAACAGAACATTCAAAATAACTGAGCATATGACCTTTTTAAGTTATCAATCCTCTTAGTGAAGCTAAACTTCGGAGGTAACAAAAAGGCTACGTAACAACTAGAAGATGGAAAAATATCTTCGACTTACAAACATCTTGATCCCAACAGAAGCTATTTTAAGTGGCTGCCCAGCTAACAAATTCAGCTCAAGAATATCCTTCACTGACTTGGATACATAGTAAATCCGCTTTACACTACCCGTATCACTATTTCTGGTGACAAGATGGCCATCAAATGGAAGTGACTCCTTAATACCATAAAAATCCTTTATTCGGCTAATGACATCATCAGCCTTATAAAATAGAACAGGGTCAATTCCTGTCCACCTACCCTGAACTGGTAACTTCCTTTTACCGGTAACCGTCTCAGTAACAGCTCCGTCAGTAGCAGAGGGCTGGCTTCCGTCAGCTTCAATTTCTTGTGGCACCTCAAGGGGTTTTGAGTCTAAAGCAATTTCATTAGATTTATCATCTACTGCATCAGTTATGACTGTATCCACCACTCCTTCAGTCTCAACTGCTGCATCAGCTTCAATTTCTACATCTCCAGAGGGTGCAACTGCCGCCTCTTGTAAATCCTCTTTCAGGTCATTTGCAAGGTTATCAGAATGAGAGTTCTTATTGAACTTCTTGGCAGGTTTCTCCTGAATTGCTGTAAGAGTAAAAGGAGATTGTATGGTTCTTAGACAGAACTACATGAATTACATAATTCCTTTAATTTTTTCTTGTCATGTATAACACATTGTCCTTCCCTATGAGTCAAGCTCAGGCATAATAGCATTGGTGGAACCAACAAAGGAAACAAACTGATGATGCAAGTTGACAAAAGGACGATTGAAGTACAAGGAAATAAAATAACTCTAATCATAAAAGAAATTACAAAAGTGCCCTTTTTACCGTTGGAAAACAGTGGCCGGTTAGCAAAATTTCACTTGCTAGAAACAAATATAACTTACACAAAAGGCACATTTGCTTCTTCCTAGTTGATGATCAAGCAAACACAAACAATGACAATGAAAAACTACCTGGTAAAGGGGAAAGTTTCTGAAGGACTGCAATAAAGAAAGCTCCAGTATTCTGATCATGAGGTACTATCCTCATACATCTTTCTAAAGGCAACTCTGAAATCTCCTCCAAGTCGCTGATAATGCTCACAGTATCATCAGTTGAATGAATCCCATTTGTTGTGTTACTATCTTGCTTCATTGCGTCCTCAAAAGAGTTTCCAGAAGGAAACATGCCAGGAACCACTCCACCTCTACGGGATTTAGTTACATCTCGATAAGAGCTCAACCATTGTCCTTTATCTTGGACCTATTATCCAACAGTAAGTATAAATTAATATCACTGAAAACACACACAAATCATTACTATAACAATCAGTTGTAACACAAGTGAGTAAAATACTGCAATGTCAAAGGTTATCATTTGTATTCCTTGGCAGAGATTTAAATCCTGGCTCCAGTTACCCGATCTATAAATAGATGAAAAAAACGGAAGAGGATAAAATAATTTTAAAACCAGGTGCTAGATGTAGTGGAGGAATACAGAAAAAGTTATTGTTCCTATACAGAAGTATTGACGACTTGTTTCTGCATTGTTACGGACAATACCCACGGATAAGTTCAAAGATATAGTTTAGAGACTGAAGCTCTTAATTAAGTGTTGCAGCGAGTAAGAGCAGAAACTACTTTTGAGCAAAATAATAGCCTGCTTTGCAGCGTATGACTCACTCCAAGGTAGAAGATTCTGATATTGCAAGTTGATTAAGGAATAGACTTGATAGAAAACTTCAAAAGAAGAAATAGTTTAGAATTTTGAGATACAGCAACATCTAAGTTTGAAAGTAATGAGATGGATGAAAGATCCTAGGGGAACACAATAGCTACTTGCTATTTATTACATGAAGTGCATATTTATATATACTCATTTTCTCTTCTTTTTATATATATATTTTCTATCTTCTTCAAAATTTGGAAGTATTCACTTTTAGATTTCAGTGGGGAAATTCTTATAACCCTTTATTTTATATACTCTTCATAATAATACTAAATTTGACTGAAGCCTAATAGCATGTTTGTCTAACGGAGTAATCACGTAAAACAAAACTACCCAATCCAGCTAAGCTTGGACAGTTCAGCTAGAAAGCATGTTAATTGCAAATTGCGAAGTTCTGATACAGAAATAGCTTAACCATGCAATTTCCTGGTCCCCAAGCTAGTTTTTAACTAATTGACATAAATGGTTCAAGCTAACAGTTCTTCGGTAATCGCTATGAATACATGGAAGGCAAGACTAGAATCTTAAATAAATACTTCACCAGAAAAAAAGTAGCAACTACTTAAACATCCAAAAAAGACAACCAAGCAAAAAAGTTAGATAGTGTACCCTCCATTTCTTAAGACCTGGTCTGCGTACAAGCTCAGGAAGCTCAGTTGATACATCAACAAGTTCAACAGATCCACCACACCTCCGCAGAACCTAAAGTAATTTGGATGACTAAATATTAATGAGACCAGAGGTACGAGGCTCTTTATAATATATTACTATCTATTAAAACAAAGAGTTAGACGATCACATAAAAAGTCACACAGGGTTTCAAACTGAAGAAACTTCCAACGTGAAGAGAAATTTTAAAAGCACTAATTCTTCACAGGTATCTACAAAATAAATTATGAAAACAATTTAAAGTGTTTCTCATTATCACCCGTGTTCCAAGAAATAAGTTGTTTTAAATCCAAGTTTGTATAAGAAAGCCACCCATCCTAACCAAATATCAGCAAATTATAGGATGGGAAAGTCTGCGTGTGTTTTGGGAGGGGCAGCAGAGGAGGAAATAAATTGATACCTCGGCCACTACAGCTTCATCCTCAACAGGATTCATTGAGCAAGTTGAATACACCATTCTTCCCCCCACTTTAAGCAAAGATAAACCTGAAGATGACATAGAAGAAAATTAAAAAGTCACAAAAAGTCTTCTTATTGAAATTAGTTAGAATTCTTTAAATGCTACTCCCTTCAAGATCATGAAAGGGAAGGGATCCTTATTTAAAAGCTATCTATCTTTCAATATATATTAGCAAGCTTGCCAATCCTCCCACCAAAATCATCTGGTTCTAATCTGTAACCATAATGCATCCCTCTCCCTTAGCACCTATTCCCCGTAAATTCTTTAGAGATATAAACTACGAGTTGCCAGTTTCATAAGTCGGTACCACTAAAATCATCAGTACCGATAAACAGCTTGGTTCATAAACAAGTCAGCGTACAACTGGATTACTTAACGAGCCAAGTTAGTCCAGATTTGATCTGCCTAGGTAAATAGCCAGCTCAATCCTCATATGATTGCTTGTCACCTACTTGATAAATAGCAGAATGAGCTCACTATCAGGCCAATTTTGACTTAATATCTGAGCTCGAAAACTTGTAGAGTCAAGCCGGTTACGCTAATATTAGACTGAGACAAAAATTACGAGCAGGGGCGGGGAAAGGGAACATGGCATTCGAAAAAAGGAAAGTAGTAAAGTTGACATGTTTATCGAACAAAGCTTTAAAAGTTCTGGAACCTCGCATGGCTATTTGGACTTGAAGACCATGCAGACCATTGCCCATCCCTGAATTCCTGCAAAAATGTAAGTGCACAGGTATTAACTATCTAGTTGTTAGTTTACATGAGGAGAAGCATGAAACAAATTATTACTGTCAATACCATTTCCTCCAAATATCGGGAGCCTTACGAAGAGTTCCATCACCACTGCAAGGAACATCACAAAGAACACGATCAAACAGTAGCTGCTTCATGTCAGATTCTTTCAAGTTTCCAGTTTTGAAAGAATGAACGTGACCCTTCCTCAATTGGCAGCCAGGGAACTGTTGAGCCTCATTAGTAGTGACAATTAAGTTGGCTGTGCACATTCTCTTTGTTTGGTGGATCAGAAGGTTACATCTTTGGATGTCAACGTCATTTGCTACAACCTTCAAAAATGAAAAAGTGAACCAAACAATCAACACGAGAAGAGCTAGAGTCAGCCAATAATTGACTTGGTAGAGCAGATATTGTCCTGAGCTCGTGTAATAGAAGAATGATAAAGGTAGAGAAGAGTTTAACCATTCCATCAGGCAATGTCTCAGCTCCTGAGCGATGATGTATCATCTCCAATAGCTGAAACGTTTTTGAACCAGGAGCCGCACACACTGCATAACAGGTGACATCAAAACATCAGATCATGGTCAGGAAATAAATTGGCATTCGTTTATGGAGGGATAAAATTTATGAACCTCTTCGGGAAACTATAAACTAATTATGAACTTCTCAGGGAACCACAAACAAACTATGAACCTCTGTGGGAATAACTTATCCAAGTGATTTTATAAGGAGTAATTTAAGATGAAAAAGTTCGGGTGAATATTAAATATGATGATATGATACATGGGGTGGCCGAGATTCCAAAGACATCTTCCAACATAAAAAGCTTATTACAGGAACTTAACAGATCAACAATCATCATTCTCTCAATTAAACTAAATTCAGAGAACCAAACACCATAAGAAGTGCTCAACTATGAATAAGTCCAAGGATATACATATATTCCTGAACTCTAGAAAACATAGTGATTGATATGGAATTAATTTCTTGGAGAACACTCATACATTCCTAAACAATATTGATCAATATGGTATTAATTGCTTTGAGAACACTTACTATCGAGAACAAAATGATCAGGCTGTACATCCAAAAAGAGTGGTGGGACCTGCAGAAATTTTAAGCATAAACTAAGATCTTGGCAAGTTCAGGTAACTAAATAGAGAACACTATGAAAAAAAGGTTTCAAAGAATCTACTCTATATATAATCTACTCCATATATCTACTTTATATATCTACTCTATATATAATGTCGGAATGGGGGAATTATAAGTTATTAGATGTTTGAGCACCGTCTACCCTGTGTGAATTAGTTGATAGTATTTATAACAATTACTTTTCGATTACTTTTTACATAAACTCATTATGACAGAGTAGATATAACACAACATTGATCAACAAAATCATTAACTAACCATGCTGACAGCCTCCTGTCTGGTAATATTTCCAACTTCATTTTCAAGTTTTAAGAACTCATGGAACCTGAAATAGTAATCGTAACCATAAATTAGTAAAGAGCGAATAGATGTCTGTGCAACTCCATTTAGAACCGTTACTGCTGCTTTATAAGACCTAAATAAAATTTTGAATCTTTATATGATGTTGCTAATGTAGTTGTCCAAACTATTAAATCATTTAAGATATATCTGCTTCTGTTTTCCAAATATTGAAGTCAGTTTAGGTCCTTAAATAAAGAACCTGTCATTTCACCTACATGAGAAATAGTGATTTCATTTCTGGTCTACCTTGTCAAATTATATTGTAAAAGTTACAATGAAGACATCATTCAATATATTTTGGAAGTATTTCACATATTAACACCGTACAATAAGAAAATGTCTGAAAACAATCTAATTTTGCAAAACCAACGCACCTTGAAAAAATGCCCCCAAACACTAAGTTTTTCCATTATATGGATGGAAGGAGCATGAACATGGAAACTACTACGACATAGGTGATGCAAATGCTCAATAAAAAGCAAGCAGAAGCATTTTGAACAAATGTGTAACAACTAATAATTAGGAACGTAATCCAAATAAGTTATGGCACATCATAACTAGTCTTTTTACCTTTCTAAAGTTTGGTTTTTCCGTATTTGCTTCCTAGAATAATTCGAGTGCCAAGCAAGATTCTCAGGATACCAAGGTAAGGGTTTTATACCAACTACTTCACTTCCATCAATATCCTGAAATTCAACTAAAATATTAGTGCCAACAAATAATTGGGCAGACTGCAAAATAATGCAAGAGTCTTCGAACCCACCTCAGTTTGAAGGGACTTTGCAAAGTCATTCTCTAATTTCTCTAGGATATCCGCACAGAACTGGCCGCTATAAAAATCAAACCGACAGAAGAAGAATTAGTTACGCAGTGACCAAGCACAATATATAAGACAGGATTCATCATTTGATGTTCTTTGCATACATTGCGGGGCTAAACAATAACAGAAACAAAAATATATATATATTTAAACCATTTATCAAGCACAAAATTGCTAATAAAATGACAGTGTATTCCCTCTGTTTCACATTGCATGTATGATTGTCAAGATAACATACTTGTTAAAAAAGAATTCAAATGCAAGCATATCAGAATAATATGTACATTCAGCAAATGTTTGTAAATCCAAAGCAGAATGGACATACACATCCAGTCCAAACCAAAACCACTACAATTTATTTGGTCATACGGAACTAATCATATCAAATAGTCAAATAACGTAATAAAAAAGTAGAGACTAGGGAGTGAGCACTTATAACAGATCTTTTAAGTTAAACTTTGTTATTCTATTTGGGAAAAGCGAAACCGCCTCATTTTATCATACGGGTGATGCTGCGTACAATCGGAAGTCCAACCAGACAACCTAAACCGCTTAGGCGGGATCCTCTGTAGAGGTATTGGCATGCTGTTGTTGTAATTGAATCTCTTCCAGTCCATAGAAAAACATACACCAATTGACGACAAACTCAAGCCAGCTTAAACCAATGAGTTTTTTAGTAAGTAAACAACTAAGCATATATAAGAATGTTCATATACGAGTCCATGGATACCTGGAATTGATCCTGAAAGCAGCAGGTAATGGTTTCTTGAGGCATTCTATGAAAGTATCCCATTCTTCTTCAGACACTATCAATTGTTCCTACACCATTCAAACAAGTCCAACAAACTCTCAAAAACCCAACAACCATAATTAGCAAAAACACAAGCAAACAAATATGAACACCCCCAAATCCAAAAAGATTGTTAAATTCTGAATTTAATTGTTTAACTTTAGGAATTTGAACTCAAATATCTGTGTATATAATGCATAACATTTGGTGAAGTATACATCGAAAGAACATTTGGTGAAAAATACATCGAAAGATAGGGTTTTCTAGGTAATAATTTAATTCAAATCAATGATATGCATGTCAAATAATAGCCGCAAAGTTAGTAACTTTTTTTTTCTTTTTCGTAAGCGTTGCACAATATTTGGTGAACAATATATCTAGCATTTTCAACCTGGTGTTTACTATTAACACGACAATTTTGATTCAAAACAATGTCATGTATCTTAAGTAATGCCATGAACTTTAGGGAAAATCTTATATTCTGAAGTTCTATTTTTCATGAATTGTTCATTCGAGTGTTTGATCAATGTAATTTGGTAAGATGCCCATGTGTTCACTATCTTTTCTGTTAAGTATTAATCGAAATACATTACAAAGTTGTTTCTCAATCAATTCTCCACTTCAACTCCTAAAAAATCCCGAACTTCCTCTTCTCCTTATCCAGTTGCTAAAGTTTATCCTAACCTATATAAAAATTGATACCAACAATCACTTCAATTAAAGAAACCCTGTATCAATTTTATTGGTTTCATTCTTAAATAAAGTCTCATTTCTAATACTCCAATTGAAAATTGTAAACCGTTTCTGAAAAATGAACTCTTGGACGAAATGTTTGATACTTTTTGACGAATAACTATAAGTAGTACAAATTGAAGTAAATTACCTTGTAGTATTCAACAAAAGCAGGACTTTCGGTGACGAAAGCCTCCCAAGATCTATTGGGTATGGTTTTTTCGCCATTTTCAGGTTCCCCTTGTTGTTCTTGAGCACCATCAGCTTCAGATTTGCTGCGTTTCCATACGTTATCTCTGCTTTCTTTGAAATGCTTTCTTTGAGTACGAGATCTTCCTCTTCTTCCCATTGCAACAGAATATGATGAACGAGAAAGAGAGAAAGACAGAAAGAGAGGAAGAGTGAAAGAGGCGTTGGTTTTGGTGTGGAGCTGAAAGAGTGAAGGTGATGGGGGTTTAGGGCTTAGGCTGGGTAGTGTAAGCGGGGCGGACTGGGTTGGGGAATCTGTTACCCGCTCGATAAATTATTGGATCTAAAAAATCCTGTCGAGAACCCGACTTGATAAAGTACACCCAGCTAATACTTGTTAAAATCGACTCTTCTATAGTATTATTTTATTTGTATATATGAATCGACTAGATAAATCGATACTCTTTCAAAAATCTCAACTCGTTACTTGGTCGATATTATGTAAATAAACCTCAACCCAATGGTAAGCAGGGTGGACTAGGTACGCGGCTGATCTGTTATACACACCGAAACATTAAATTTTAGGGGTGAAATTACTATTGAAACTCTAATTTGGTGTGTGTATAGTGTTGTCCAGTACACGACTTGATTAGCCCCTCGAAATTAATTATGATTGATACGTAAAAAAAAATTTGAGACCCCGACTTGATAAAGTATATAAAACTAATTACTTGTTTAAACCGACTCTTCAATGGTATCTTGTTTATATTGTATAATGTCAAATCGATATCCACTCACAAAACTCGACTCTATATTTGCTCGATATCTTCTCAATAAACGCCAACTCAATACCATTACAACCTAGACTGGCTGGATTGCACTTGAGTAAAAAACAATTGATCAATCATCAACCCAATAAAAATGGCATCATTTTTCGAATTTTTTGTACAATCTTTTCTTTTTTTGAAAAATTTTGCACCACCAGAATGGAATTGTTGGATCCGTCCCTCATCATCACCATCATCTTTTGTGTTTGTTTATATTGTTCCCTCCTATGTAAGTACTAAACGTAGAGAGGTGATCATCACCATAATTCGTACTTCTTTAAGGACCTTACTTAATCCATTATCTTGTTTCGTTATCATAATAGTTTACATGCATTAGGCTTACATGAAGATTTCTGATTTGATAACCAGCCTTCTCGAATTTATGGAAATTAACCCAACCTAACATTGTAAACATCCTTAAATCTAAATCTCGTATCCTGGGAACCTCGAGCGCTCCGGTGCTAAGAGATCAAACCATAGGCAGGCTGCCCCGGCTAGTCCATGGAACAGTGAATAATCAGGATCCCTCAGCTCAGACCTTTCGTTCGCCATTATCTTTCCTGCGTTGTGGTACAAGATGCTCGCAAAGGCCCTTGCTCGATCCTCGTATATGTTATCTTTTGTTAGCCGACATAGAGAAAGGAAGGCATAAGCATTTCCGGCAATGCCATCAGCTAGACCTACCTTCCCCACCAACCCACTCTTCCAGACTACTTCCCCTGCTTCAATAGCTGCATCGCGGAGCTCTCTATCGTTAGGGAAAACCTGCATTAAGCAAATCGGGATAATTATCTAAACAGGCGCCTTGAACGACTATATGAGATGCCTCGGAAGTCAGTTTACTACCTCTGCTGCTTTGCACAGTGTAATTCCAATACCAGTTGCACCATGAGACCACTGAACTAGCTTGTCCCTTTGGTTTCCTACACTTACGGGGTAATTCCCACTGTGAGGAAACCTGTTGCTAATCATATACCTCAACGTTTCTTTCACGTCTTCCATATCTCCCACGGACAGTGGGAAATGAAGTAACACGTGCAGGATACCAGCAAGGCCATGGGCGGCTCCCCAGTAACTGGTACCATGCCATCGATACATCAATGGGCAAGCTGCCACGGAGGCTCCTGCTCTTCCCCCTGCCAAGATAGCATCAACAATTGGTGCCAGAACATTACTTGGTACAGTATCTGCTCCCAAATGATTGTTCACGAACAAGGCTGCCCACAAAAATCCAGCTCGCCCAGAGAGTAACTCATATGACATTCCGAGGCCTCCTTCTTCAGGTCCAACAGGAAGCGCCTCCTCTTGTGCCAACTACAAGTTTAGATTACCAAAATAACTATGAGTACTTAGCTATCTGACTAGAATCGAACAAACTTGTTCAGGAACTGACATTGCAGATAGTAGTCCCATAATTACAAATTGTCCACAATCGAGAATGACAAAGCTATAAGTAATAAGATTAGATACCTCCAAGAAAAGGCCCAAATAGGATGTACAGCGTTGTTGGTCCTCAAGGTACTTCGCGGCCACAGCACCAAGAGCATAGATCCCTCCTCTACCATTCAGGAAAGTCACATTCCTGGCACAAAAATGTTTTCAGCTAAGATAACTATAAACATGAAGAATAACGCCCGACACTCACGAAATAATTGGTGTGCTCGTTAAGGGCACATCACATTACACACAAGCACCCCATCATTTCAGATACTATCAATGAAAACAGAGTGATCCATCGAACTATAAACTCTCCCGAGTTGTAAATATCTTCACCAGCCATTTTTCCCACTCCCTATCTTCTGCATCAGGGGCAAGTACCCCTGAAAAACTATCACGTTTCGATTCTGTTCACCAACTTAATCATACAATTGATCATACATACCGTATTTTTTGTCATCTGTAGGCAAATTAGGTTGAGAAATGAATGCAAAGGGTTGGACTAGCTTGAGATGACAGCTCCACTGTCCTACTAATAAATGATTACTCACAAGTGATGTCCCATTCTAACAGGACATCTTATACAATAATACCAACTATACTTCACATCAAAACCCAAATTGTTGATACAATACAATGTTAGGCTGCCTGCAACAAGTCAACAACCCACGGATTTGTGCTTTAAAAAGTGTACGTGAAAAATACCGCGGTGGTCCTGTGTAACAAAGTTTGTAACCTCAATTCACACCCGTAACAAGTTCGATCGAAATGATTAAGTTAGTATTAAAATACTTCGAAATAGTATCTTATGACACATTTTCACCAAATAATTAATCATATACAATCACATTTAAACTCAAAATCTAAAGTCAACCATCGAAATTCAAAAACAGAGGATAAAACCGTGTCAAGTAATTTTGTATAGAATTTGTAGCATGTATACTTTCTTAATTATATAACAAAAATTACTTCAAAAAAAACAATGTAACGATATACATAAAACTTTAGGAACAAAGTTATGTACCTCGTCGACACACGAGGCATGGCGGCACAAGCATCCACAATATCCGTACAAAGCCGTAAATCCTCCACATTTCCGGTGGCCACGTACGACCGCAAACAGGTGAAGGCTGTTCCCAGCAATCCGGTTGAGACGCTCGTATCCACTCCGATGCTATCGTACTCTTCTGCCTCCTTCCATGTCTCCTTCACGACCTAAAATTCATATCCCAATTTTTTCAAAAGGAGACCGAACATTTCATTACTCAAATCAACTATTTTTGGAAATTACGTTACTCAAGTTAAATCGAATAGCCTAGATAAAATAGATTACTATGACTAAATTCACCTCATCGCTAAATACATATAACAAAAAATAGTATTATAACCCTTACACAGTTACACGTGACTTGACTGCTAGACCATATATCTCATTGCTAAATACATATAATAAAAATAGTATTATAACCGTTATACGTGCTGACTTGATTGCTAGACCATATATCTCCTTGCTAAATACATATAACAAAAATAGTATTATAACCGTTACACGTGCTGACTTGACTGCTAGACCATATATGTGTAACGTCCATGTTACACACCTCAACCTCAAACTCCGAAGACTAAGTCTCGACTTTTACATGAAATTATGATGAAATAATAATGATGTCATAGTACCTTGTTCTTAGCATCCATGGCTGCTTTGAGAAGAAGCTCTGAAGGAAGGTGGAGAGCTGATAAATTTGGAACATTAAGCAAATCTAAGCGATCACTTTTGTCTTCATGACTATTGTTGGTGGTGGTGGTGTTATTTTTTTGAGAAACAAATTTTGCTACTGAAGATGACATGCTCATAATTTGTGATTACTAGTTTTTATTTTTCTTGATTTAGCTTATTAATAGAGTATAATTTCCAAAGATATACTGAGTATCTATAATTTCTTAATTAATATGATAATTGAGTAGAGATAATAGAGAATCTGCTTTTTAAGTTTGGTATGTTATGAGGATGAGGTTAGAAATTAATGGGCATCTTTTCACTTATATAAAGGTGTCTCAAAAGCAGAGAGGAAGAGACAGTTTATTAGAGAGTACTTTCTATATTTCATATTCCATTTCGTTTATAATATTTGATTGTTTAGAAAAAAATTATTTTTTTTATAATAGTTGATTGTTTACGAAATTTAATATACTTTTGTACTCATGCTTTTATCTTTTATCCTTGCTTTAGAGGTTATTTTTCATTTTGAGAGAATTTTATAGGGTATAATAGTAAATTTTATTAACCCTAATAAAGTACTTTTTGACTAAACAATCAAGTATTGTGAAACGGATAGAGTACTGGTTATGACTTATGATTACCAAAATATAATTTAAAATGTAAATATTTGTAATTATACATTCATAAAAATAATAACAAAATAAATATTTTAAAAATAAATATTAAAATGAATTTTAAAAAATCCCACATAATTATATAATATTTTATCTGCTAATGTGAATTCATGATAAAAAAAATTTAAAATTCAATTCAAAAATATAAAAAACTTAAATGATGGACGAAGAAAGTACTATTTGCACATGCGTTGAAAAAATCTAAAATTATTTTTAAGAATATATAATAATTTATTTACTATATGATTGAATGATTGACATATATTCTATATTTAATTGGGGAAGAGGGAAATTGAAAGTTATATTTACATAAAATGAAGTTTCATGTTCTCATATAACCAATCAATAAGTGACATGTGCTTATATTAAAAAATAACTTTCATGTAACTATTCATCAAGTAATTTTAACTAATTGTATTTTTTGTATAATAATATCGATGTATTTATGTTCCTTCAAATTCAATTTTTCGATTGTATATGTATATATATGTATATATCTAACTATTTTTTAAAAATCAATCGCCATAATACAAGTAAGGAAATCATATACTATCATAAAAAGGATTCTACACTATAACAGGGCATAGACAGTTATAAATATTTGGACCCTCATCAGATTTCTGATCAATGACCTCCAATAAAAAAGTATGGGTTGATAATCATTAAGTCGAAATAATTGGTTTACTAATATCTAATTAGTTATACGAAATAGAAATTTTATAATTAAAACAACTTTTCACAGATTGGAGTGTATGTAAACGGATAATATTATTAACACGAAAAGTGTTCTTATCAATGCAAAAGAACAATGTTAAATGTTTTGAAATTATATAAATTAGACCACAATCATAATTAAAAAGACATAAAAAAGGTACTTATAAATTTAAGTTATTAGTTATAACTTACACCCATAAGTTACTAAAATGTGAAGGAGAAAAATAATTAAGAAATATAGATAAATATAAGTAGTTTAGTCGTAACTGACATGGTGATTGAAATGGATATATTTGGAAGGTGTTTTGTAATGAAATGGTTGCTTAGCAAGGAGGTGAGGCACTGCTACTGGTCTACTACAATGGCGGTGATTTATGTTTCCAACACGTGGCATTTTATTATCTCATTGAGTATTCCAGTTCTGCCCAATTCACCACCCTGTCTCGTTTCTTCTTCTTCTCCTTTATCCAGCACAAGCTTTAATTTCTCTTTAATACGTTTATTATTATTTTTTTATATATAAATTATGAATTTCGAATCCAAGATCTTCTGGTCAAGAGTCTTTTTTATTAGATTATTCGATTAACTTTTTAATATATTTATTTTAGTTATACATAATAGATACTACTCCTTATAATATTTGATAATTATTTATC
Source organism: Echium plantagineum (assembly GCA_003412495.2). Taxonomy (NCBI): domain Eukaryota; kingdom Viridiplantae; phylum Streptophyta; class Magnoliopsida; order Boraginales; family Boraginaceae; genus Echium; species Echium plantagineum. The sequence continues at coordinate 21,425,741 of CM016568.1, read as the reverse complement.
CAAAATATTTATTTGTGATGAAAAATATCATCCCATTAATGTAGACATCTTTTAACATCATTGTCAATATTGCATTATGTTACTTAGTTTCATTGGCTATGTTAAAATTAAACGTTATGCACGTTTCCAATTTCTTTTAGATGGTAGCGGATAATCGGATATGCATCACCTCTACTTCTTTGGTTTCAAATCCGTTAGGAAATATGAGATTTCTATAACATTATGTGATATATTTCACTAAAATAAAATTTTACTTACTTATCACTTTTGTTTGTAAATTAGTTTAGATATGAAAGGATTTATTCCCATTTTTATTAACCACTAACTGCGTTAGAGTTAAAAATTAAATTAGAAGTTAATTTATTTGTAAGATAAAACTGCAAATAGTATTATTATTGAGGACTAAATGACATTGTCGAAAAACTATTTTATCGATTGACTCGTCCATCTTATATAAAAAGAATAACATAAATTTCCTATATTAGCTACGTACAATAGTTCTCTTCTGGATTGCATGTACTGAAAAATAGAAATTAAGCAAAATGATCAGAACAATAGGGAGAAGATACTCCAACAAGGAGAAATTTGGAAGAATGGTATATTTGTGGTTTTTAATTAATTGAAGGCACCAAACATTTTTGCCTAATATTTCGAAAATATTATAAAAACATTTAAGAAACGTTATAATAATGTGAAACCTTAAGATATGTTATATATTAAACTTTTTATATAAATATAGATATTATAGGAAAAAAATATGAAATCAATGATTTACAATGATATTTATTTTAAATAAAAAATCAAACTTTTATATATCATTATTTACCTTATATCATTATTTGAATATATATCTAAAAGTTTAAATTATAAAACATGGTTATACATTTGTAATTATCTAAGACGTTAAAAATTTAACTATATGTTATATATATTCATAATGTAAAAAAATTATAGAGTCGTTAGCTAACACATGATTATATCAAATAATTTTATAAAATTATAATTTCTTTATTTAAACAAATAGTTTCGTAAAAATGAGTGAAACCCCTTTTTAAGTTGTAATGTTTATAATTAAAGTTGGAAACTTACATAATTTCTACATAAATAAATTAATAATTTCAGATTTACGCTAACGTTTCGTTTTCACGATTTCAAAATATACTAATATACCCCACATAATACTTGCACTCTCAATATAAAAAAAACCTCTAAAATAAGGTTAAAAATGACAATATGATTTCAAACACTTAGAACAATCAACTCTAATTATTTAATATGCAATCAACTCTAATTATTTAATATGCAATGTTTTAAGCATCTTATTGTGTAACATGTTTGATCTACAAGGTGTAAATCTTTTAGAACACTTAGAACAAGGTGATGATGTCCTAAAACTTAAGTACATATAAAAAGTTTAGATATCTCACTTAATATTTCCTCTATGAGGTTAGTACTAAGGTGATCCGCGGAGGAACCATTTTTCCCATCATAAATTTCAATAATAACTGTATTTTCATAACAATGCATCACAGTTCTGTGTTTCATAGTAAAATCAGCATGTATCATTGTCATCGAAGCATTACCAAATGCATGATATTGGAGTGCTATTGATCACAACGGACCCTTCTTAAAGGAAAACCCATTCAACAAATGCTCCATCTTGTCCATTCCAGCAGGGCCTTTAAACAATTAAACATTATATGAAATAATTAACAACTAAAGTTAGAATATGTACACAAAACTCATACAACTTACAAAAACACATAAAAGATATAAATGGACAACAATATTTAATAGGTAAATTAGCAGAAATTAGAAAATATTTTATTAGTACTTAATTCGTTCTTGTACCTACCAAATAATCAAAAAGTGATGAAACACGTTCATTCATACAAAAAATAGTTAAGTTAAATAAATGTACTCAGTGAGGACATACCCGATGAGCATCTTCAATTTATTATTATTTTCACCTTCATACCATTTGTCACCTTGCGGAGCCCATTCAGGAGGTTCACATTTCTCCTCAGATTCATTCATAGATTTACCCCACTTGCTTGAGCTCTTCATCCGCTGCTTCACTATCAATGCCGCCCCACCACACACCACGATATCTCCAGCCACCACTATCACCGCCACCCCTACATTTTTGTATCTTTTAAAAGAAAAATGTTGAATCTTTTTGTTTCTTGTTATTTTTAATTACAACTGATAAATGGTCTTTTCTAGTCTTTTTTTGGTTTTTTAGTAGCCTTTTTTCATATAGGCACCTGAACTATTCAAAAGTTCCCAAATTAGTATCTAGTGAACTATTTTTCCAAATAGGCACCTGGAATAAAAAAATGGCACACAAACTTTAATTTTTTACATTTTTCTAAATTTCACAAATTTTAAAATTTTATATAGAGCCTAATCATCGATCACTTCCATCATTTTCTTGAATTCACAACAGTTAAAAGTTATGGTTCTACCAAGATTTTTTCTCCTATCATTTCTCTACAAGATTACCATGTTATTTATATAAAATCTAGGAATCAAATGTGTAATTATTGCATTAGGAGAAATCTTAGAGATTTTTTTTTAAAATAAAATCATAACCAATCCGAACACAACACCAACTTTCAACCACCAACCACTATCCTCCTCACCATCATCATCTACCTCCCCACCATCAAGCACTCAACAATGCATAAAACCAATATATAAAAACACAAATTAACAAAAAAAGCATGAGCATCTTCTTCTTCTTCTTTTTTCTTCTTAACAACACCACCAACCACCACGACATACCAAAATACTTCTACCCCACCCTACCCCACCCTCCCCCGTCCTCCCACCGCTCGCCCCTGCTGGAAATCGCCCCCCACACCCTCGCCCCTGATGGAAATCGTCCCCCGCCCCATGCTCGAAATCCAGCCTTCCACCCCCGCCCTTGCTCAAATTCTACCCTGCGCTCCCGCCCCCTTCTTGGTTGGTAATGTTTGGTGGTCGTTTGTGGAGATGGTTGGTGGTGGACTGGTGGTGATGGTGAATAGGGTGAGGTTGGTGGTGGTTGAGAGATGTGGAAATTCAAAAAATGAGAAAAGGAAGAAGAAAGTGTTGGGTATATTCGTCTTTTTACATGGTCAATGTCTTAAATTGATTAAAAAAAAGATTTAAAGGTGCCATTATTTCAAATTTCTCCTCCAACAACAAAGTCATTTAAAAATGTCAATTTATTTATCAAATCTGCAATTGGTAGTTGATTATGGTGCTATCGTTCTTTATAATCCCTATCATAGCCAGCCCAAGTTTATTAGTTCATGATTACGATGACTTTGATAACAAAGGGAAAGGGTATACCATATATTATCATGGATCGTGTTATATCTCCTATGTGGAGAAATTCGGGTCACATGACATGATATTCATTAAATTCAAAGAGACCTAATGCTTATATTTAACTTGATAAAAATAATTCACAACTTGGTGTTCTTTACATACCTAACAAATAAATTGCTAAAAATTAAAAATGATGGTTGGTCACATTGTCACAATATCACTTTGTCAAGTATACTTATCTATTTCATACTACAAATCACTCCACTACCAAGTAAATAAACTTATCATTTCATCATCTATTTGTTTTTTGCAACACATTTTATTCCTCTAGAGGATCCGTTAGACTATCATTAAAGTTAGAAAATGCACCACATTTGTTAAGTTTTACTATTGATTAATGTTTCGTTTTGTGACGGGAGATTATGAATGTAGCAGCTTCAAACCACATCAATCAATCGGGTAAAGTACACTAGACAAACACTTTATTAAAAAGGTATTGGGAAGAGGAATGGAACGAATAAAATTCACATTGTTTATTGTTCAAGATGATTAGCCTAATGGTATTCGGACTGAACCTCTTTCTAAAAAATGTTAAGTTTGATCAACGGTAAAAAGGTATTTTAAACACACGACTATTTGTAACTTGTAACTTACCCTTTGTCTTAAACTGACAATGAAACGTTATAATCTATAGACTAGCTAAGCTATCACTATTGACTCATAACTCACAAGATTAGGACAATTGACCAAACAAATGCAAGCATGCAACGATTGCAACCCAAATTTTATTACACAAATTAAATTTGCATTATATCACCTTTAGTGTTGCTTCTTGTTCAAGGCACTACTGATCAACCTCCCCTGTTTCCTCTGTTTCTTCATGGGTTCTCTTGATAGAAGGCTTTTGTTCTTGAAAGTATTCAAGAAAGATGAGGAGGATGATCAAGACAAAGATTTTTCACCTTGTCCACAAATATGTTATTTACCATGTGTTGGTTGCAAGATTCAGAAAGATACTTTAATCTATCCTGCACCCTCCTCCCCTCTCCCACCCCACTCTTCACCCAACCATGTATCCTCCATTTTTATCCTAGTTTCTTGCTTGCTTGGATTTTCATTTCTTATTGTTATGTATTTAGTGATCATGAGATATAGGATGAGTGTAAGAAGTTCAAGGAGGAGAAGTGTTCAATCATTGCATGGAGATAGTTTTGTGGAGAATTTTATTGATGGTCCTGTTGTTGGGAATCACATATGGCTTATTCGTACTGATGGGTTGAGTCAGTCTGTGATTGACTCGATTTCGATCATTAGGTATAGAAGGGGTGATGGATTGGTTGAAGGGGGTGATTGTTCTGTATGTTTGGGTGAATTTGAAGAAGATGAGAGTCTTAGACTTTTGCCTAAGTGTAGCCATGCTTTTCATATTCATTGTATTGATACTTGGTTAAGGGGGCACAAGAATTGCCCTTTGTGCCGCGCCCCAATAATAGTAGGCGATGAGAATGCTTCCCAGGTGAATCCGAGGGAGACTAATTATGGTAATTTGGGCGATGAGGAAGAGAATGAAGTGGAGAGTGTGAATGATCTTGAAGAGGTGGAGGGTGGAACTAGTAGACTGTTGGTTGAGAATGGAAGTAATAGTTCATCTCCAATTGAAGAAAGAAATAACGAAAATGAGTTTCGCGGGAAGAATTATGGTTTTGAACATGAAAGGGGCAAAAGGGTTAGAGTGAGGAGTGATTTTGTTGAGCATAGAGTGAAGATGGTGGTAGATGAAGAAATGGAGCCTGTGAGAAGGTCAATGTCAATGGATTCGGGTACTGCTCCATTGATCTATCACGAAAAGACCATTACGTTTCAAGTGAACGATGAAGGCCCTTCTCATTCATATGGCAATAGAAAATGAAACAAAGGCCAGGGTGTAGATATTCAAGCATAAACAATTCATTGATTGATGAAGACTTACTTGGTTGTCGCTCATTGATGAAACAAACTTCTGGGTGTAGAAAGTCAAGCGCGCACAGTAGATTGATTGATGAAGAGTTACTTAGTTTGTTGCTCGTTACAAGAGGTGCCTTCGTTTAATCTCATCCAGAGGGACTACGAGCTCTCTGTTGACAACCAAAGAAGTCTTGATTGAACTCTTTCGAGTTCTAAATTTTGAAGTTCTTGACTGATCCTGTGTAGCGTGGATATCGGATGGGTATTGCATAGATTATCGGAAATAATAACAACTTTCTTGGGTGGAAAAGATGAGTTGGTACATGTTAATCGAGTTTGCTTTCAGTGATTCTGCGCGTAAAGAAATCTATTAAGCATATCATAGATTACTAAGCGATATTGGAATGACCTAAGTTAGTGTATATAAGATCTTTAAGCTGAGTGTGATTTCAGATATGTTGAAGCTGAGTTCGTGTGGAATGTATCCATTTCGACTTTCTTTCTTCAACTTGTACATGTTCCTATTCATCGCCTCTACGTGTTCTTTATTGCCATGTAAAAATATCCTGTTATAGCACACTACCATATCCAAAACCATTGAAAATGTAAACTGATTTCTTGTGTTTGATTGAAATTGATACATACATACATTACATATATAAATTATGTTTTTCCTATGTGAACACACTTATAGTGGTTAAAATGCAAAATGAATTTCTTAGTTTCTAGTTTTCTACCCTTGCTGCATTATTGCAGAAATAATATTCGTACCAATCTGAGCATGATGAACAATACGAAGCCCATCCATGTTCGTACTGTATCATTTTCGACTCCATCACCATTCGATTTAGGTTACCGATTAGGCCGAATGATGGACTTCATGTCTATGCAGAACAATAAACCAAGCATTTAGAAATTTATTGAGTTCATTTCCTGGCTTTGTTATTAGGATACCAAAAAAGGCTAGCTAGGATACCAAGCAACACAAAATAAGAAAAAAAAGTCTTCGTGGTCTTGAAACGAACATTATTGACCTAGTGGTTAAGAGACTTTCGGATAAAGATATTAATCTCATGAGTTCGAATATCACCATCTAAGGGCAGGGGAGACCTTTTTGTTATAGAAGAAAAAAATTCTTCATGGTCTTGATCTAAGGAAGAAAACACTAAGTTCTTGACCAATGTTACCCTCGCGATCAATCAAGTGAAATGATTCAGTATCAAATGAACCATGAACTTTCTTAAACCTCCCTCTAAGATACATCACATCGTCATCTCTCCGGATTTCTTTTCCCTTTATAACACCTGCCCCAACTGCCACTCATTCGATTTTTAATTAAGACGTCTAAGTCATACTTACACGCCTTCCTCTTCTTCGCGAACCCTGCCTTTCTTCCGTTGCAATACAATGCCCATATGGGCATTGTAAGCAGAGAGGAAGAATTCTTTTTCTTCCTCGAATCCATCTAGGTTTGGAGTGCATTCAAGGGCAATTCTCAGTCCCTAAAATATTGTCACATTTTGACTTTTGTTGGTCAAATATTACAAAATTTGACCATGAATTCTCACTAAACTATAGGAAATAATAGTCTTGTGGATCTTGTTAGATTCGTGTCTATATATACTTTTGAATTATCAACTTTTTATAATTTTTTATTATGTAGAATAAGAGATATATTTATGTTTTAAATCGTGTCTTGTTGACCACGAAAAGTCAAAATGTGACAATCATTTAGGGATGGAGGGACGGAGTATTATACACCGATATAGTTTGTGTACCAAAATCTTTTAAACAAGTTGGTACAAATGATTTAAAACGGAAAAGTAAGCTTGGATGATTGACATTAGTGAATAATTATTTTTTGACATAATGGTACATATTTCCTAAAATGTACAAAAAGAAGAAGAAAATATTATTTAAATGGGTACAATATATATCTTTTACGGTTAATGAACCACTAATAAACAAAAAGCTTAATAAACCGTAATTTTCCACAATGAATACATAAATTACTAAGTAATGCATGAGATGAGACTATTGAAAAGTTAAATTGAAGTTATGAACATGTGTTTCCTTCATGATCCCTTCTTTCGAGTGCATATATTTTATTTGATCGGTCAATAAGATCTATTGATAGTTGAGGGGATCAAATGAATTTAACCTAAATATTAGTCTAACGGCCACAAACATGTATAAATCGCCGATGTTACCGCTAATCCTCTCCCAATTTTCAGCTCTCATTTTCTCCTCTATATCTTCTCCATTACTTCCCTCCACAACCATGCACACCACCCCTTACGCCTCGCGCATCCCATGCGCCGCCTAAACCCAAACGTTGATTCGTTATTTGTCGTCGAATTCATATGAATTAAATTCCAATTCACAATGTACATGTTGGGTATGGAGACCTAACGCAACCCTTACGTTGCATGTCGTATTAAGTTTAATTAACGTGACCACATTTTTCATGCACGGTGTCGGGGACTAACTCAACGTACCCTCGGACACCGGTTGAGTTATTATTTTGATAATCTGAACGAAATAGTATATATTGTAGAAAAAAATTTGGAAAATGGAGCATCAAGATGGCTCATATGATTCGGATCCGAACCGGAAAGTTGAAGGAGGTGGAAGGAATGAAGAAGGACAAAATTTGAAGAAAACTGATATAGATAGTAATGAAGATAAAACAGAAGAAAGTGGTTCAAGTTGCAATGGAAAACCGAAGAAATCGGTGAGGTGGAGTGAAGATTTGGTGTCTGAATCTCCGTCGTCCCCGAAGGGATCATCTTCGGGGACGACGCTACCTGAATATGAAGAACGCGGGAGATCGATTCCCGATCTGGTTCCTCCTATCAATATATCCGCCTCTGAATTTAAAAGTTCGTTTTTGTTCTAATTGACGTTTCCGTTCTTTAATAACTTAAACTATTAGTTATATTATATTATTTATCCTAATAAATATAAAATTTGATATTACTATTAAATTTGTTTAAAAATGCTGTTACTGCTACAAAAACAGGCTCGCCTACTTAGAGGGTGCTTCAAAAACCGTGCCCTTTAACTTAGAGGACGCTTGCAGGGCGTCTCACGTCTCGTGGGAGGGCGTTGTTATGTGCCCTCTCAGTCAAGACTGAAGCACCCTTTAAGTCCTTTTTTGAAGTATTGTTTAGAAATAATATTTTCTTATAAGTTTCGTAATATAATCTTTTGAGGAAGATAATATGGTTTTTTATTGTCAATAATAGGTAAGGTGGAGAGTGTGAAAGGCGCACTAGGAAGATGGAGGAAGAGGGTGGGAGAGGCTACAAGAAAGGCCGAGGATCTTGCCGGCAACACTTGGCAACATTGTGAGTATTATTAGTCTACATGCGATATGTTTACTATACAATCCGACCCCATTACCCCATTACCCGCTCTAGAGGCATTAGGCAAGTTACTCTAGAAAAGGCTACGTTGCATTCGTGTTTATAGGTCGCGTATTCATCATCTTGTTTTGTTGCTGAGTCGCTTATCTTTGTTCTTTTAGTGAAAACGTCTCCGAGTTTTACTGATGCTGCTTTAGGAAGAATAGTCCAGAGTACAAGAGTATTAGCCGAAGGTGGCTACGACAAAATATTTCATCAAACATTTGAGACAGTTCAAAATGAGGAGCTTCAAAACTCTTTCGCATGTTACATGTCCACATCAATCGGACCAGTGATGGGAGTTTTGTATGTTTCTACTGAAAAACTAGCTTATTGTAGTGACAATCCAGTATCATATAGAGAAAACGACGTTACCCAATGGAGCTATTACAAGGTAATTGTCGATTATTTATTAATTAAAGATAAGTATACTGCAAAATGTTATTAATTGACGTGAAAATAGTTCGAACGATACTAAGATATTTGACATACAGGTGACCATTCCACTACATCAGCTGAAAGCAGTGAGCCCATCTCTAAACAATCATAATCCATCAGAGAAGTATATTCAGATAATATCAGTTGACAATCAAGAATTTTGGTTCATGGGATTTTTAAACTATACAGCTGCTGTAAATTTGTTGAAGGAGGTATTAGAAGTAGGCAATGTTTCTTCATGACCATCAAATTGATCGATGTTACGCACATTGGTTAATTAAAATGTTAGATATTGCATATAGCTATAAGTCTCTTCGAGGAAAAGGACACACATGTACATACATTTTAAAAAATCCTACTCCGATTATGTTCGACTTGAATTAGGATTATAAACGAGTTGGATTTTGAGAGACTCGACTTGGTGCATCTCAATCAGAATTTCACAATTGTATTAACAACTCTCACCTATACTCCTCGCGGTCAACAATCAAAATCAACATTACTACTTTTGTTTTTTTTGTTCAAATTGATTTGAAATTAGTTAGATTCAAGCTTGAAGTTCGTCGAAATTCATCATTCATGCTACTACGAAGTATTTCAAATTATCTAGTGAAATTGATAATTAGTGATAATTATTCTTAGAAAAAATGAAATAAGTTGAGAACACTTAGCTTGAAACTAGTAAACTTGAAATTGATAAATATTTGTAATAAATTTGAAATTAGTGAAATTGATAAATATTTGTAGCAAATTTGAAATTAGTGAAAATGAATGGTCCCAGTAATATTCTTTTCTTTGAAGTTTACAAATTATGGGAGGATCAACTAGAGCGTTTCCTTAAAGAATAATTGATACGATATATTTGAGAGATTAAAATCTAGTTCCAAATATATCGTATTAATTATTCTATAACAACATTGAAAACATGTATGAAAGCTCATCGAACAAAACCAAATTCATAAGCAATAATCACTAACAAATATAACTTCGTTTCATTATTTGAAATTCGAACACACAAGTATCTCAACAAAAAAACCTTCCTATTAATGAGATGCATCACTGGGAAATAAGCCGAGCTATACCTGGCGTAGTATCCTGTCCGTCCGGGATCTCGTAAACAGAGGAACAAAATGGGATTTAGCGAATGGGTCCGACATAAAAATATGGGAGCATCAGTGGGTACAACATACAGTAACTAACAGGCTTATTACCCCTATTAATGAGGAGTATAGCAATTTAACAGTGGCCGATCTGATCGATTCTGAGATCGGGATCTGGAAAGTACATATGGTCAATTCCATGTTCTTTCCAGTCGATGCTGAAGCCATTTTACAAATCCCCCTCAGGAGGTTACATGCACAAGATAAGCCAATATGGAAAAGGGACAACAAGGGTCGGTTCACAGTCAAATCAGCTTACAGATTCATACGTGAGCTAGCAGATAACACACAACAAGGGGCAACGAGTAGTACGGGCCACACAACAGTTTACAGTCAAATTTGGGACATGAAGATTCCAGCAAAAATTAAGCATTTTCTGTACAAGGCGTGTTTAGATCGTCTACCCACAAAGCTCAATTTGGCCATCAAACATATAGATCTAAACACAAACTGTGGTATATGTAACAACAACTTGGAATCAAACATGCATATTTTCCAGGATTGTTCATATAGTTCCGAAATCAGACATATATTACAAATCGCAGATCGAAGGCATGCATATCAAGATTTTGGTGAAATGTTTCAAGATCTAAAATATAGATTACCTCCAGACAGATTTGAACTTTGGGTCATATGCATGTGGGAAGTTTGGCATCAACGAAACCAGCAAATATGGGAGGATAAGTTCAGATCTCCCCAACAAGTCGTCGGATTCGGACTTTTTTACCAAGAGGCAGAAGTTAAAGCTCCAGATATACTTCGGGACCTGCGACCTCCGAAGGCATCTTAAAAAATGGCTCGACCAGCTTCTATGGGTAGGGAAAAGTCTCAGAGTTTTCCTTGGGGTGGTCTTCATCGAGTTCTCCAGCTCTTTATAGAAGTGGGAGTGTTTTTTTATGATGGATTTGGGAGGTGGGTGCATCTGAGGTGAAGGAATGCGAACAGTGTCTCCAAATCAGGTTGGAGGCGGAGAAGTGGAGAGATGGGGAGTTAAATGAACTAGGGTGTTAGTTGAATGAAGGATTTATGGGTGTTGTGAGGCTTTATATCTCTTTGTTAGGTCGAATTAGGGTAAGGGAAGTCTGATGGGCCTTTGCTTGTTGGGCTGACTTAAATTGGAGGGGTTTAGTGGGGCAGAGGTTTTTGTATGTTTCGATTTTGGCCCTATACTTATGTAATTTTTCTGATTTGCTCGTTTTTAGAGCTTTATAATATATCGCTAATTACCAAAAAAAAAAGGATACACATATTAATGGAATGTGGAAAGGGAACAATGATGAAATAAAGAAGCGTGTATGTATGTGAATTGGTCAACTTTGGCCTCACCTTTTACATGCATTATTATTAATTAATTAATTAGACGTAGTACCAACTTTGGTGGTGCATGTTTCGAATTAATTGTCCAGTTATTATTGAGAACATATTCAGTGGATGTTGGAACATCACATGTTACCAATTATCATTATCACTTGCAAAATTCCTTCAAAGGACCTTCAACAAAAGTCGTAAGGGCCGATGATTCCATTCAATAGTTTTATACATAATATGCTAGTATTATTCTTCAATTAAAGTGGTTTAATATTTTGGTCCTTAATCAATCAATGAGAACATTACATTCATTTAACATCAGACCAGACCGTTCACAATCACAGCCACACGTTATATAACATTTTCTATTTTGGAGAAAGGAGTATTTGTGAGTCAGAACTAATGCAAAGATTTATGTCCGTTTTATCTTTCACGATCGTATGAAAGTAAAGTTGGAATATATTTAACTATACTTTCATGTGGTGGAAAGAAATAACTGATTTTTTTTTGAATTTCTGTAACTGAACTCATGAAAATATAGTTGAAATATTGCTATAATGACGGTGTCACATGTGTAGTTGTAAATTGTTAATGAAATTACAACCAATATGGTTTCGTTATTTGAGCAATTCAATTATATTTTCATGAATTCAGTTGCAGAAATTCAAAAAAAAATTAGTCATTGATCGCAAAATGGGTAGAAATCTTTGCCTTAGAAATTTTCCACTTTGGGAATATAGGCACCCAATTTTTCCTTTAAAAAACAAATTTCTATTGCTTATTTTATATTTTTCTGTTCATTTTTCGAATATATTATACTATGGTTTATCTCTTACCTATCCCTATATGTGAGTATCAAACCTTCTAAAAATATGAAAATCGGCATAAAATTACCTCATGAAAACGCATTGACAAATGACAATGATAGAGAAGGCTAAAAACAGTAATTTCGAGTTTTCAGAGTAATTTATCTTTATAAACAATTAAGCTGGCTTCCATGGGGACCACAGATGACCCGAAAGACTGAGAGATTCAACTCAAGTTCAGACCTTTTTGGCTCGATAGTGAACTTAGAGAAAAACTAAACTCCGCTTATGTTCAACTTTAACTAAGGATTTGTTCCGTCTAAAATAGGAATAGTCTAGAGTTATGAACTTATAATCTGGTGATCGAGTCGATTCTATGACTATAAGTTCATTCCATTTTTTAAATTTCCATTGAGTCGAGAAAAAAGCATTCTCCAGATAATTCAAATCGAAACAATTGAATGTCCAACTCGAGACTCTATAACATGATCAATCAATAGAAATATTCCACCTTTGTCATATATTCCATACATCACACTACATAGATACCATATTATAGAATACGATTCACTTTTAAGATGTCTTGGTGGTGAAATGGTAAACACGCGAGACTCAAAATCTCGTGCTATAAATGAATTGTATTATGAGAGACTCAACTTGGCGTAACTATCCAAGCCTTCAAGTCACATCTAGGAAACAAAGTGAAGCCAAAATTTATTAGAACAACAGTCAAAGAAGTTTGTTTGACTTTACACTCTCATTTGCTTAGTTTAGAAGGTAGTATTTCCTATCACATGATTGTTTATAACTTATAAAATCAAATATACATATTGTGTTTGAACTTAGTTCCAAAGAGCTTCATTCGAGTTTTGCTCGACAAAAATTCATTATTACTCACAATATCGATTATCAAGACTCACGTTCATAAGAGTTAATCGAATAAATTAGTGGAAAAGGCTATTGTTAGTGAACAGAAAGTCCTGGGTTCGAAACTCACCTCATCGCTAATTTACAAAAAAAAAAAAAAAAAGACTCACGTTCATGATAATACATCGATTTTAATCATAATTTCATAATTGTATGAACTCTCAATCTCACCAACCTCAAATTACATTATTTACATGTCACTTACCCAATAAGAGAAGCACATGAACATGTTGATACGAATATTCAAATCAAGCAAAAATACATCACAAATTTTAACCATAACTATAGAAAACCAAATAAATTGCATCAGATTCTAAAATATATTAATAATTAATAACCGTGTCTAACACATTCATGTAAAGTTAGAACACCAAAATTTACTTCAATATCAATTGAAGGAACACTCATTTTGAATCATATATAGGAAAATAATTTATTCGTCATCATCATTCACCTCAAAAATAGCTAAAACTCCTTCAACAACTTCCGGACTTGTTCCAATGTCACAAATAGCACAACTGTGAAAGGACCCTGCCTCGAAATCGTCGGTATAAACCCCTTGTATAGGGCCATGGGGCCCTCCGCCTTGATTGTCTTCATGGCACAGTCGAGAGCCCCATTGTACGGTGGAGCCATCCCCGGCTCCACCCTCATGTTCATCACTCTTGTCTTGATCACATCAACAGGATTTGACACCACGGCTGCCACAAACCCGGCCGCGAAACTAGCTGTAACGTGTGTCCCAAGTCCGTCATTCATCAAATGTCTCTCCAAAATCGACTCCTTGAATTCGTCATAGGAGGCTAATTGTGATGCAGTAACCAGCATTGCTCGGTTTACAGTAAGTGATGAACCGCGCCATAGGCTAATAATTCCCTCGTTTTTCGACATTTTACTGATTGCGTCTAACACACTCGTGTAGTTTCTTCGTTGAGCAAACGGAAGTCTACCATCGGCCTGCATTCGGACCATGGCCACGTCAGCAGGGTTCCCGACAGCAGCCCCAATGCCTCCCGCAATTAACCCCGCCGTGATCTTCTTCAAAAGCGGCATTGTGTGGTTTTCTTGATCCGACCACTTATGTTTCAAAATGTCATAAAGCCCCATCCGGGTGGTGGAGTAAAGGGTCTGCCGGAGCACGGTGGCGGAGACGCCTGAGAACAAGGCGGCGACTCCTTCTTGTTGGATGATCTTCATGCCAACGCCAATGGGCCCAACACGTGGCATGTGGATGTGGGTGGTGGTGGTTGCTCCGCCGTGGTGGAAGGCGAGGTTGGGGCGGAGGACGGCGGAGGTAGGGGCGGCGGACTCACCCTGGAGCTGCATACGGACCTTGATAAGGTCAAGAGGGTGGGTGGAGCAGCCTGCAATAATTGATGCTATGCCACCTTCAACAAATCCTTTAACACCCATTCTTGATTCTTGAAAGAAAAAATCACTTTTATAATTTCAAGAAAGTTATTTGTGCAAAAAAAATCCCTTTTTCAATCACAAAAAAGGGATATTTTTTCTAAACTTAAACAGAGATTGGTGAGTTTAGCAATTTTGTGAAGAGTTGGGACAATTGTTGAGTGAAGACAAAAGGCTATAGAAAAGAAGTGTGGAATGTTAAGCCTGTGAGAACATATGCTCGAAGATGAAAGTGGACAATAATTATGGGACAATTGGGTGAGTTACGGGATGTAATTTATAGGGGTTGTAGTAGGGGTGGGGTGGGGAGGGGGGGGTGCAGGGAAGGGAGAAGGAATATGGTAATTTAGGTTTATGAGGGTGGGGTGGGGTGGTGTGTCAGTGTGTGTGTGTGGGGGGGGGGGGGGGGGGGTTGTAAGTAGTAAGTGGGCCATGGGAATTTATGGTTAAATTGGGTAGTTTATACGCGTTGCTGACTTTGGGTTTAGGGTTGGTTGAAGTTTGAAGAGGAACTTATTACTCGTTCGCCTTCGGACCTCGGTTTGACTCTGAAAAAGTGTTATACTAGTCAGGGCTGTCGGCTAATTTTGGCTACGGAATAAATTTAAATTTTGATTTTTACGATCCAAATATTAACTTTTATATTTAATTTCATAATTTTATGATTCACTTTACATTATCAAAGAAATGTAGTTATTAATATTTGAGTCTAATAGAAGGCGTGAAGTCGAAATTGGGTGTAATAGAAGGCCTGAAGTGGAAGAAATGAACATTATGTTACTTTTAATAGTTGTTAATTTTTTATTTTAAATAGTTACCTTTTTAACATAACTAATTGTGAATTTAAATTTTCAATATACTTTTTGATTATTTTTTTAAATTATCAACCAACCAATTTAATTAATTACTCCCTCCATCCCTAAATGGGAATCATTTGCTTTTTCACGGTCTACGAGACACGCCTTAAAACGTAAATATTTTTAATTTTACATGTGTAAAAATTATAAGAACTTGATATTTTAAAAATATATATCGAGACAAATCTAACAAGATCCAATTTGACTATATTATTTGTTAGCGGCTAACGACAAATTACGGTCAAAATATCCGAAATTTGACTCAAAAAGTCAAAATGTCTCTATCATTTAGGGATGGAGGGAGTATAATTTCACAGTTTCAAAGTACATTTAACTATTTTTTATTTTTCTTAATCTATGTGCAGACGACTAAAAAAAGAACTAAAAAAGAACGAAAGTGTAATACTATTTTAATGATTTCTATGAACGTCTTGACATTTTACCATTCATATTAAAAATGTGTTGATATTGGCCAAACAAAACTCCATAACATGGAGATCCCCTCATGTACAGATTTTTTGTAAATTTCTTCACAGTTGAAGATGTCCTCTCCCCTCACCATCATCTCCAATTGATTACCTATATCAAAATTTCTTTACGCTTCCCGTCGAACACGAATCAGTTTCGCTCGACATGGTATACAGACACAAACTTCCTTCCGCAACTATCTAGGCATGTACAGTATAAACCATCAGCACGAGCATAATAATACAGTTAGTTGCTACGGTCTTGGCGAGGTTGTCCTGCTCTTTTTAGATCTCCATGAGTAGTTGCAATTTTCCTGATAGCTTTCTTTCTTCACTCAATTAGCGGCCTTCTTCCCACCCGATAGACCAACAGTTGTTATCTGAGTCTCGGGGCTTTTAGATCAGAGTTCAAAGCACCTTAGTTTTCTGAAGCCGTCAGAACAGCATTGGAAGCACTCCCGTTTTCCAGTAACACCCGCAGCATAGGCTGCTGAAGATAGATCAAAGTTTATTTCAGGCATCATCAACATAAGAAGACATATCTTGTAACTGAGACTAATGTTTAATCTCAAATTATCAACTGCAGTCTAAGCAAATTTAATGATTTTAAAAATAAATGTCACTAGTCGCCAGTAGCTACTGCAAGATATCAGATTCATATGACCAGGTCATCAAAATACCTCTTCAACGTATTCATCTGAAAGAAAGAACGGTTCTCTTTCCAGAACCCCGCCGTTCTCAGAAATAATTCTTCCTAAATCCTGCAAAGACAAGTAACAAGTGTCGTTGGTATTTACATAATAAAAAAACCAAGCCTAAACAGATTTAAGACTCTAGTTAAGTTAGAACAAAGCTCTAGCTAAGATCCATTATTTAGGAGATTCAGATAAAATTACTGCACGTACTAAAGGTTCGCCTGTTACAGGAAAATTACACCTACAGTAGAAGTTTCAGAAAGATAAAATCCTTAAGACTGATGGCAAATGGCCCTAGTCCAATAACATAAGTTCTTGGGCATTCCAATACAGCTCTAATAATCAAGTACTCAAAAGGATTATCATGTCAGAGCGCATCAGAAATCTATAAAGCAACAAATTCATATGCAGATATCGGTATCATCTAGATTTATAGAACGAAGATAGTAGAAACTGCTGCTAAGTCATAATTACATATAATTGTTGACTCGTAACATCTTTAAGCATCTATACATCACAAGTTCCCTCAAATACTGGTTCAAGTTATTAATGATCTGGCTTTCAAAAATAAAGTCATCTGGAGAGATTTTTAAACATAAAAGCTAAGGTAACACATAAACTTACTGAGATTTTAAACGTCATATCTAAGGTAACACATAAACTTGACAAGATTTTCAAAAGAAATAAGACATGTCCTTAGCTAGGCAGTTTGATTACCTTTCCAGTCAATATTTCATACTCCAATAATTCCTCCACAATTTTCTCCAATACCCGACGATTCTTCTGAAGCATCACTTTTGCTTTTTCATAAGCTAACCTATACATCTACACAAAACAACCATCTTAAAAATTACGTACGATTACATTTCTGAGTAAAAAATCTTCCCTTAAGTCTGTAAATTGAAAAAATGATAAATACATGATATAACCAGAAAACCATAAAATTATAATTTCATGCAGCTAGTGTGAGGCAATAACATAGTTCTGATCAGGCAATATTAATTATCATCTTCATGGGTTTGCTGCAATTTTAATTTAAGGAAATGCTTTCTAGTTAAACAAACTAATGTGCTTCACCTGGAAGGCTGTGACCAGTACCGAACTTTTGGAAAGGAAAAATAAAATTTGAAGGAGTTTGTGCACCCATGCAACTCTGATCAGGCAGCACTTCAAATGTTCTACAGCGGATAATAATAATTATGCAAGTCACACCTATGTGCTTATGAATGTTGTCTAAGAAAGCACACTGTATTCTATTTGTCAGGATTGTGAAACAATTTCAATGCTTTAGTCAGCAGGGTAGCACAATGAAATAATTTCAAGAAAGCATTCAAGAAATGAACCTTTTCAACTTTCTCCGCCATCTCTAACTCATGGTTGTCTCCCATACTCAAAGCTGCCCCCTGCGTCATCGAAAAGCAGATGTCAGTAACCCTAAATCAATTTAAGAATAAAATTCTAATTACTTCACCTAGATTACTTAGGTTGACAGTATATACCAATGTTAAACCTGTTGTTCCAGGAGGTTGGTAATATGTGTGGTCAGGTTCTGTTAAATTAGCAGATTAAGACAGGGGGGCAACTTCTGCCAAAAGTAAGTTTGAACTCAATCGGATCAAACTTTACATAGTTGCTGAAAGTCAACTCGAAAAGGAAGAAAAAAAAACTGATTTTGGTACACACAAAAGAATTATGTATACAGCCGGTAAAGTTAGGTACAGCCAGTCATTGTACAAGTTTATATTAACTGACGCTGGCGACAACAAAGTTGAAAGGAAAGCTTGATATCGAATGCTGGTCACTCTATTCCTTAATAAACGACAACAGTGTCAAACCAGTAACTAAATAAGATGATTTAACCCAATTAATGGGAAAAGGCTTGGTTTTTCTTATATATTCTACAAGTCAAGACTCAAGAACTGTAATCAAAATCAGTAAATAAGATGATTTAACCCAACATAACATGGAAAACTTGGAAGAACTCAGAAAATACAAATAAAAGAAACAAGTTTAATTAATAAATAAAGTTCAAGCCAAATACCGCATTTCCATTATGATAAATCACTGGACTGCTGTCTGGTCCCCAACCATATTGTACTACCATCCTGGTAGCTATCTGGCAAAGCCGCAAAACTCATAAGAAACTATTGGTGCCATAAGACACACAAAGAAGAACTTATTGTAAAAGTAAGAATTCAATGACAGAGAAGAGCAGATTATTAAACCTCCTGAGCCTGCTGTAGTTCAGATGCAGATAGAATATTTTCTTCACCAAATGGAAGCAGGAACTGTGCTGCTACATGGGAACCAAAGCAAAAGACGAGCTTTTTCTCAAGATACGCTCTTGATTCAACATTTGCGCTCATGGAACCTTCATTTTTAGCTTTACTTATCTTTGTACATCCAATACCCTGTAAGTACGACACCAGAAATATTTCAGAGTGCAGCTTATTATAGAACATGAAGGCTTGTTAATTGAAAACAGGCATTTTGGTAAGTGTGTTTAGAAGACTTTGGTGCTTAATTAGTGCATATTATCTATAGTCACCCATAGAAGAACTAGCAATTACCTCCCATGACATCGGTTCAAGCCAAAGATTATCAACAATGTCAAAATTTGGGAGAAGACTAGCAATGAGACTACGCCCAGAAGCCCAGATAGCATGAGGCAACTTTGTTTCCCTGCTCCACTGCCAAACAAATTACATCAGCACATAAACCTCAGTCCACGATAGCTGACATGATGATTCCATGAAGGAAAAGAAAACAGTTAAACCTAATCAACGCATTAATCTGAAAAGTTGTAGATGTGCAACAAAATTTGAATTACATTAAATGAAAGAAAACAAGAAAAAATATGAATAGGAATTTCTAGTCAACAACATTTACATTTATTATTAGTATTGAATATTGGCAGAATATAAAATTGGCCGATGCTAACCAGGTTATATTGATGCTCCGTCTCTTTTTACATACTCGCTCTCTTTAAGCAGCATAAGATTTATATTAGAAACACACACATTATGAAACTAAATCTGGATGCTTCAATTCAGAAGACGGAGGATGAGAGTTACTCTTAAAATTCAGAGATAGATGATCCAATTGAAAAAAGTTGAAACAAATATGATGAAATTCAGAGATATATAATCCAGTTTTACTTTAACCTTACCATATACGTAAAATCACAGAAAGACCTCTAACCCAATAACCAGTTTAATTTTAACAAACACATCATATCATAGGAATAATTAGAAGGGCAATTGCATACATCCAGGGGAGGACTTAATAGCTCAATTCCATTGCTGATCTGGCCATACGGCTCCATTAGATCAACCACATTTTGCAAGTCCTCTTTTGTCAGCGTCAGCCCTAAATGATTAACAAACATGTTGCCAATCTTTTTTACAACCTTGGTCTTCCTTATCCAACTAGGGACAATTGGACTTAAAGCCTGCAAAACACATATCAGCATGAAACATTCAAAACACAAATATCAGAAATGTCAAAGCACAGAGAAATTATAAGTTCATCAGTATCAATAAATTTGCTTACAGCAAGCCATTGGGAGTATGCATAACAAGGTACTTACAGCAAACCAGTGGCAGTAATTCATAAGTTCATCAGTATCAATAAATTTGCTTCTGAATGCACTACCTTCCAACGCAACAGGGACAAGCTTAAGCTCTATTGGACGTAGTAGAGCTGTTTTCTCAGCAACCTGTAGATGTTGTTTCAGAAATCATGGGTAGAAGTAGCACAGCATTGACATTTGTATCCACATCAATCACAAAATGTTTAACACGTTACATGGAGCCAAAATTTATAATTCAATTTTAGACCTCATGCTACCACACTTCCCTGTTTTTTGTTCTCGAACGGGCTGATGATCTTAGCCTACACACACTTATTGAAATTAGCTAAACAAACCTTAATTTACTTATTTTTTCTTAGTCATCTTTTGTGGTTTTAATTTACACCTTAAGTGGAACTAATCTATGAAAATAGACACTAATGTTCTTGGTTATGATTACCTTTAGTTATAAATACATCATTATATAAATTATTGTGATAGACATGTGGTAAAGTACATTATAAATATTACCCTTTCATATATTTCTGACCAAATATTACAGAAACTATGTAAGAACTGTAGAAGCTTAGCTAGATCTGATGTTGAACTTCATATGGTAATTTTAGATGGTTCCATCTAGCACGCATGAAAGTAAGTTTTTGGGTCCACCATTGTCTTCCAGGATAAGAGGTACAGGCAATGTTTGTGACACAAGGAACAAACAAAAAAAATTATAGCCACTGTCTTGTCTACTTCCATCTAGCAAATCATGATACAAAAAGAAAACGACGATGTGTTTTCACAGGAGAGAATCTGAAATCAGACAGTTCTTTATCAGAATGAAACGCTTAATAACCATTAATGAATTGCTAAATATTTCTCAGTTAATTCTTTGAGCACGTGAATACTGTACTACATACACCAAGATCAATAAGCTCAAAAGATTCCATGGCAAACTGGTTGGATGTAATAAAATGGATAGTGATACTATGAAACAAACCTCTTATCTGTTTATGTAAGGACACTGGTTAGATAAACTATCTATATCAGAGGCATGCAGCTTAAAATGGTAAATATTTGTATATCACCTTCTTCCAATCCACGTAATCAATAAGTTCCTCATCCATGGTTTCTTTTGCAGAAACCGTAAGTATCCGTTCCCTTTCCATCAGAGTAGGGCGTTGTAGGTGAAAAATTCTATCCATTCTACCAGGACGTCTTAATGCAGCATCAATTTGCTTCAGATTCCGTGTGGTAGCCATTAAAACCACTCCATCCTGCTTCTCAAACCTACACTTCAGAATAAAAATCACAATATGCTCCTTTTCTGTGTTCTCATGATCAACTATTATTGTAAGATCTCATTGTCCCTGTGTAAAATTATTTAGTGAAGCACGAGAATCACATTCCAGATACAAAATCCATGATGTCAAAAAATTAGAAAAATCCATAGCCCATTCGACATAATTGTCTGAAAGCTTGTCATCTAGGGGGTTGCCATATCAAAATATTGGTAGCCATTATGGACCAGACAGCCATTTTATTGGAACTTCTTTAATCATTTCAACAGTTGGACTTGCATTTACATGCTAAGCTAGATGCATGATTCTCTAAAGCTTAAATTTTTAGGTTTTCATCTACATTTGCTTAGAAGTGTTTAATGGTTTTGGCAGAATGCTTTAAGAGATAAAATTAATCAGAATTTGAACAAAGCAAAAGGTCAAAGAGAAGTCTTCAGAATAAGAGGTAAAAAAGGGTATGATATCGATTGGCCAATGCATTTTTCAAGAGATTATAAGTGAAGATAATTATACCAGAAAACCTCAAGGTAAAAAAAAAAAGCAATAAGGTTTCTTATAAGTTCCGTATCTCCAAAGGGGACGAAAAAATGAAAACGGAAAACAAAAAATGAAATTAAGAACTCCAACCGAACATTCCCGTGAAAGTTACTCCAGCCATATATAGCCCTAAATGAATTTTTTATTATACACTTCCATGATTCTATTACCTGTCCAAACATCAACACTTCGATCACAAATTTCAGGAATACAGTAGTAATTGTTTGACATCTTCAGAATAAAATTCACTAAAATCATGACTAGGAGCAGTGAAAGCATTCTGCTTTTAAGACAACCTCAGGTACGCAAACATCACAGGATCAGTACGCAAACACAGAACATGTCATGTACAAAACGACCATTCAAACTTTTAGAAAATAACAACCTCCCCCCCCCCCCAAAAAAAGTTACTGTACTTTTATTGATAGCCAAAGGTCAAATATGAAACTCACCCATCAAGTTCCACCAGAAGTTGATTGATAAAAGATTCATGGTCCTGCTTTTTGGTGTGAATATGTGTGCCACGAACTCCAGCAAACAAATCAAAGTCCTCCACAAAAATAATTACAGGGGCCTATACATAGGTAAAGCAGTGTAGCTGACGTTAAGCATTTACCATTTAGTAAGTTAAATATTGTAGGAAGTACCATACTAAAGCCTTGCTGATACTGACATGCATCTTCTCATAATAGCTTATATGGGATGCATGAAGACAAGGTAACAGATATCTTCCTAAGAGTTCCCAAAAATGTAAGAGGTGACCTTAACCAACAATATTTATTAGCACTGGTGACTACCCTAAAAGAGTTTAACTACAGAGTACATCATTTCCCACAATGAATCTCTCAATTCATCATCCTCACCCCTCCAATACCCAAACAATAAATAAAACATACAAATGAGTCGCTGGTTTTTCATGTCTTCTGTCAAGGGAATTGTAGTTATACGAGCATCGAAGAAGTATTGGCATTCAGACCAGGATGTGAGCTTGATATAACAAAATATCAAACCTCCATGGAGTTGAGAAGTAGGCTACTTATTCATACAGGATTTTAGTAACCACAAGTGAAGTATATACACAAGTACGGTCTACATACTCATGTTACTTCATTAAGAGAACAGAAAAGGTATTAGATAATACATTGCTTAAAATCCACGACATGGTTACAGAGAGAAGTTTGGAGCAATAAGGAGACGAAGACTAACCAAGTCCCTTGCTGTTTGGAAGAGTTCTCTGACGTTTGATGCACTCTGACCAACCCATAAACCAGGCTCTAATTGTTGCGCTTTAATTTCAACAACAGGTACCTTGGCTTCTGCTGCTATAGCTAGTGCAAGGGATGTTTTCCCTGTTCCCCTCTCACCAACTATAAGAACCCCCTATTATGATATTCAGAGCAATAACAAAAAAAAAAAATCACAACGCACTCTTATATCATTACACAGTAGTAGTACACAGAAACATTCAGTAATAATCACAGTTTTATGGTAAAAGCCACAAGGTCTTTGTTAGTTCTCTTCCGAGTCTAATAGGTACCGAAAATCTCCAACCAACAAGGAATCCAAAGTTCTCAGACAAGACTTTTATCATAAGCCCCCAAAAGAATTTCAAAACCGTCCAAGAAGTTGGTTTGAAAATAAAAAATCAATAAATCTAGGATCAAAAAGACAAATTATCAAGTCAATCCCATCACTTCAAGAAAATTTTGTTATTACTAAAAAAATAAAAATATTGTATCACCACTATCAAGTCACACTATGACAGTGATAGCAACAAAGAACCAATTTACGGTAATACTGCAATAATAGCATACCCGTGGAGCACGAGCTCCCATTTCTTGAAAAGCACGTGGATTCCGTAGGAAAGCCACGACCTCGTTTATTTCTTCTTTCATGGATTCAACACTAGCAAAATCTTTCAACGAGATTGGAGGATTCTTTACTCTCTGAAATTTCCAAATACAATGCACCGTCAGAAATTAATTGCAAACTGATTTGTTCATCTATAGTTTATTAGGAAAAAAAGAATACCTTCATTTGATCAAATGCGGTACTAATGGGATCGACACCTGCCTTCTTTTTGCTTTTGATCTTCCACAACTTGTATTGAATATAAGCTTTCTGCAAGATAATACAAATAAATATAAATGTATAAATCAAATAAACCAATCATCGAAAGAATTCACATTAATTATATGGGTAGCTGCAGACACATCAAAAGATACACAATGTAACATAGGAGAGGAGGGAAATTGACCAAAGGATAGGATATTCATATAAATAGAGAATAATATGGATGTAAACTCCACAAACAACATAAATCTGAACATAATACAGGTGTACAAATCATAAATTGTTGATTAAAGGAAAAATGCTTGCAATAACTGAGATGAAACTAGCCACGCTATGAGTAACTGTGGCAAAGGTGAACTAAATTCATAGCCTATAATTACAACTCTACATATAAGTCGAGAACGGAGTACATAACAAAGAAAACCAAGACATTTATAAAAGATAAAAACAGGAAAGTAAAGGTACCAATTGGTCAAATATAACATTCTTCCACTACACCGAACACCGTACATGTTGAGATACTTTTTTTAGAAGTACTTCTCCATGAATTATTATTTTTCAAAGTTGAGGTTTTGCAATAACTGAAGGACAATGCCATATATACTTACCACTCTCCTCAACTTCCTTATGTTTGGATCCCTTCCTCTTAATGGCCCAAATCCGAGCAGTCTTGGGACTTTTCTCTTCAAAAAGCGGTATACATGCAAAACCACATACCCATATATCGCAGTCCTAATCAAAAACCAAATGTACCACTGCAGTTCCTCTTTCTTTCTTGACCTAAAGTTCATTTCAGCCTCAGACTGCCATGTCAAATACCAGGTAGAACCTATGGATTGATCCGTGTACTCTGGCCACGCCATTCCTAACTGCATCCTTACCTGATATGCACAAGCACAAATATATTTACACACTTCATATACAAATGAGCATAAGAATAAAAACCCACAAAAGGGAGAAATGTGATAAAGTAAAAATTTAACGAGTAAAAAATATATGGGAAGTAACTTGCAAGAAAAAGAAAATGTCAAAAAATGAAATATTACTGGATAAGGAACGATAAACTCCACGATGGGGAAAACGATCATCATCATAATGTCATCGTTTAAATCTTTTATTTTCCGAAATGCCCTTTCTCTAGCGAATTCTACAATCTTGCTATTCCATAATCCAATCAAACATTGATTAGAGAGCCTCATAATTAAGAAAAACTGTTCGCTAAAATCCAACTCTGACAAAGGAATCCACATAAGTTGAACTGCTGTTGGTACTCCAGATGCTAGCATCCTTAAATACAATCCATCGAACCCTCCAATGTCATGGAAGAGAATTTCATATTCCTGGTGATACAAAAATCAAATATCAGAAATTAACATACACCATTTTGAATAAAAAACAAAAAATTTACTTAATCAACATACACACCTTGATATCGACATAGTATTCCCTGTCATCTCCCTTTAATGAAAGATACATGGCTCCCCAATCATGCCGGATTCTAGCACCATCTACAAATTTTCGTGACACGGCATAAGAAACAGCAATTGGATCCATTTCCCACCGTCTTTTGTCTTCATTGTACCATGTTTTTGATGCCACTCTATCCCGATCTACAAGAATCCTTTCCTAAAACAGAGATTCAAAATCTAGTTTTTGTTAAAGATTACCAGGATTTCCAAGTCATATGGAGACAAAGATAGTGTATGTAAAAGTCAGAACCCATGATAGTTTATTCAAAAGTCTACATATCATCTGACCGCATGGCAGATGAAAATTATACCTGTTTTTCAGATGCATACTTTTTAGCAAGCTCAACGTCGTCCAACAGATTCCTTTTCAGATCAGCTTTCTGCTCTTCTCGCCACTTCTTCCAACCATGATATAATTGGAGCCTTATTGCTTTTGGAACTACAACCTCCTTAGTTCCAAACATCCACTTCAGCTCAATTTCTGGAAACCCTTTAACAACTTCATCTGCCGGAGTATTTACAACAAAACGCTTTTCCTCACCATATTTCTTCATGTTTTTCCTTACACGAGTTTCTAGTTCTTTTTGCATCTCCCTAGAATCTCTGAGAACTCGTTCGATGCGTTGGCTGAAACCACTTGAATGTTGATTAAACTGAGGTCCTAAATCATCATTTTCCACGACGTGAGGTAAAACTATTTGCTCTAACAAATTCCTCTTAGCACTTTTCAGATCTTCCACTATTTGATTTTTAGAAAGCTTGGTGGCACTGGTTTTAGGTGCACTGCAAATAAGTAGGGCAGTATTATGTTCTGTCAATGTAGAAGGATCTAGACAATGAAGCCTCACTTTATGTGAAGTAGGAGTAAAAGTCCCATTTGATAATTAAGGATTCAAGAGGTGCGACTCATGGCAGAAAGATGATCTGCCATAATCAATTGACTGCAGTCAAGAAACAAATTGAAGAAATGCCAGTTCGCTTTTTCCAATTAATGAAACTAAGTATTTAACTATGCAAACGCCAGAACTGGACCCAGCAAGACTACTCAAAGAAAAGGGCCAAAAGAAAAATGAGGGGGGGGGGGGGGAGAAAAATTAAAATTCGATGACCAAAAATATTACTGTGTACTGTTTTTACATATAATGTATCTCAGGTATGCCAGAAGCCCAAAACTAACAGAACTAACGCAATCAATGAAATCTACAACCTCAAGTGATAGCTTTAACATCCAATGAATTTAAAATCCACCCCATTCCCACAGGCACATCACTCCAATAATGTTGTATAAGAATCAGAATCATGATCCAAACGATGACAGTTTACGAATCGACTACACAATCTAGTCTCTAAAGTTGAATGCTACTTTAGCCATTTTATCTAAATGTAACATCACAACATCTACTATATGGGTATATTTGCATAAATTCTTAACAATCTATTTATTAACAAGAATTTGACTTAACAATACTCATGCTGCCACACACACATATCCTATGACATTTTAATGAAAACAACATGCACACTAATGTTGATGGCAACAAAAACACATCCTAGTTTGATCTCTATAGAAAACTTAGGTGAAGGTTTGTAAAGTTAAATCCTTGCCTCTTACTAGTTTGCTGCGTCATTTCACGTATGAACCCTTGAACCAACTGTTCACACTCACGCTCGATAAATGAAAGCTCCCTTACACCAATGCTCAACGCCAATGTCTCCTTCCTCATAATCGTATCATCAATCTCACTGATCTTTTCCCATATCTCATTATACTCCAATTCTCCATCTTCCATGCTCTTATTCAACTTAGAGATCTTCCTTTTCACTTCCTCAGAAACCTTCCCCTTCGCCTTCACGACATATGCCTGCTCCTCCCTCGTTAACTTCTCAGCCAATTTCTCCAACTTATCAGAACGGGTCACCAATTTCCCCTTTTCTTCCCTCAACAGTCTCAATTCAGCATAAAGCCCCTCCATTATCTCATCCTGCAATTCTTTTTTCCTCGTTTTCACATCCTTCAGTTTCTCCTCCACCAATTTCACATCTTTCCCTTCTGCCCTCGCCTCCTCGATCACACGAATCAACTCAGAAACCTTCTCCAACAACCTCTCGGTATAAACCGAATACAGGTGGCCCTTTTCTCTCACTTCCTTTTTCCTCGCCCCACTAGAAACCTCTGAAACCACTGCAGGGGCAGCATAGGCCACCTGGGGTTTACAAACCAAGCCAGAAATCGGGCCCACACCAATGGCCACCAAGAACAATGTATAAACTACTGGCTTTATTAATGCTGAAAAATGAAGAATACTTTCATCATTACAACCAACTGGATTTTCCCCTTTAGACTCCAAAGCTGACAACTTCATGAACTTCCTACATTGTAAATTAGCTAGTAAGAACAATTTGCAAATTACTGGTTTGGAAAATCCTGAAAAATCAAGTCTTTTTCCACAATCTCGAAGTGGGTGTTTTGCATTAGGCTGAAGAGATTGAAACTTTGTGAATTTACAAGATTGTGAAGTGGGGAAATTGAGAGGGGTTGAGTTCTTGAAAGGGGTTTTTCTTGTGTGTTTCTTGGGGTTTTGAATGGTGAAAAAGGGGGGGAATGTAATGAGGGAAGAAGATAAGGGGGTAGGGGGAGAGGGGGGGAGGAAGGGGGAGAAGACCATTGAGGTTGGAGATGAAGAGGTGAGGGAATTCATGGGTTGTTGTTGGTGTTGTCTGGAGAAGACATTTTAGAGGATTTGTGTTTCTTGGAGAAATGAAGATAGCACTGTGGCTACTGCACTTGATGAATTCTTCTGATTCTTCCGCTCAGGTAAATAAGATGAACCCATAACCTCCCGCTAACTAGCTTTTCACTAGACTATTTGATTAATTCCAAATGTATCATAACGTTTGTTTACTTAAATCTTTTTCTTAATTTATTATGTTGGTGATCCCTTTATTTTTTTGTTACAAAGACATTAGATCATACGTGTTTCGAGCAAGTTAATTATCACTTTTTGACTTTAGAAACAAACTGATGGGTAAAATTGTCCAAACATTTTTTTTGAGATAATTGATTTCAATTTATATTCTCTTTTATATTACAGTTTTAATTTCGTATTTTTCTTTTCTAAAATAGGTCTAGACATAAATATTTACCCAATATTTTAAAAATACAAAATCTTTTATAAAAAATGTGTTAAATTTAACATTCATTATGACGAAATGATTAAGTATGACAATTTTATGATTAAGTGGGACATATTGAAATATGTGTGATGGAACACTGTCCTACCAAATACTCTCAGACTGATTTGAAGGTGAACAAGGAACATGAAAGTGAGTACATTACCTTGATGACATCATTTCATAAAAGCTCAAACGTGGTGAATAAAAAGGTTATTCACTCACCTAAATTCATCTTCAAAACGATAATAACAATATGTATTGTTCCACAAAAAATCCAAAAAACAAAGAAAAATTATAACAGGAGCCATAGTATATTCTAATTCTAATACAATAAAATTACCTAATGTCTATTTTTTCAAAATGAGGGGTAATTTTAATTCAATGAATTTACCTTGATATCCTGTTGATACCGTTATCTCGAAAGGTCAGTCAATATTTCCTTCACCTTTAACCGAAAATACACAAAACCGAACCAAAAGAAGCTAAAAAAAAAACCGAAATCCAGTGGCTCTGTAAATCCGCTAATCAAATGCCCTTTGATTCCAAGTGTTCCCATGAGAATATCAAAATTGGAATTCAAAATATGAAGAGTGGCATCAAATACTCTTCGAAGGCGTCACATAGTTACTAGCATATAACAACACCTTTTTTCTTCCGAGAAATTGATGCAATACAGTAAAGTTCAACATATATTACAGTCAAATAAACTAGGCAGTGGAATTTGTTCGTCAGATCAATGTTTTCTTAATAACGGTACAACCTGCGAGGACTCGATGGATAATATTCACAAAGAATACTGCCTTTTAATGAAACGACAGGGTTTGAGAGTTTCTTCTCTGGTGGAGTTTGTCTTCAGGTCCGTGTATCCTTGAGTGCTCCTCCCTTCTCAAGTTCACCAATTAGGTCCCTCAACGCTGGAACTTTCATCGCAAGAGTTCTATACAGTCGAGAATACCTAGCTCGAGTTCCGTCTGCGGTCCTTGCCAGCGCAAGCAGACTTAGAGCTTCGGGAAGTTGAGCAAACAGTTCTTTCATCTCTTCTAGATTCATATGTTCTAGTATCGTTGGTCTTGGAACAACACGGACAATCTCTCCACCTTTAGGTTCTTGAATCCTAGCATCTGCTTTGACAACCAATTCTGAACTTGAATTAGCTCCACATTTGACAATAAATGGTGTTGTAGCTCCTGTGTTAAATTGCAAAACATTCCATTGTGCAACATCCGCTTCATTGCCAGATCCCATATCTGTCGATAATTTGGATGCATCTTGAACCTGATCTTCCGCTTCAGTGACAGACTGCATTCATACATGAGACTGATATAAATAAAATAGAGTAGAGTATATAAATATAAAGAATAGCCAAGGAGAAGCATGTGAAGCAAGAAAATATTTCCAGCTGCAAGACAATCTAAATTTTATAAGAACATACTCACAGTTCCAAAAAGAAAAATAACAGTATGATAGACTAATGTTCAATGTAACTTCAGTTTAGATTTCTCCAGTC
This sequence comes from Echium plantagineum, assembly GCA_003412495.2. Taxonomy (NCBI): domain Eukaryota; kingdom Viridiplantae; phylum Streptophyta; class Magnoliopsida; order Boraginales; family Boraginaceae; genus Echium; species Echium plantagineum. The sequence goes on along the minus strand of CM016568.1, from coordinate 21,395,372 downwards.
TTCAACAAGCGAGGGCGTTTAAAGTTCACGTTAAGGCAATTCACCCAGCTTACTGCCTTAGTGATTTCTTGGAAAATAAGTCAATATCTTGATTGATAGGGTTGGCAGTGAAGATAAAGAAAGACTGGAACTGAAGCTAATGAATGAAAAAAATGAATGCTGTGCGCATACTCTAACTTTATCTGAAAAGATGCTGAAATCCAAAACGAGGAACAAAAATTTCAATAACAGAGTGATGTTCAAGGAACGAACAGATCCTTAAGCTTAGTAAGCAATGAGGCTCAGGTAACAGCAGTTCTGACCTCTAAACTCTTAACTAATATTGTAATATTCCTCATCTGACACCCCCTTACCCACTTAGGCGGGAGCTTCTTTACAAACATTGGAGCATGTTATATGTCCTCATCTCTTCGTCCACTTCAGCAGTTTTATAATGCTCATAACCGCAATTTAGTATAAATTTCTCAAATCCTAGCTTCAGGACTTAATATGATCAAACAATAGATTCAGAACAATTACACTAACCTCTACAGCTTGACGAGCATCCATAATATGCCTTTGAGCACATGGGTGATCAATATCAAGCAGGGAAGGCATCCGTTCTTCAAGTTCATCTAAAGATTCAAGCATGGATCTTTTCTTGCTCTTACTCAGACTGTGAGCAGATGATTGCCTCATAATTTCCTGTGGGCGAAAGATGCAAACACTATTAGTTGCAGGAGATAATCAGTAGTCAGATCTCCAATATGGAATATACTTGGACAATAGTGATCTATGCCTTGATTTGCTTCAATATGCCATCAAGAGAAACCAACGATGCCAATCGTGCGTCCTCTGCGGCAGTAGAAGGATTCCGAATTGGTGAACCACCGTCATGTAATGTCAGCAATGCTTCATCATTTCTCATTTGTTGTAAAATCTGATTAGAAGAATTGTAAGAACACCATCAAATTATGCCACATGGACTACACCCTAAGAACACATGTTTGATGTTCATGGTTTTACTTTTAATGACTAATACACAAACCTAAGGTACGAGTCAGTTTCTAAACCAATCAATCATGTCCAGCAATTCATTCTTTTTCTCCATTGATTTGTAGGTAATTGTAAATAAAAGATAGAAAAGAAATTGATATGATTATCAGGCCTAATCAGGGCATTCCCATATAGGTACCAACAGGAACACAGGAGAAGTTTGGAAATCAGGTATTATGGCTTTCGCAATTAAGAAAATTGCTAAGTTACAGCTTAGGAAGTCCAGACAAATCAAATATCCAACTAACTAGTTACCTTTCTTCTCTTGTGATCAACCGATTCAAGAGCTGACCTCAGTTTCCCTACATGTGCTGAATCTTCTGCCACTTCAGTTGCCAAGGTACCAGCAATATCCTAAACAGTATAGAAATCACTAACATAACTATTCAAGTCGTAATAACCCATATTTTGGAATACAGGGGAACATATGTGATACAAATAGAAGGTAGCCAATTTGTGATATTATAGAAGTGTGAAGGTTGAATGTTTCACATGTTAAAACAATGTCATTATTTGTGGCACGTAGTACAGTAGAGAGTAGGTAACTATAATTAAAAATGATGTTACAAAATTTTGAGGGCTGATAATGCTGATTAAGAATATTATCTACCAACAGGCAAGTGTCAAAAAGAATACGAAATCGTGCCCTAACATTAACTAGCTACAAAGACGCTCCAAATTTAATACAGTATACAGGAAACAAACTTACATTTACAGAACATTGTTTTAAAGGTGCTATTATCAAACTGCACAATCATTAGGCTAAATTGAGCTAGGGCTAACAAACCAGAAGTGTCTATGAATATATCTCTATCAAAAGATACCGCCTATAGAAACAAATAATTTATCTAGTCAACAAACATCCATAAGCCTTAAGAAGAACAGGTAGCATTCATTAGATACTTTTAAGCACACAAAGAAGTAATAGGAAATTAACGGAAGACATTTCAATATTAGTGAAAAGAGAAAAAAAAAGGATAAAGGACATAACTACCAAGAAAAGACTGATAAATTTGGATTCTAATATGACCACCAGATGAGCAAGTTCTTTCTTCTGTCCTGTTCAAATTTAAATAAAAGCATTTTTCTGCTGAAGTGATATGATTAATAAATATTTTTCTACCTTCAAATGCTGCAACTGAGTATTATAAACTCGTTTTGCATACTCTGATAACAGTTGCCCCAGGGCATCAGTATGTGGAGGTAATGCAGCACCAAGTCCAGCCATCCAGCCATCCATTATTGCTGTTGATAAAAGCTCAAGCTGGCCACTAGTTCCTCCACCAATATCATCAGTCACGGAGAGGAAATCGAAGTTCTCTGCAAGCCAGTTCCGAATTTGACGCTGTAATTCCCCTGCTGGAGTGTGAACGAAGAGAGCAGCAAGAGCCCTGTTGCCAACAGAAAAACTTTTGGCTTCTTCTGTAATTTCTCGAAGCTTTCCTCCAGTTACATGCTGTCTCCATGTTTCCTGTAAACAAATGAAAGATGTAAAGCAGAAGTACAGTATATAAAGGGAAACTTAATGAGTACTTCTCATTATTAAGGAGCAAAGCAATCAAAGACCATTCACTAAAGAGTCAATTGTGCAATAAAACAAGAGAGTCAAGAATATAGTCCACTGCAGAAGTCCTTCACAATTATTTTTATCAGTCCTCTACCAAGTTCAAGTCAACAGAGACCTTTAAGGCTGAATTACGTTTATCTCATCTTGTAAATACAAGAATCCAGGCAATCAAATCGTTCTACATGTAGAAGATACTCTAGTAGTCAAGTTCAATAATCAAAAGTTAGTTGGGGCCTCGGGACTATAGAGTAGCATATAGGGAATTGCAGGGCATATAGTAGACTTTCAATACATTTTAACCTGTAATAAAACAAAATGCAACAAACATTATAACATGCATTATTTCAGACTTCTTGCACTATATGTAAATAGCGCTGAAGTGTTCTGTAGTGCGTTATTGACTACTATGGCAGGTACATTTAGCCACAGAGATCAGCAAATGGAAACTCAACCACAAAGTCGTGATAACCAATTTCTTCAAAAAGTCTCTGGTAAATTACCTGATCAATACCACGTATTTTGAGGACAACAGAAGATAATTTTGACTTCTTTTCTGGCTTTAAATTGACTTTAAAACTCTGAATTTGTTCACCAATAAGAGCATTCCTTGGACTAGATTCATAGTGTACAGGAGAGCGCCCAGGACTGCTACCACGGCTCGAGCTTCTGCTGCGTCCAGAATTTGCTTTTTCAAGAAAGCGCTCCACAGGAGAAACCTATAAATGAAACACTTCAGTTAAGAAGACCCAGCTAAGTTTTTTAGGCAAACAAATTTGCTTAACAAAGCATGAAGTGTTTTGTTATTCAATTAGATGTTTAATAAAAGAAAAGGTTAGATGCGATTTGTAATTAATCAATATACTTGATAGTGAGATATTAGAGAGAGATGATGCTGATAATATTTGTTATATAAACACAACTGTTCACAAGAAGTCATGTTAGGTCCAAATGAGAGGCATATATCTGATATAACACCAAAAGCTGTCAAAGCCTAATACATTACCTTAATGGATTGCAACTCTGGTGACCTAGCAAGCAAAGATCGAATATACAAGATCCTGACACGAGATACAAGCATGGTGTCCATTACCCTTCGTGGCTCCATCTTACGGATAAATGCAAAAACGGAATCTCTTATTTCTGCAAGTATTTCATGTTCTCTAGAAGCGCCAGCTTTAATCACTGCAGCAAGAACCTGAAAGTAGAGGTCACAAGATAAGCATAATTGTGATGCCACATGATATAGGAGCGCTGAAAATATTGAGCATCCAAACATCCAAGTAAATACTGCTTCCACTAAAAGGGAAGTATATTATATATATTCAACAAACCATGAGTTCTCCTAAGTATGCAAGTAGCAGCAAACATAAGGAACGAGTTAAAGCATTGACATAGATTATCACTCTGGAAACTAGCATCACCACTAGGAGGTTGTCGCAAGTTTAGAAAGCGTTTAAACGTACTCCCTATCGAGCAAAGCATACCATACTATGAAATAAACTTGGACTAATCATAGACATCTTTATTAAAAAACCGATTAAGCTTTTTAGTACAGATATCGTGTACCAGCAAAGTGTTCATGTATCTTTTAATCCAGAAAACAACAAACTATCATCTACATTTTGCGAACATGGTGAGCATATATTTGTCTCTAAAGTCTTAATACGAGAAGATCTGCCAATGGAACCAGCAGTTTTAAAAAAATATTTTTAACCTCCGAAAACAATAAAACTACATGGAAAGCATGACGACTTATATGACTCTCAAAACGGGGAAACCCAGCTTCTAACAAACAGTACATTACATTTGAAAAACTTTAAGATAAAGCTGAAAGTGGTAAATTAATATATCTAATCTTCCAGCGAAAGTAATTGGGAGTCAATTGTCAAAAAAATTCTCTTTTCTGTCAAGGGCACCAAAAACATGCCGACTTAAGAAAGACTTCATGGCACCTAATGTATAGACCCAATATAGAAGAAATCCAAATGAACAAACAATGATGTGATTAATAGAGTAATCTCTTAGCAACTATCAATAAAGTGGCATTTGATGAGACAGAACTGGATGGCGTACCAACATCAAGAGCTTGTTTGCTCCATCTGAAACAGCAGCAAGACCTTCATACTGGTCAGGATCAAAATCATTCAGGGCAGATGTTAGATATTCACCAGCTGGGGTTGTTTTCTTATCACCCCCAGATTTAATCAAGGCTCCTTCATTTTTCTCTGTGGCCAATGGCAATGAGTTGACATCTTGCAGGCTTCCTTTGGTTTCATTATCTTTTCTGCCAAGCCAAGGAAACAAAATTATGAGACAAAACAGTACTAAATATATTATACTCCCTCCATTGTAGACTGTGAAGTATATAAAAAAGACTCATAAAATGATGCTTTCAGGTACTCTCAACAGAACATGTACATTTACCTTTGTGTGTCTCGAACCAGAACACCAAGACTTTTCTGGGATGAGTTGAGGACCTACATACTCAATTCCGGAAGTTAGAAACACTAATTGTGCAACAAACATAGTGCATCTTCAAGAGACAATTTATTGTTAGTGGATACCTAATTAGTGACATGAACGACCTATTTCTAATAAGATTAGCTAAGGGCTAAGATTACCAAATGGAAATCTGAATGAAGTATTAAGAAAAAGAAACACTACAGAAGTTTTCTGGGAAAAAGTTTCCTTTTATGGTCATCAATATCTTTCGGTCACTAACTTATATGAGTCTCCAAAGTGAATATGCTTACAGACAGGCACTCTATAAATAATAATTCTAGACTTTTTATCTTATATCTTCCTAGTTATCCTAATTTTTCTCTTATTGGGGAAGAAAAGTTAAAATTTTCCTTTTATTTATCACATGTTATGCAACGGAACTTGAAGATACACTCATTTTAAATATCCAACAGAATTGTTCAAACAAAATCACTTTCTGCTCCATCAGGCCATTGCAAGTTCCTTGGAGTTATTCCTTTTCTGGGAATTTTGTAAACTATAATTTTGACTTAATTTTTAATTATAGTTTTAGCAAAAGTAAACCCATAAACAAATTGAGTTGGAGGTACCAGTATTTGCTTCAGTTCATTTTGGATTACTTACTTTACTATTACACGTTATGTTTCTACTTTCTCCATATATTACCTGTAAGTAAGGCTTTGCTGCAGCAAACAGAAATAGAAAAATAGCACAGTAACATACAAAATAAGCTGCAAACCTGCGGTGAAACCGAAGATGCTGACTTCTCTGTCAATCTTTCAAACAACTTCTCATTTTCTTGATGCAATTTCTGTTAAGTCACGAAATATCAGTGAGAATATACCAATATTCAAATGAATAGCACATCATGTGCTAAATATAGCTCCTCGCATGTTAGATTAATGTGCTGAAAATTTCTCGGAGGGGGTTGATTTTTCGCGTCAAGCCAGAACTTTTTTTCCAGTTTCGCTATCATATAGCCACATTATAAATCAGGATAAGAGTATAGGTAATAAAGGTTATTACAGACCTAAATTATTCAACTTATGAGCTTTCCTATTAAGAAGGTCGCATTTAGAGACTTAGCTTCCTATATGAGAATTAGCTTCCCATTAGTATAGGATAAGAGTCTATATCCTGATGGTAATATACTAATATGATTAGTCTTAGCATCGGTGCCCTACACATGCAATAAAGAATACCTCGATAAGGGCATCACGCTTCAATAGTTCCTCTTCTAGTCTCTTAGTTACAGTCGAGGAATATACGGTGTCACCAGCTCCTTCAGCACTATTATTCATCGAAGCCTCCAAGCCATTTGCAGATGTATGCAACGCTTCATTAGCTGTGTTTCAATTCCCTTTAGTTTGGTCTGTACCAGAGGTATTTGCCATGTCAGAAAATTATGAGTTACAATAGATTGTTAAGTCCAAGTCTCTGAGGTGTAAAGCGTTCCTAATAAATGGATGAGAAAACTTGAAAACAAATGGACACACATATTATACATATAGATACATATAATATACCCCCTTCAATAAAATTAACTGACGTTGTGTTTTTCCGTGTCAAGCTTTGGCCATCAATTATTTTAATTTCTATTCCAAGATATGTAGCTGGTGTAGTAGAATATATTATGTATGAAAGGAGGGGTAGCTCTGACTAACAAACATCTCGCCCATACAGAAACAAAAACATTTGGAGGGATGATTAAAATTTAAATAGTAAAATATTATAGCTAAATTAACCTGCAAACTCTCAATAGTTGAATCACGCTGTTGCATTTTCATTTTCTGATCTTGCTCAGACTGCCTTAATTCTGTTACTTGATTTCTGAGCTGAGCATTTTGATCATTCTCAAGCTTGAGCTTCTCCATCAACAAAATATTTTCCGACTGCAAATGAAAGGGAAGAGAGAAGAGGCTAGCTAAGTAGCAGGTTATCGTTAATAATATTCGGAGTTCTTGTGGACATAAAATTATGAAAAATTTATTGCTCATTTCGGTTCTCTTGTGGACATAAAATAAACCAAACAAAAACTCCAGGATTCAAGATTCAATCCAGCAACTAGTGCTTCCTACTAATTTAAAAGAAAGTCAATGCTCTTGCTTAGATCATTCAACAAATATCTGAAGTATATTAACTTGATTTCTCACAAGAAGGAATAACATCCCAAGAAGTTGAAAGTTAATTCTTGTTTCTCTGTTAAGCCCACAAGAATCTTTGTTAAATCATTAAATTTGAGTATGTTTCCTACAAAATGTCAGGATTTTTCAAACCTTTAAGTCAGGGTGCAAGCAAAAGAAACTTTCCAGGCCTTTTGGACTTCCATTGAAAAGCAAAACGCATTGAATCATTAGCCTGTTTCATGGCCAATCTAAGATTCAAATTTTCAGTCTTTAGATCATTATCTCCTTGTCTCTTTCCAACATCTTGCAGCGTTCATCATTGGCCTACAACATACATCCCAAGATCAGTTCAAAAACATGGGGAGCTT